>BGNK01000858.1:63834-193791 GCA_003297005.1 Symbiodinium sp. clade A Y106
GCTGGTCTGCTGCTGCTGCTGCTGGTGCTGGTGGTGGTGGTGGTGGTGGTGTGGTGGTGGTGATGTTGTTGAACTGTTGTTTTCTTAATGTGTTTTATTATGTTTTATTGTTATACGTTGTTGTTGCTGTTGATGCTGCTGTGACGTGGTTGTGGCTGTTGTTGTTGTTGCTGATGCTATTGTTCATGGTTGAAGATTGACGTCGCGCCGTCCGTGTTCTGATCAACATACATGTTCAGGAACAGACGCTGCACGACTGCCACATTCGATCATTTCCGTTATATCTGGCAGTGCAAGTTCCGACCTACCCACCCCAAACTGCAAACTCTTGCAAACCCCGAAAGCCCCCTCGAGCCGGAGCACCCCCAAAGCCAAGCCTAAACGCCCAACGAGCTTGTTTCAGATGCCCGCTTTAATGCAGAGGCGGGACCACGGCCGCGGTCGCAACCGCAGCCCTCCGAGGCGTAGCCGAAGTCGGGGCGGCGGAGGTGGCTATCGAGGCTGGCTATTTAGGGTGTAAAAGGGTTCTTCTAAAGGGGTGCTGTATGCTGCTGTAGGGGTTGCTGTTATTAGCGTTGTTTTCTGGAGGTCCACGAATGTTCAGAACGAATTGTTCGAGGGTCTTGGTCTTGGCCTCTCGGGATGTGTGGGTTTGGTTACAATCAAGGAGTAGCGAAATTCTTCGCCTAGTTGAAAGCTCCACCTTTGGCGGGAACGAACGGCAGGTTACATTCAGGATAGGCTCTGAGACAGCACGTGTATTTTCGACGATGTGGTTCCACAACGATATCTTGATCCCAGAAGCCACTGTCACCAAACCTGACAACCCCTGAACCGTGAACCCAGGCAACGGGCAAAGACAACTGAAACTTTATTCAGGTGGTGGCGACTCCTACCGCATCCCTCCCCCGAAGCACCGGCAGGACGGTTTCGGAGATGAAACTGTTAGATCTTTCAGAGCTCCGATCAGAGCCGGCAGGTCCTGAGTAAGAAATTCCGGACTCCGGCTTCCGGAAGCAAGGCGATGCGGTGGCAATGTTCGCACGCATGATGTGCTGGCGGAAGGTTATGTGCTACCTGAATCGACATATGCAAACACTTCTTTGCGGCGAGATACGTAGTTGGATAGAGAAAAAAGAGATGAGTTTGCTAGAAAGTTCCGCTGAGCTGTAATTAAAGACATCGACCCCATACCTTCCTTGATTGAATATTTACACATTTACACCTTCCAACTTTTCGGCGGCTGCTCGTTGGCAGCACAGACCACGCCGGTATCCTGCCGCAGTTGTAGTATTGGGTTATGATTACAGTATTTGGTTTGGAACATGAAGCGGGTTGGCCAAAAAGGACCAGCATCGTGGGGCCTAGGCAGTTAAGAGGAGCAATTTTATTGCAATTTTCCGCAATGAACAAGAATTCGTAACCCCAGTTATAACCTACTGGCGACAGGTACTCGTAGTGCTGAGTGCGCTCGTGCAGTTTGGTGCCTCGCTTTGGGTGTTTGTTGTCTCTTATGGTTGTAGGCTGTTGCCTGCAAGTTCGATTGTAGACGCCTAAAAGTGTTGCAGCGTTGGACATGTCCCAAAGGCAGCTGGGCTAAACCCCAGCTGGATATATTCATAAACCCTATAACCCCCAAACCCGTTAACCTGGCACTCTGAAGCCTGCACGCCAAAAACAAGCCACCAGAGCCAACCACAGCAGGAGGGCGTACAACAGCCGGCGGTCAAGCTCACTCCGGAGCCGTCTTGCATTGGTTGAGTAAGGCTTACGGTATCCTTGGCATGCGAATGCCGTGTATTGTATACTGCGTTCTTGTGGTCGCAACCATGCCAGGCATCCTTTCCCAGCGGGACCAACACTCGCATTGATTACTGTGCTGGGTACACATGAAGAACGTTTGCTGCATGCAGCTGTGGTAGTAGACTTGAGAGTCACAGCCTTTCACAAGGGAGCAAGGACGAGAGCAAGCTCCAGAGCATGTGAACAGCGCCTGTTGGACAGAAGCGGGTTGGAAGTGGTCTTCGGATCATGACCACGACAACCGAGCAACTGAAATACCAAGAATCGCGGCACCACGCCCACCAAAAAAATGTGATTGGTACGATAAGATCAACCTGAAACAAGGTAGTTCTGGTTGTGGCGGCAGTGGTGACAAGAACCTCGGCCATCACCAACTAAGCATCGCAAGAGAGGCGTTGAGAGCAATCCTACACCCTACCATCCCCAACCCAATAAATGCCACGCGCTAGACACAAAACCTGAAGACCCTAATCTGGTAAGCCCAAACCCTTAAAAACACTAAACTCGAAATCCTGCACCTTAATTCTCAACATCACAAATCCGAAGTTCTAAGCCCTAAATTAACGTGAAGACCATTTTCTTCATAACCCTGCGACAAAAAACAGAAACCTAGACTGGTCCATTGTCTGGAGGAGATGCGAGCTGCATCCCTGGCCCTTCGGCGGCAATCGAAGGTCATAACTGGGTTCAGGTATTATAGGGGCCTCAATAATTACCTAAACTATTTGGGTGGCTCCTTACTATCATTATAATATAACGGGCCCCCCAAGCCCTGTTCTAATGATTAAGGCCCCTATATTATGTCAATGCCCGGTGTCTCAGGGATCCAAATTGGGTTCTGTAAGGACTCTGTCGGGGTTTGCAGGCTTAGGAGGTATTAGAAGGCTTCGAACTGTTGGAAATGATGCCTCCTCAGTTTCCTGCTGATGATGCTGTCGGATAGTGCGGAACCCTGTTCTAATTGTTGAGACTACTAAGTTTGGCACCTTTGCGGGTTGGAGCGGATTGTTGCTTTTCGCACGTGCTGATCGCTTAACGACTAACATCGGTCGCATGCCTGCAGCTAGAAGCATTCATGTTTAGTATGGGTGTTGTTTTATAGATAGTACAGTCTGTTGCCACCGAATGCACCACAGTCGGCACCACAGCTATAATAGAAGTAGACTTTTCTTGATGCCCTGCAGCTTGTGCTGTTGCAGACAATTTCATGCCTGGTTACTCTTTCCCACGGAATGCATGATAGCTAACTCCCGATCTGTAGATCTCATAAAACCCATGCCCTAGATCTTTCAGCCCCAGTGTGCAGAAGCCCAAACCCCCAGGCCGGTAAACCCCTAACCCTAAACCACAGAACCTGAAAACCCGTAAACCCTAAGCCCTTTCTTTAAGCCCATAGAAACTCACGACCCGAGTACACACCCGATTTTTGGCTCGTACTTCGAGGCTGGGGGTCTTGTCGGTTTGGAGGTTCTTTGGCAACCGTTTATAGTAGCCCGTGTGGTGACTTGAAAGCATACCTTACAGCAGAACTATCTTATAGAAAGACGTATGTATACATATAGACTTATATATGCACCTATAACTAGCCTAGTTGCCTCATGGTATCCTCATAGCATTGTTTTGAGGAGCACATATAGCTTACCAGGCAGCTCCTTTCCAGCAACAGTCCTTAAATAAGGAATGTTACCGCCTTGATCTATCCACACGAGTTGCTTGTTGCAACTGTTACTGTAGAGGAGCTGGTATGAGAGACTTGGAATTTGGATAAAAGCGGGAAGTGCTTGAAACTCACGTACAAAATCTGTTGAACCTGCAGGTTGTAAACGTATAGCATATACTCCCGGAAGACAATCGCTTCCCACCCCTTCAGTGCGGTATTGGCTGGTACCTGACAAGACGGAAAGAGGGCAAAGTGCAAAATACTAGGAAGTATAGAGGTTTGATTACTCAGAACAGTACCCCTTTATAGTCCCTGTCCAACTGCACCATCATTTTGCGGCAAACCTTAATCTCATTAACCCTATTCCAATTGTTGCAAAAGGCTCCTTCATCGTGGCTAGCATGATGTGCTGCAAACCCACCGCCAAAACCCCACACCCTAAACCTGACACCCCCTAAACGCACAACACACCCTCGATCCTGACCCATGAGCCCTGGTGTACTTGTAATCTTCCCCGCCTAGTGACAGCAACTCAGGAGGCAAACAAAACAACAACCAACATCCTAAACCCTAGAACCCCTCCGTTCTGTGGATCCTAGGAATGTGAGGGGTTCCTGTATGCAACCCTGGCCACCCGACTGCAGAGTTTGGGGCTTCTGGGTTTCGGTGTCTTGGGTACTGTAGACCTTGGTTAATACTGCCTTCAGAGGCCTTAATGTTCGGATCCCTATTCTATTCCTTTTTACAAACATTGAAAACGAGGGGTCTACATTGCCTTGCAGAGTTCGGGGTTTTTAGGTTTCCAGGTTAGGCCAAGGGCAGACTGCGAGTTTGGGGCTTAGAGGTTTTATAGGGTTTGAGATTGACAGGGTGAATGAAGGGTTTAGGGTGGACTGCAGAGTGTGGGGCTCGGAACATGGTTGTTGTTTTGAACAATGAGCAGTTTTCAGGCTTCAGGGAAATGAATTTGTTTATACCTGTTGACGGCTTTGAGGGCTTCGGATTACCGGATAGCTATGGTGTAGGGTGCAGTTAAACCATGTCAAATCCTTCGCTCGCTTAAGGACCTAAAAACCACGTGCTCAAGTCAGTTCTGCCGGCTTTTTTGCAATTAGCAAAACGATAACAAGCTGCAGCCAGTCGGGAGCCAGCGTCTTTGCACATCGGGAGCCAGAGATAAAGGGGAAAACAACACCCGGCGTGCGTTGCAGGCAGCCTGGTATTTTTCAGTTCACATGCGATGCCTCAGCGGCTAACGACCGTCGCTACAGATTTGCCTGGGCGCGTCACATCACTGAGAAGGGTGGCACTAAAACCAGGTCCGGCAGAAGCACCGCACCAGGAGGCCCTGCCCACGTTGGAACGTAAGTCATGATCTGGGCTAGCGCGAGATCTAACTCTTGTCCTAGCCCGTATATCCCGAACACCAAGCATGGCTGCTTGGTTCTAGTGAAATCACAGAGACACAGCCAAGAACGATGGCAATCATTACAGGAAACGTTTGTGATGGCAACACTCTTACCATCAATAGCCCTGATGGACAGCATCGCGAGGAGAACACTTGCTGCAATGGGGCTAGGAAAAAGCTCTAGGTAGGGGAGGGCCGAAACTCCCTAGCCTGCGACGTCCGTCGGGCCGTGCCATGGTCTGGGCATGGAGCGCCATCCCCGTGCTGGCGCGGTTCCTTTGGCACGAGGCTTGGCGAGCGGTGCCCGCTGCAGCCCAGCTCCCCGCCACTTGCCGGGAAGCACTCACTCACGTAGTCCTGACGTGCGCTGGCGGCGCCGCACCCCGCTACTTTCCCCATGGTTGGGGGCCATGTGCACACTGTTGGGGATGGCTTTGTGTGGGGCTCCTGCTTGGTGCCCTCTTGGTGGCCGCGGCGTGGGTGCGCTCCGCTACGCGCCCCTCACCCGCGCCTGCTTGGACCGTTGCGGCCCTCGAACTGTTGACCTGTGCGGCGGAGGGCGGCGAGACGGAGCTTGCGGAATTGGCAGCGGCAGCAGGGCGCACGCCGTCGGAGCTCCTGTGCCGCGTGCTGCGCGAAGCCACTGCGCACCACGCCTCGCACTTGCCTGCCCTGCCACCAAAGCCTCGCCCGCGTCGCCCACAGGCAAAATCCTGACACGCCGGCATGGCCGTTTCGCCAGCACCCCAATGCGCAACCGCTGCCCCCTCAGAGCCCGAGGGCCCGGCGTAGCACCCTGCACGGTCTCTAGCTGCGTTGCAGCGATGCCGCGCCAGACCGAAGCGGTTTTTCATGTACCGACGGTGTCATGCACTCGAGCCCCGCTTGCAGGAGCTGAAAAAGCGCGAGCCGGTGCCCGCCTTTGTCTCAGGGCGCCCCCGCCGCACCCTTACAACGGTCAACGAATCGGCGAGGCGACCAACCCAGGCCCGGGAGAGGACACCAGAGACGGCACCAGCCAGCGACGCCATCGTGCTCTCCATGCTCTGGCGCAAATGGGCCTTCGTCGGCCAGACGCGGGTCCTCCATCCGATGCAGAAACGTTGTCCGGCACGCTCAGCCAAGAAACACCGTTCGCGTCGCCTCGTGAGCAAGACCGCGAAGCATCGCCCGGTCTCGGGGGGGAAGCGGCGCCGGGCGAAGCAGGCGATGCCACTCCAGGGTTCACACCACCTGCTTCGCCGACGTTGCTGCCAGCCCCTGCTCATGAGCCGCCATGCTGGCAGGATGCCCGCCCACCCCAGCAAGCACCAGCTTCTCCATGCCGGTGCAGGTGCAATGACACAGGCCGCCACACAGGCTTGGCAATCCCATCCTCACGTCGGCATGCGCTTCGCTGAGTTGGCGGGTGCGCTGCGGAGAGCGGCACCTGCACAGCCATCCACCATCCTCCGCTTCCTTCACGCCGAGCTTGCCTGCATCGACCGCGACCCTGCTCACGGAGCGGCCGCGGCCGACGTTGCATCCGCTGAAGCGCTGAGCGCAATGCCAGCTGCTCCTGTGCCACTACCAAGCGCACTCGCCCTCTGCATGAATGCACATGCAGGGCTATACGTCCCCGCTGCAGCGCAAGTGGCCCTTCTCCATGCAGACGTACGGCGGTATGGCAGTCGCTTCGGCGGCTCAAACTTTGGCTGAGGAAGTGCGGCGTGCTCGCAACGGCGCTGATGCGCATTCGCCCCCAGGACGTCCCAGACGGGGACGCCGCACTCGCTGCACACACGACGGTCCCGGCGTGTCACGGCCCGCTGACGTCGAGCCGGCGAGCGACGTATTAATGACGAGTGCCTGTCAGTCCCAGTCTGCCCGCATCGAGTGGACTTGGCCGACGCCGAGGCGTGGAGGGCTTTGGATGGCGTCGACCTCGTGGACGAGCTGCGCCACCCAGCTCCTACGCTGCAAGATGCGCCTCCTTTCATGCGTGCTGCAGTGCGGGGAGCGCTAGTGCAGGCACTCCGACGCCTACGCACTGCTAGCAGCGCCCCTGATAGCACGGATGCTGCCAGGGCGTGGAAGCTGTTCATGCTCGCACCCCGCATGCTGCTCGCGCGCACCGAGCAACAAGGCTCGCAGGGTCGCGCCGAGTTGCTGGGTCGGGCCGCAGCGTTCCAGCGGGGCGAATGGCTCTTGCTGATACAAGCCGCACGCCGAGTAAGCCGTCCCACACGACAGCCCGACACTGCCCCCCGACGAAATTGCCGAACGAAAGCGGCGTCAGGCCTGCGCGAAGGTGCGACAGGGCGAACTCTCACGCGCACGTCAGGTGCTCACTGCTTGCGACCTGGCCCCCGGAAACGAGGCTACATGTTGCATGGGCCGCATTGACCGACCCCGCACGCCGCCCTCCCGAGGCGCGGACCGCAATCGCCAGGACGTCCTTCAGCACCAGCCGTCCCAGCCTGTACACCTGAACTCGCGAGTAATCGCCGCCGCCCTCCGCTCCGCACGTCGGGGCGGGGCACCCGGCCTTTCGGGCATGCGAGCGGAACACTTGAAGCTGTTACTTCAAGATGGTGAGGCCATCGAGCTGCTGGCGGAAGCCTCCACGCTTCTCGGTCAGGCTCGCGTGCCAGCTGACGTGTGCAAGGCACTCGCAATGGCTCGCCTCACCGCTTTGCGCAAGCCAGACGGGGGGGTGCGTGGAATCGCCACGAACGATATGTTCCGCCGTTTGGTTTCGAAAGCGCTTGCCAGGGAGTGGGCCGATAAGTTCGATCAGGCAACGCGGCCATTCCAATTTGCGTTGCAAGCGCGAGCTGGAACAGATGTCCTCGCAACCCACGTGCGTGCCGCCCTCGCGACACGCAGCGGCGCCGTGCTGGTGTCGCTGGACGGCCGCAGCGCCTACGACAGCATGTCGCGGGCGGCCTTCCTCGGCAAACTCCGCGAGGTGGCACCCGAGTTGCTCCCTTTCGTGCGCCTGTTTTANGGCGCCGTGCTGGTGTCGCTGGACGGCCGCAGCGCCTACGACAGCATGTCGCGGGCGGCCTTCCTCGGCAAACTCCGCGAGGTGGCACCCGAGTTGCTCCCTTTCGTGCGCCTGTTTTACGGGAGCCCCTCCAGCTACTGCTGGTGGGACTCCGCTGGCCGCTGCCGGGATGTTCCTCAGGGCGAAGGGTGCGAGCAAGGGGACGCCCTCGCTCCCGCACTTTTCGCGCTCGGACAGCACGATGCTCTCCAACAGGCGGCAGCGGCGCTACACCCCGACGACTGCCTCGTCGCCTTCTTGGACGACCTCTACGTTGTCACACAGCCGCCCCGCGCGCGAGCCGCCTTGGACACGACCGTGCGCGCTGTCGAAGCCCGGTGTGGCATCGCATCCAACCTTGGCAAGACACGGGTGACCAAAAAAAAANGCCCCGCGCGCGAGCCGCCTTGGACACGACCGTGCGCGCTGTCGAAGCCCGGTGTGGCATCGCATCCAACCTTGGCAAGACACGGGTGACCGCTGCCGAAGCAGGCCCAGCTCCGCCTGGGATCGCGGAACTGGGCGATGACGTGTGGCGAGGCGACAAGCCGGATGCCCAACGGGGCGTCGTCGTCCTTGGCTCGCCTGTGGGCCACCCAGCCTTCGTGCAAGCATGGGCCGAGGACAGGTTGCGTGCAGAGCAAGAACTACTCGACCAATTGCCCAAGCTGCCAGACCTACAGTGCGCATGGTTGCTTTTGCTACTGTTCCCCTCGCGCGAACCACGCCATTCGCACCATGCCCCCCTCGGCGTCTGCGATGTACGCGCGGGGACATGATGATGCCATTTGGACGACGCTGCAGGCCATGCATGCTCGGCGGAATGGGCGACGCGGAAGCCGCCCATGCGAGGCAAGTCGCCGCGCTGCCAGGTGCGCTGGGCGGCCTGGGCTTGCTATCCGCTGAGGCGATAGCACCTGCAGCTTATTGGGCCTCCTGGGCGGATGCATTGCCTGCAATCAACGCACGCCTGCCCTCAAGCGCGGCCACTTATGGTCACTTATGTGCGCCTCCTCGAGTCCGAAGCCGGAGATGGCGCGCGCTGCCTTGCAGAAGCAGCGAACGCACGCCGAACCTTGCAGGACCAAGGCTGGAGCGATTGCCCGACATGGCGTGTGCTGCTCGAAGGAGCCCGTCCTGCCCCGCCAGCGGCCCCTGGTGCCGGGGATCCTTGCCGCCCAGTTCGCACGCACTGCTCCGCTCCCAGGCAGGGCCGCATGCCGGAGCGTGGCTGCAGCCCTGGATGTGGTGGCTACGACCACCTCAAATACCCTAAAACCCAGCCACGGACCCTTTAGGCGACCATGCCCTAGCTTGCTCGCGGACGGGCTTGTTGGCCAGACGTGCGAAAGTGGTTGAGCGCGCCTGGGTCCGCGTGGCGCGCGAGGCCGTAGGAGCCGAAGGCCAGGTCGTGCCACAGCAGTGGCTCGCCCACACAACCGCGACCAGCGCC
Source organism: Symbiodinium sp. clade A Y106 (assembly GCA_003297005.1). NCBI lineage: Eukaryota > Dinophyceae > Suessiales > Symbiodiniaceae > Symbiodinium > Symbiodinium sp. clade A. The sequence goes on from BGNK01000858.1 coordinate 73,187, forward strand.
ACTGCCAATGGCGGGGCACTGTGCTGCGACGCAACACTGGTGTCCCCCCTCACGAGGACAGGGCACCCGCATCCATGCACAGTGGAAGTGGACGGNCGTCCTCTGGGTGGGCGCGACGTTGGTGGGGAGCCCTGTCTGTCGCGGTCCAGCTCGCCGTTGCAAGCACAGCCCTGGGGCGCTCGTGGCCAGCCGTCCCAGCACCAACGCCAAGCGTCGGCCCAGCACTGGATCGTGTGCTCGACCTCGCCGCTGACGAGGCGCCCAGCCGCCTGCCCCTGCGGCCCTAAGCCGGGACCGCACGTAGTAATATGATGCCAAAGGACTGTCGTAGCTAACGGATCTTCTTGCAGTCGGAAAAGTCCGTGCAAAAAACAAAATTATTCAGAGGCAACAAAACTGCTAGGTTGTCAACCGCTGAACCGACGAAGCCTCAATCCTAGAACCATTGCTCCAAAGATCACATTGACAGACAGAGCCGGTTGGCTTCAAAGGCAGACTCCGGAATCTCTCCGCTTCCTGGCCACGCACTTGTTGGCATACACTTTCCAGATTTTGCTCGTGTTCGTGCTACGGGCCCAGAAAGCCAATAATGCGCAATGTAGAATATACTTAACATTAGATCAAGGCTCTCTCTCTTTCTCTCTAAACTCGCGCTAGAGATATTCCCCTTTAGCTGAAAGAGCAAAAGCTCCTGCTGCTAAACTGCGATTCTTAAGGGACCGTTGTCCCTGCATCCAGTGGCGGCAATGACCCTCCCACACCCGTAGCACAGCACCCGAGAAGGAAGCCCCCTAACAGGATCACAAGAGGAGGTAGCGGGTTACGCTAACATTACTGTAGGACCCACAACGACAAATTTCAAAACCGTTTTCAGGAAGTACCTTAATAATAGGGGTTAAGATAGAGCCATTTTGGAATGCTCCAGGAAACTTTTGATGGCTAACCTTCAACCCTTTCAGGGGGCCTAGGGGGCCTAGCTGGTGGTCGTCGCCCAGGACTTCACGCCGCCAAACACACCATGCGAAGTGTCGGCAGAGGTGCCCAGAAGCTACGAATCTTGGCTGCCACTTCTCTGGAAAGCACCAAAGCTTCAGTGTGTGATTTAGATATTTTAGTGGTTCTAGAGATTAGGGCTGGGTGTCGTTCCAATTTACTGCATGGGGCCCGAGGATGTTTCAGGAACTATCGGTGTTCTGACTGATAAGTCAGTCTCAACTGACCTGATAAAAAATCATTACCTTAATATTACCCTAATCTTGTGGTTGCTGGTGTGTCGCGGTGGGGTTTGCTGTGGAAGCAAGCTGCGCTGCGCGAATGCCTTTCCCGTCGTACGCCTCTCGGCCTCAGGGCAACTTCAAAGCTTTCCTTAGGGTTCCTGAATATACGTATACCATGCTATATCCCATGGCAAAGAACAAAGAAGAACCCTTGAAAGAACCCAAACGGAACCTTATTCCAAATGTCAAGCCCCTATACTGATGTTTTAGTTTCCTTTCGCCGGAATTGTTGGCCCACAATGGAAGCCTCGGTAATTTCCAATGAAATTGGTTCGGGTTCCTTATCATACTAGTACCATAATGTACTGCAGAGCCTTATTCCACTTAGCGCTCCTATGGTAGGTTGGAGATCTTGCCGGTCCCTTACAGGGTTTAGGGATTAACGTTCCGGGTTGGTGTGTTTTAAAAATGTTTCTTACCGGTTAGACACCGAACTCAAAGAGAGCATGTGACGGCGACAGCTCAGAAGCCTAACCCTGAAGACCCCAAACTACAATCGATCATGTTCCCTTGCCCTATGGGCCCCGGACCTGAAGGGCTCGTAAGACATCTCCGGTTGATCCCCAGAACCGTCTAGCACCAGTTGCCGCAAAACCCTAACCATCACAAACCCTAAAGATCAGTGGCGCCCTATTAACCTCAGCATTGCTTTGCCTAAGTTTCTGTCGAGGGATTTCCATTACCAGGACACGGATACATCGTAAATCAGATCTTTTCATTCACTGGCAGCTTGAATTAAGGTTTCTTCACAACAGCCCAGGATGCCCTGAAACCTAAACCCCAAAGCCCTCTTCCAACTCAGTTTAGTGTTCTGAATATTCAAGAACTTTTTTTCATCGAATACTATACACTCCCTACCTAAACCTGAAAAAACCTATGAAAACCTCGTACGCCCTAACTGAAATTCATCTTGTGAAGCCGAAGCCGTTCCTCAGGCCCTAGACCCTTGCATTGGGAGTTTCGGAAAATTAGGGGTACCGTATTTTGGGGTCTTATAATAAGGATCCTACTATTTAAGGTACTATACTAGGGTCCCCTAATTTCGGAAACTCATACATCGTGCAAGTGCCTCGCCAAAGTCTTGTGCTCAAAACTGCTCTCTGACTCGACCCTCCAAGAAGCTGCGCCTCGGGCGACTCTCGAAGGTCTGTGAGGTTTTAGGGGTTTGCCTATAGCTGGTAATGTTATTCCTTAGTGAATCGTGCTAGAAAGGTTTGAAGACGTCCCATTTCCACCTAAACCACATGCCTCAACCTAAACCCGCAGACGCAGAGTTCATGTTCAATCAAACTCCAGGCTTCAGTCCCTATGCATAGTTAATTACACAGACCATTCCTTGGGATTCCTTAAGATGAGTAGTATAATGTCCCCGAAACCCTATTCTTTTTTTGCACTTCGACTGCTGTAGATCCAATCGCGCACCCTGAAGCGCTAAGAAGACTAAGATTAACCCGCACAAGCAATAGCAGCAAAAGAAATCCCCAAGACGCATTGGGGTCGTTCAGGCCCTGCAATAAATTGCCTGCCTGGAAATCTGAATAGGACCCCTAAACATGCAGGAAACCCTACAGTCGCAAGCTCTAGCGGTGAAGTGGTGGATCGTTTTCCCTACCTTGGATCTTGGTGTAGCGTGCACATGAAAAGCCAACCCCCGAAGCCCTGGACCTGAACCGAAAGCCTCCCATTCACTTCACCATGCCATCTCCTAGCTGCCACGCCTCTTCTTCTTGAGGGGAGGACAGGGTAGCTTCTGGGTTACGACGCAGGGTTGTTATAAGGGTTCGTGGGGCTCCGAAGGGCCAGAGGGCTGAATTTCTGAAGAACCCTAGTCGGGGCTATCTTAATTCTGCTTTTACTTGAAAGCCTACTCACAATGTCCCTTCAGCCTTTAAGGAGTTCCTTGGTAGCTGCCGTTTCTTGTGCGGCTTCTTTGGTACGTATACGAAGTCAGAGAAGTTGGGAGCTGAATAGGTAGCCTTCGACCTCTTTTGGACATGTATATAGGGCTTTTAATGATTAAGGTTGCGGGCTAATCTGCAGGGTTTCTCAGCAGCAGGCTGTCTAGGTGGCCTTCCGCCCTGGTGGGACGTCATAATCCCGGGATGGCGAACCTAAACCCTAAAGTCGAAACCTAAACCCTCTGTTAAGCCAGCAACTAGGCGGCCAGGTTTCAGAAGAGTTTTAGCGACCCGAGCTCCAAATCCTAAACCCTTTTGGATTGAATCCGCTTGCCCAAAAAAACAAAATGCGCTAACATAGGGGCAGCCACAGTAAGAAGAGGATGGTAGGGCAAATTCTAGTATAGTTGCAGTGTTCCCCAGGCAAATCCTGCAACCATGGGCTGCGGTGCTTCTTCAAAGTCCTACACTGAGCCCCGAAAGGCTGCTCACAGGGTGCAGACGAGGGTCTTGTAGGGTCTAGAGTTAATAATTAGAATAGGGTTGTGGGGCCCATTATACTATACTTATAATAAGGAACCCCGGAGAAAAGTAGAGTCTAGAGTTTAGGGTTCACTTGGAGGACCACGAAACATCGTAAGTAAGGTTGCAAAATACCCTGATTGCGGGTTATATGAACGCCGAATTATTACTCAGCCCCATGATCCGTTCATAAGTAGGATGTTGCGAGTAAGGTTTAGGGCATAAGGCTTTTATGGTTTCGGGTTTGCGTTTGGGTCTTGGCTCAGGGCTTCAGGGTTTAGGGTTTTAGCAAACGAGGTTCTAGTGGGCGCTAGCGTGCCCGAAATAGGGATGGTGCTAGGGAGTTGTATCAAAAATTGGTTTGAAGCTTTCGGAGCACCGTGACTTGACCCTCTTTGACGGTTAAAGGCTTCTGATGCCTTCCAATCACTGCCAGCGAGAGTCCAAATTAAAGATGCAAGTCGGGGGGAAGTTTCAGTATTCGGCGCATAGGACTGAGGGCTATGGGACAACGGTTTCAGTGTTTAGGGGCGGAGAGCTCAGGGTTTAGCAAAAGGGAGGCAACATCCTGTGAAAAAAGGGAGGGTACATGAGTTGTTCATCCAACAGTGATTCGCTTCCAGCAGGCATGAACCCCGAACTCTAAACCCCCCCAAAATCCCCAAACCCTGAACCACGAAACCCCCAAATCTCTACACCTCGAAGCCCTGAACCTGACCGAGACTTCAGCCCCGTGAGATCCCGACAAAATTCTATGACGACTTCGAGAAGAAGCTCCCATCTTTGGCTGGGAAAGTGGTGCTTATCACGGGCTGCACCACGGGATCCCCGTCTCAGCATTCAAGGGCTTAATACAGGGGATGATATACCTGGGGCTTAGGGTTTAGCGTTTGGGTTTCTTAAGAAAGGAGGTTTGAATAGGGACTATGGCCAGGCTTCTGCCCGCCATGCTTTCAAGGGATTGTTGCCGAGCTGAATTCTTTGTTACCATATGGCGTAGCAGCAGAGCCCCCACACACCCCATTCGCTTAACAGCTTATCGCGGAGACTTCCGCCAGCTGTCGGTAAAGCAACCTAATCACAAACATGTGGTCCTCCCAACAGGGTAGACGTCGGCCGTGATCCTTGTATGGTGTCGCATGTCGTGCTTGATGTTGCTGATACCGTCTCACGGACCAAGTATGGATCACTGCTCCCCGGCGAGACTGAGGTGCGGGACTTCTCAGCTTCTTTCACAGTCTATGTTACTCTATGCTCTTTATTGAATTGCACTGGCTCACTGGAAGCCCGCATTTCGTCAGCAGTCTTATGTAACGGTAGCAAGCAAGACCTCACCAATCCGTGCCTGCCTGCATGCGAGTGTGCGAGTCGATAGCAACCTAAACCACCCCGCAAAAACAAGCAACCCAAACCTTAGCTATTTGCCTTGAGTTCCCGATTATCATTCAGTGCAATATTTTTCAAAATAAAACTATTTCCTTCAGATTAAGGGTCCTGGGCATATTTGGTACTCGACACGGCAATTGTGGCCTGTTGAGAAGCCTCGCCGCTGCCGGGAAGCTTCCGAGATCTTCCGAGGTCCCACTGTAGAGTATTATGGGGTTTAGGTCTAGGGTTTGGGGGTTTAGGGCTGTGAGGTTTGTCAGAATGCCGTTACGCAGGCGAGGCGGGAAAACTGGCACAGGTAGTAGCTGTTGATCTGGCAAATTGTGCAGGAGCAGGAACCATGAAATCAATGTTGCTCCTGACGCTGCTGCCCAGGAACTGGGTTCATTGCCGCTGGCTGCGCGGCACGGAAAGGCAGGGTTCTGCAAAAACATAATTAACTAATTGCGATCGTTCTGCTTTCCAGGTGTTCCATGTTCTTTATTGCTATGTTTTGCCGATGAAGGTTCTCCGAAGCATGTTCTATATGTTGATCTGTTGATACTCTTATGCTTATGGTTCTCCAACGTTTGGCAAGTAGTGCTCATCCAGTTGTCGATACAGTGGTTGGTCCGTGGCGCATGGCTTGATTTGCTTGCACATTGCAGTCTCAAAAACTTACGGGACAAGCTGGAACTTCAAACAGCAACTTGTTATTCTGACTTAGCCTTATCTATATCTATATCTATATCTATATATGTATGGCCCGCGGCATGCTATTGCAAGGCACCCAAACAAGGCCCGAACCCCGCGCGGCATCCTGTGGTTGGGCAAGCTTCGGGTTCTTGACGTCCGACGAATAATCCACTTTGTTGCAGATCCTCGCCCGTCATGCCTACTTTAAAAGATAACCTGACATAATTATCAAAGAGGTTATAATTTGGGATATTAGACTCCTGATTGCGGGGATCCGACCTGTAAGTTTAATTAACTAATATATAGCCTACTGACTGAGTCCCTGACATCTGGCCCTCTACTCAAATCCCTCCTGCTGTCAGAACTGCTGAGTGTTGGAGCCTAGCAGCATGGCATGTCCGAGTTGGCAAACTACGAAGCCTCACCGCAAAACCCCGCGTCCCTGACCCCGACATGCTCTGACCCGAGCGTACTGGCAGGGGCCACCGTGGTGATGCTCAATCGCAAAAGCTCTCGTGCCGAAGCCACTTGACTTCTGCAGCTTCCGGCAGCTTGGGACTGTTCTTCGACTCGAGTCCCTGAGAAGTGAGTTTGCAGACTTGAGCATTTGCGGACAGTACGAACCAGCCAGGGTCTTCCAACTGGAGTTTGAAAGTGTGCTGGCCGGTGAGCTTAGGCAACTAAGAGTCCTACGGTTACTGTTCCGGCATGGGCGGGCTTGTCTATGTCTACCAGTCTGGCTGCTACTGCTAATGCTACTGCTACTGCTACTGCTGCTGCTGCTGCTACTGCTGCTGCTGCTATCCCCTCCTTCTACTAAATACTCCTGCTGCTACTGCTACTGCTATCGCCACTAGTTCGGCTACCGCCATACCGCTATTGCTCCTCCTACTACTGAACGGCGCTACTACATTCAGTAGCGGCCTTGTAGTCTCTCTCCGAGAACCAGTTTGACGGCTTCCTGCATTGCTAGTCTTCCGACTGTTGGTTCCTGGCACTGGTGAGTTTGCCGCAACCCCACCCATCATTCGGAAAATGGCTCCATGAAGTTGTTTGGTGGAATTGAAACAGCGAGGTCAAGACTGGACAACACCCCTAGGCTTTTCGAGCGACGGTTATTTTCATTCTCTTCCTTCATTCATGCCTGAACACATTGCCGGAGTTTCAGAAAGCCGGAACACCATTGCAGACCTTAGAAAGTATAGTATCCTGATTATTCGAATGCCCAGAAAGGAACACCTAATTTCAAGATAACCTGCCAGCTTAGGCTGCAGAAGCTCAGATCCAAAAGGAAGTTTCCGCCGAGGGGAAGGCTTGGCTCGGGGACGTAAAGGGAATATCAGGCACCCAGACCCCGAACGGATCGAACAAATGGAGTTAAGCCGCAGGAATGGCGACAAGCATGCTGCCTTGTGGTCGTTGGATTCATGAGGGGCAGAAGCGCAAGCCGAGTTTTTGCATTCAGTTCTGAGGGCCTCAGGGGGTGTGATCCCATTGCCCATTGTCGAGTGGGCTCGGCGATGCTTCCCTGCAATGTCCTGGTACGGACTTCTGGCGTTTCCGCGCAGCGCCAAAGTGTGCGTCAAAGTCGGTCCAGCAGTCGTCGTAGTAGCAGCAGCAGCAGCATAAGTAGTAGGAAGAGGTAGCAGTGGCAATGTTTCTTTGATTCTCCTCAGTGGAAAGACCATTCCTCAATCCCCTTGATCATGGATGAAGTAGACAGGGGGTATGCCTTAGTATGCATCTAACCGAGAATCTTCTAAGGCAAGAGCTTAAACGGTTCTAAACTGTCTTTCAGCCGGCAGCAGAGTCCCTCATTGCTGAGAAGAGCGCTTCATGCCGAAAAAGCTAGACAGCGCCACTTCTTTCGTTAGAGCCTGCTACTCCGAAGAATATACCCTTGATTTTAAAGGGGCTTTTGGTTATGAGATAAGATAGTATACTCTGTAATTTTATGGGTATTGGGCGCATAGAAACCAATCTTCCTGTTCTCGAAAGTCCCGCAGAAGTCAGAAAAATTCCTCGACAAGGTTTGACAACCCTAAGACTCGGGATCTTCAAAGACCCATCCGAAATCCCAGGCTTCGCTGGTGTGATGGACTGTCCCCATCACCTGTGTAGAAGCACTCGTGAATCACCGCCGTGCGAAAGAAGCTCGTGAGAAAAGGCTCAGGGATTCGAGTTCTGAAAACAAAGCCATTCTCTCTTCTACCGTACGGCTTACATAGTAATTAAGCCTCAAAGGGTAAACTCCGTACCGTGTAAGTCCTAAATCTAAGCCCGAAGCCCAAAATCCTCCTACTCTTGTACCTGAAGTCCACACCGAAATCCAAACCCCGACTCCCGCAAAGCAAAGGATGCTTGTCAGGTGATGACCATTGAGTGCGATCTCCAGGATCTCGCAAGCGTCAAGGCTTGCCAGACTGAGCTAGATGTGTTTAGGGGGGTTCAGAAAATTTGGGATTTAGTAGAAACTAAACTAGGATTGTTTGGGGTCTCGATGTTTCTGCTCATGGGGAGGGAGGTCCTATTTACTTTAAGTCCTATGGTTCTTTAAAAACCAATCATCAGCCCAATAATCTGTCGAAGGTGTATGTTGACAGGAGCGTGGGTCATTGCAGCCTACATGCAGCCACACACTCGCGAGGAGGTTCCTTATCAAAACTGAACCAAAGAAAAAGGGATGCACTTACTTTGAAGGGGTTACTGGGGAACCTAGGCTGAAGCCCAGCCGATGCCCGACACCCGATGCTGTTGCGAGAGTTAGAGTTGAAACCAAACGCTCTGAACCCCAACAACCACCAGACCCGGAACGCAACAACAGGATCTTGGGATTTACGGTTTAGGGTTCAGGGTTTCGGGAACCCCAAAAGGCTGCAGCAGCCAAGCTCATGGAGCAATTCAAGGAGTTGCCAGGCATGCAAGGATGCTTGAAGGGTGTGTGTGTGTGTGTGTCTGTGTGTGTCTGTGTGTGTCTGTGTGTGTCTGTGTGTGTCTGTGTGTGTCTGTGTGTGTCTGTGTGTGTCTGTGTGTGTCTGTGTGTGTCTGTGTGTGTCTGTGTGTGTCTGTGTGTGTCTGTGTGTGTCTGTGTGTGTCTGTGTGTGTGTGTGTGTTTGTGTCTATGTCTGTGTCTATGTCTGTGTCTGTGTGTGGGTGGGTGGGTGGGTGGGTTTTTGTACAGGAATGCACGGATTCATAGAGCTTTATTGCACAAGGTATCGCTCTTCGACACCGACTCTCATTGGACATGTCTGATGTAAGCAGGATTCTTGGCTTAGGATGTCGGCACATACCTGTGTCTCAGACCCAAAATTCGCAGCCCTCGCCTGGCTTGCCCAAGAATGAGTCCCGAAAGCTCTTATGGGGTGTGAAACTCAGAGGACAAGACCATGGATGGATGAAACTTTTACACTATCCACAATAAGGAGTCTACGAGAAGCCCTGATGCCAAACCTAAGCCGTCAAAAGGGTAAGCACGTGTAAAACATTGTCAGAAACCTGGGAACCCTTGTCACACCCCATTAGGACGTGTCGAGGCCCATACATCAAGCCTTGTCAAACCCTATATTATAAGAGCCCCATAAAACCCAAACGGAATAGAAGCCACGTGCTGCCAAGGACCGGCGTTGATGTTCTCTGCAACAATGCGGGAGCGACTTTGCTCAATAGGATGTTATGCTGTGAAGCCAGGAGACTTTTTGCGACCTACGGCTTAGTATGGGCTTGGTCTTGGGGTTGAGGTTGGTGACACTTCTACTTAAAGGCTGGTTGGACTGTCTAGCTTCGACTCTCCGTCGATTGGTGGTGTTTGCCATTTCCTCGTGAAAAGGTTCACTCAGCAGGCAGGCCGATAGCGAATCAGCCTGTCACCGATCAAAGACCACAAACAGGCCCTAGCCGCAGGATGCGACTTTCAATATGTGTGTGTTCCTGAACGATGCGATGCAGCTGCTAAGCAAGAGCGTTGCTTCCGACTGTGGCATTCGGCTTGTGCACAAACAGCTGTACCAAGCAATAGACATCCTGTCGTTTGGTTTCCAAAGTGCCCGTTAAGAGCGTTTCGATCTTGATGGTCTAGTGAGTCTAAACATGTTCATGTCAATCTGATGTTGAGGTCATGGCCCTGGCAGACGAAGCGACCAAGGCTGGCAGGAATAACAGCAATTGTCATTGGGTTCTGGGCTGGAAGAAGGTTGGCGCCAAAGAAGAGCAGACTCAAAGCGAAATGCAGCAATGAGCAGAGGCCGCTCAAGAGTACTTCCACTTGGTCTCAAACAGCAGATTCGTCTTTCCGACGTGTTGCTCTGACCCTGGCCCGTACGCAAGTCTCCACTGCAATACTTCTTCAAGCATTTCAATCAGTTCCATGGTTTCGAAAGCATGTCGGGGTCTGAGTAACAAGCAATAGTCGCATCCCTTTATAGCTCCTATAGAAAATACTTAGTCGAGTGCCTTGTGGAGGATGGCTACGATGTCCAGATGCAGACAAACCACATCTCTCATTTCCTGCTGACGAAAGAGCTGCTCGCATTCGTCGTTCAAGGTTTCAGGTTTAGGGATCTCTCCTTTCATCATTCTCGGGGGCAGTATGGATCCTGATTGCACGCAGCCTTAGATGTTCTGTGGAAAGCTGTCTGGCCCGGCCACAAACGGATTGGTTGCTCGAATCACCTCCGGCTTGATGGCCCCTGCAAGTTGGATTTTGGTGGGAGCTTGGAGCTCGGGGCGTGAAAGTGCGACATGCAGAGCCAATTGCATGCCGGATGTGTGGGGGTCTGGGTAACATGAATTAACTCACATGCACCCAACTCCTGCAGTTCCTTCACGTGCTCTAAACTCCAACCTTGCAGAAGCAGCTGCAAATCCTACTGGTACAGTGGAGCTTGATACTTAGAAAACCTGCAGATTGCAGAGGCCAAAAGTGTCCGGCCGATAAGACAGGGAGCAGCTATAGCAGAAGCCTTGCCAGACGCTTACTGTGAGTAGTCGTCATCTGTGTTGGTCGCTATAGCCGCAACCGGAGAAGCAGTGCCAATCCTAGCAGTCGTCGTCGTGGTGGTGGTCGTCATCGTCGCCTCTGCCGCCGTCGTTGAAGTAGTGGTAGTGAAGTAGTAGTAGTAGTAGTAGTAGTAGTAGTAGTAGTAGTAGTAGTAGTTAATACAGTAGTAGCAGTGTAGTCGTAGTCGCAGTCGTAGTGTCGTCGTCGTAGTGGTAGCACTGGCAGTGGATACTTACATTTTACATTATACAGTCTGATGTAACCGAGGCATGACGGAGCCCATATTTGAACCCACACCAGCCGCCCAATGCTACTTTGGTCGGTCACGTGCCGGTAGGAAGAACAAACGCAGCTTCGACCCTCTTTGTCCAAGTCGCGAGCATCCGGAAGCCCAGGATTTACCCGTTGCTGCTGAAAGGACTGCCCGAAGAAAGGTTTGCAGGGAGTTTGAGGTATGACATGCCAAACCCCTCAATCCCAAAGTGTTGCTGCTGTGGTTGGGGTTGTCGATCATGAGGATCGATCCAGGATGAGGATGAGCCGCAGCCATGAGCATGTTCATGATCTTGCTGGCGATGTGATATGGTGTTGAACATCAGGCTAGATGCAGGTAAGGGTAGTACAGGTATCACATTTGTACGATGTTGCTGCGCTTGTTGATAATAGGTGTCCCTAAAGTTCCATCCGCCTAGAGTTGATGTTGGATTACGTTCCGATGGCGACCAAGACATTGCGCATGCTTACTTAGTTGCACAGTGCACCTGATCTTCCCGAACATAGCATGCGTTTCTGCTGACGGCAGTAGCCCGCATGATAGCGAACATGGGAACCATGTTGACTGCGAGGTCGTGGTGTTGATGATCTTATTGATGGTGATGTTAGCATTGGCAGCACGTCTGACGATTGCGGCTCGGGTTGTTTTTGGTAGTTGGGTTGGTGGGACGTTGTGTGTGCGATGATGATGATGTTGATGCGCGATTAGTAGGGTCAACGGAAAAGGTCCTTCTTGACAGACGATGTGCACGTCTCACTTGTTTGAGCCAGGAACTCAGGCAACAATGCTGTTGAGCCGCAGCTTCAGATAGCAAGAACCGCTCACTGCAGAGGCAACTCACTGATGCAGAACCACAGGTATTGAACACTCAATCGCACACTCGAGAACCCTGAAACCATGCAGTGCTAAACCCATAGACCCCTTAGTGCCACACCCTGAACCTTTCATAAGCTTCTGTCTCCCTCCTGCTGATCAGGAGCCGAACTACGTGGTGAGGCCTGGACGAAGAAACCTGCATGCCGATGTGCCTTGCACCTTCTTCCCGGTTCAGTTGAGGGAGTTTGGGAATTCGGGGGTTTAGATGGTTTAAGCCTGTCACGCTTGTAGTTTAGGTAAGGCTGTAAGGGTTTCCACAAGGGGTCTAAAGTTTTAAAGGTATTGTGGAAGATCTTGTTCCACGTGATCTGGCCCACCGTCAGGCGAGATGGCATCGTAAACGTTGAGAGTGGTTGTTTTGGCGAACGATGCCGGATGGTTGCGCTCGGAATTTCTAGTCTTGGTTTGTGTCATCACCTTTTCAGTGCGTTTTGCACACTTACTGGCAGATGTGCATACGCATCACATGCAATACAACTACATCGAAGTTTACATAACTTGTGTTCAGCATGGGGCTGCACACACTCTCTCGCCAACACCCCAGAAGCAGACAAAAGCAAGCAAAAACAAGCCGAACCCGCGGGTCAATTGGTAGTGCGTCAGTGTATGCTTGGCTTCGGGGCGTGTCACTTTGTAGTCTTCGACTTTGGAAGACTTGTTTTGGAATTGTTCACGGGTTTTCAGGGTTCCAGACTTCTGTAAGGGTTTCAGGGTTCTTGAAGAATTCTACCAGGGGTTTAAGGTTCTAAAAGTGGATAGATCGGATAGGCCCCTTGTGGGTCGAGCCTCCTGTCTCCGATGCTTCGACAAAAGCAACACTTTCGAACTGCACGGGCTGCAAGGAATCGAGCCACCATGGGGTCTAGAAGGATTCTGTGAGGTATGTAGCGATGTTTACGGATTTGCAAGATCGGCTAGGATCGTGCAGGGGGATAATTAACCGCGTCAGAGACCCTCACTGCGACTGTTGACCGCTAATTCAGAGATCCCGTTCAGGTAGAAGAGACCCATTTTCTTTCTTTTTGGGATGTTGGTTTAGGGGTTAGGGCTGGAATCCATAATTCACGTACATGAGTTCTCAGTCAGCAGGGGTCTTCATCACTTCGGCCTGTCCGTCCCGAGCAGGCCCGCATTGTGAATCACTCCAGTGCCGCACGCATGGGCAAGCCGCTCAAAGCACCTCTTCTTTGAGGAACTTCCCCGGGATTTTTCCCTGGAACACTGCCCTGGTTTGCAAAGCTTTCGTGAGATTTTGAGGCCCTCCTAGTGCAGCAGACTTGCGTATCAGTTGGCAGGGTTTGGGTTTCGGAGTTGCCCAGAGTGCTGCTGGGTCGGTCCTCCAACCGAACACAAAATGAGGACCATAACACACATCCGGCGTAGTACGGATACTTTCATTAGGCGCTCCTAAAGAAAGGGACCTAGACTTTTCTGAAGTCCCCATGTTGTCCGATGTCTTTCGGGCTCTTACATGACGACCAGCAGCACTATCAGCATCAGTGTGGTTGGGGGTGCTGCTTTCGGCAGCTGCCCAATTACAGAAGAGGCCCCACCACAGTTCCTGCAAAGGGTCTGAACCGCGAACCCCCGGAGCACTCTAAAGCGATGGCTTCCCATGATTAGCAGCTCGAGCGCAGCTGAGGCACAGTACTTGGGAAAGAACGGCGGCTCCCTCGGGGGCAATGGCAACTCCATGCTGCTTGGCAGAACTTCTGCAGATTTAACGCATTGATTCAAGTAAGCACGGACAATAGATCCAGCTGTGTGTGGACAAAATCGTGTCCCTTTTAAATCCATCCTCGAATGCAGGTGCCTTTGGATGTGGTTGTGTCCGTGTGTCCGCATGTTTCTTTGTTCGCCGCTCAGTTCCCCGGCTATCTCCCCATAGCAGTGTAATGCAGTGTAATCACATTGCAGTTCTTTTCGTGTTCTTCCCTGGCTTCTTGAGATTTTTCGTTGGTTCTACAATGCACACGTTCATTTTGCATAGTGAAGGTAACAACCGATTACGTTGCATATCTTCAGGTCCGTCTGTCCGTCCGTCCGTCTGTCTGTCTGCTGTCTGTCCGTGTGCGTGTGTCTGTGCTAGTGCATTATCCTCCGTAGTTCGTGCGTGTGCGCGCCAAGATAGACCTCGAAATTCTAGTTTCCTCTGCACACAGAGCCAGATGATGTGCTCTCAGCCTGCTGTTTAAGGTTTTCGAGGCCAGCTCTCCGTGAGCTCCTGTTCCTTGCGTGTCTTCCCTCTTCCCTGCTTTTGTCCCACGTGCTGATTTTCAGACAAGTCGTCACTGTTCGGCCTGAACCATAAAACGCTTGCCCTGAATCGATGTCCACGCCTTGTGGAGTTCAGAATCTTCCTTGCATACCGGCGTTTAAACTAAGCATCTTACTTTTGCGGACACCTTCTTTTGTGAAGCTCCAAGATGGGCCCGATCTCCGTATAATCAGCAATTCTGCCTGACTCAAACGAAGTTTCCATCGCGAGACTTCACGGCCTAGGACGTAAGGTTTGTAGAGCTCCGAGGCTTCCGATCTTAAGCCGCACGGTTCGTGTCAGCGTTATAGGGTTGGAAGGGTACCAGCATAAACCCGTAGCCCCTAAGCATAAAACCTTACAAACCTCGAGACTACAAATCTGCTATAGTTCTTTCATCGAATCCTATAAAGCCCTACTCAGAGCCTTCATATTGTATATCCCAAAGTCCCCACCCTCTGGAACCCCTGACCTGAACCCTAACAGGTTCTGTGGGGGTGCTCGCTGGGAGAGGCCATGCGAGCCGAGCCTTAGGGTTTAGGATTTCTCACACTCCAAGCCCAGGCTGAAAAGGGCCCAGGGTTGAGGGCTAAGGCTGGGGTTTTACGCTAGTCTTCATCAAAGTCGCTGGGGCTGATTCAGGATTTATTGGGTGGAGGAGAGCTCGGTACCTTTGATTCTTTGACGCTTTGTTTGTTTAGGTTTTGAGCTTCATAAGGTTTTGTGCGTGGAGTCGGGTTGTTTTCGGATTTCTCGTCGGACCTTGAGTGGTCCAGGTTTCTGCATGCGCCCCTATGTGCTGAAGCCTGGCCTAGGCGAAGAGGATATCGGTGACTGTCGCGTAGTAGATGAGTGCAGCGAAACAATCTTTTGGGCAGTGGCACTGAGATGTCGCAGTTCACAGTCGACCATGCTCGCTTCAAGAGCTACTCGCGAGCCTCGTCACCTGAGCCTACAATGTTTCTATCGTCACCAAGGGGACCGTTGCTTGGAGAGGGCTCGACATGCCTGTCGCTCGTCGCGCCTGAAACCTCGCTTGGCCTTGCCTAGTTTTCAGTGCTGAAACCGAACGCCATGAGCCGGAGGTACCATCAGACGAAGCTGGCTAATGCAGTATGGACGGTCGAGCCCCTGAGCTGAGAACAGGTTGGTACAGGTTCAGAAGGGTTTAGATTGGGTTCTACGGGGAAATACGAATTTTGTTTGTGTTTCGGTGGGCACGGGTGTATCGAGCATGAGGGATAGCTTGCATGGGTCGGGAGAGATGCCTAACGAGGCCCGCATTTGAGATGCTGAGCATAAGAACCGCCACGGTGGCAATGCGTGGACAGAGAATAGTGCACGTGCAACTAAGAACATCATTTTGTAGTAGATGTAGATGAAGACGTCACTAGCCAGCTGTCGCAGCAGGTCCAGGTAGTAGTAGAGTAGTAGTAGCAGTAGTAGCAGTAGTAGCGGTAGTAGCGGTAGTAGCAGTAGTAGTAGCAGTAGTAGTAGTAGTGGTGGTAGTAGTAGTAGTAATCATAAGTAGTAGTAGTCGTCGTCGTAGTAGTCGTAGTAGTCGTAGTCGTAGTAGTCGTAGTAGTCGTAGTAGTCGTAGTGGTCGTAGTGGTCGTAGTGGTCGTAGTGGTGGTGGTGGTGGAAGTAATGCCTAGTAGTATAGTAGTAGTAGTAGTAGTAGTAGTAATGGTAGTAGTAGTAGCAGTAGGAGTGGGAGTGGGAGTAGGAGTAGGAGTAGGATTAGTAGGAGCAGGAGCAGGAGCAAGAGTAGGAGTAGTAGTAGCAGCAGTAGTAGTAGTAGTAGGAGTAGGAGTACGAGTAGGAGTAGGAGTAGTATGAGTCGTAGGGGTACCTAGACAGCCAAACTGCCCTCATTCTACAAGCGAGCTGGGAACTAACACAGAAAAGACACTCTCTAAGGTACTTCGAAAGTGCTGGCATACCCTAGCCCTGTTTTTGCCTAAGCCCCGAGCCCTAAAACCTCATATCTTGAACCCAGTGTTTGGGTGCAAGAGCAACATCTCCCAGCCGAGGTTCGCCAGCAGATTGCCGGCCGGTTCCAAGGCGTGGAAGCTATTCTTTACACGGATGTACTTGATGGTTCGAGAGTTTCAACATGCTTCGCACAGGGCCATTTTACGTTGGACGCCTTGTATCTGGCTCGAAATGTCGAGGCTTCCGTCTGTGAATAACCGGGATAAGGTGCAGCAGGTCGAGTGTGAGGATTTGGAACCTTGCTGCAAAGCCTGGGCTCCAGCTTTTTTGGCTGGTCCGGAATCGCCATTGCAGAATGTAAGCCATGAAGATGGAGTAGCTGCGTTTAGCACGGCGAGGTTTCAATTCCAGGAGATATTTTTCCAGCGGAGGGGTTGCTCGACCCGAAGTCGCTTTAACTAGCTGGGAATGCTGGCTGTGGTAGTTGTGGTGGTCGGGAGTACTACTCCTGCTGCTGCTGCCGCCCAACACCACCACGACAGCGGCCTTGAAACTGTGCTAACCTGCGGTTGTGATTCTGATAGCGAAACACTGACATCAGGGATTAAGCTCCTCAAAACCATCGTCAGCACAGCTAGCGAGGGTGCATCAATAGCCGCTGCTGCGGCTCAAGCAGTTCTAGCAATAGCTGCAGCAGCGGGAGTCGCAGCAGCAGTAGCCGGAGGGGTAGCCGTCGTCGTTGTTGTGAATTTAGTTGCTTGTTGTTAGTAGTGGCTGTAGTAGTAGAAGTAGAAGCAGCAGTCAATAGCACAAGCAACAAGAAGATGAATGGTGGTAGTAGTAGAGGTAGTAGTAGAGGTAGTAGTAGTAGTAGTAGTAGTAGTAGTAGCAGTAGTAGCAGGAGTAGTAGTAGTAGTACTAGTAGTCGTCTACTTAGTAGTCGTCGTAGTCGTAGTAGTAGTTGGAGTAGTGACAGCAATGACAGCAGGAGGGCCAGTTGTAGTACAACACCATGCCCATGACCTGGAGGTCAAAGTCCTTTGCTGCGCACCGGGGTTGGCGTCAACCAACCTCCAGGCCAGCATGGCATCAAGTGTAGTGAACCGCTCTCAGGTTAGGGTGCAAGCCAGGATGAGTGGACAAAGTTGAAGCGGCACCACACGTTTGCATCTGTGCACATGAAAATGTGAAGCATGACCCTTCAAGGAAGACTAAGGAAGATCTGAAAGCCTCTAGCCGTCTAGCACCACATGCGTTGCGCCCTTGTCCTCCCACCAGCAAGCCATGCGCTGTCAGATTGCCAGGTCACCACGAACCAGAATGACGGTATGGACTCGACTTGGATCATGCTGCCCAGATGATTTTTCAGTTATGAGCTAGCACACAACCCTGACTCAAATTGCATTTGTCACAGAAGCAGCAACCTCGAAAAGGGCAGTCTAAACAGACATCAACCTGTTGCTAGGCTGCCAGGCATGTCAGGGGGCACTATCAATAGCTGTTCGAAAGACTTCCTGGGATCTTGGGAATCCCGCAAATCACTTGATGTCGCCACGTCCGGCAGCATCGGATGTACCAAGCCTGGTCATGCCTCTTCTCCAACCCGAGAAACCAAATGCACAGAAAACTTGGCCTCCTCTCGGATTTTCGGCGCAAGACGCAATCGCAAGAGGTTTTGGATACTCAACAGTTTCAGCCTCGTACCTGAAGGAAGCAGTGTGTGCATTTTTCTCCCGTGTTGCAGTCAGCTGTTTGGGGCTATCGAAACTTCGCTACAGACGAGACTCTGACTAGACGTTAACATTCACACCCGCATCCTTATGTAGCAGCAACTTTTTGCCCTCCGCATTCTCTCTAGTCTGCAACCCTGAGCCCTACACCAGTTTGCACACATCCGTGGATAACATGAGCACAGTGCAGTTCCGACTTAATGAGACTTAATGCCAATGGTCTGGTTTACAACACCTGCACAGTCCGTAAATCCAAAACCTCAAGGCCCCGAACCCCAGTGTGATCTAGTTCACCATGCATCGGAATCAAAATCCCTAGGTGTGCAAGCAGAAAGAGAGAGCTCTTTTGCCGGCCTTTCCGTACGGTTTTGTTTCGCGAAACGAGAGGCTCCTTTCCCCGGGCTTCCTCTCGCTTGAAGGGCATGTTAGCTTACTTCTGGCCATTTTGTGCTAATGTAGTTTATGTCCAGAGCATAGACAGGGAATTGGAGGGCCAATGCCTGATATTTTGGAAATTCTCCCAGAGATCCATGCCCCCCCCTTGCCCTGGAGAAAGGTTCCTAGATTACAAGAAGGGGCCGTATACGCTTGAATGCAATCTTCCTAACTCTGGGGTGAGCTGTCGGTTGAAGCTTTAGCGTCGGTTTAGGGTTTAGGATTTAGGTTGTGCTCAGGAAGTACGGGCAGTCGGCAGAAGACGGCACTATGCCTCTCGCACATTGCTGCTTTGGAGAAGGACATTCCAACCTATGTGGGTATCTGTGTGTGGGCGCAACTTACTGCTAGTAAATACCTTACTTCATACACCCCAAAAGCCCAGCTCCGCAATTCCTCGAGAGAGCCAGAGAATGATTATTGTGTATGTTCTTTTTTGGAGTGTCATCCCCGATTTCCACACCCAGTTTGCATCGCCAGTGTAGGTGGAATTGTTTTGCTCGTACCTAAAGGTTTGGGGACTGAGCACTGGATATCGAAACCCGAGGTTAGACGGTTTCGTTTTGCGGTGGCAGGCTTGTGTGGGAGGGATAGTCTATGTCCGAATAACTCGGCGGCCTGGTGCATCTTTGAATACTTGCCGGATCATGCTGTGCATCAGGCCTGGACGAAGCAATTCGCCCTTAGCAAGATTATCAAGGCATTTCCTGCTGTCTCCTACTCAGCATGAGCCGTGAGCCCTTCAATCAGCCTCGAAGCCTCAAACCAGGCATGCAAAGGTGGGAGGACCTCCTGCCTGATATTGGTATCCTGGGCGCACATTGCTAACATGCCCTGCCAGCATGCGTCATTCGCTGACGTGGGGTACGGTCGAGACCTTACCAAACAGCACGACAGCTTGACCAGGTTGCTATAACGGGTTAATATAAAATATTTCTGCTTGCGACAAGGGAACAATATAGGGGTCGGAGTAAGCATGAAATTACAAATTAATAATACTCCCTTAGACTTGTTATATTGCTATAGCATCAACTGCCCCGTGTTCTACATTCTACATGTTCTGGCGCCTAGATTATGTTAAGGGTTAATTACTATGGCAGGTGTTGCCTGTCAGTGGTTTTGTCTCCTGAGAAGAGGAGTGGCCAACGGCGAGTTTTACGAGCCTTCACAGAAGGCGATGGGCATGCGAGTGCGTCTTGTCAGCATTTAGTCCTCCTCTTCAGAGTTTTCGTCCCAAATTCAAACTTCCTTCGTACCAGGAGAACACGTCGGTCCGCTCAAAAGACATTGTACAAGTGCCCTTATTCAACGGTGATTCGTTTCTTTCAAGGTATGGTTCAATCGCCGCATCGGCCGGCTTGGCGGATGAGTGCGTACTGTTGATGTGATTTTTGTCCGGTGATGTGCTATAGACGCGTTGATGCACCTCACACTGGGGACAAAAGCTGCTAGTTGCGTTCACGTGTTGGGCGCCTACAAACAGCATTCATGCTTCTAATCTGCTGCACAAAGTGCTCGGGCCTCTATCCACACCCAGCTCAAAACATCATGGGAAGCTCGTATATCTAGACGTTCAGAGCTATCTTGGACATGCAAGTTGGCATAGAGAGCTAGTGCGACTAATCATCCGAGTTGCCCTGAACCTGCCCCTCTCGTGTTGCCTCGACAAGCATGGCCGGCGAGTGGGCAAAGGCAACGGAGAAGGCACAGAAAGAGGAGAAGGATCCTGTGGAAGCTTTGAAGCTTGCCAAACGGATTTACGGTCGTCTCCGCAAAGCAGGGAAGGGCAAAGCCGTGCCAATGAAGGCAATGAAAGCTATGGCGGCGATGAAGGGCAAAGCCGTGCCAATGAAGGCGATGAAAGCTATGGCAGCGATGAAGGGCAAAGCCGTGCCAATGAAGGCGATGAAGGCCATGGCAGCAATGAAGGCTATGAAGGTCACGGCAGGCACGTGGGCGAAGGCAAAGAAGAAAGCAGAGAAAGAACAGAGTGATCCGGTTGAAGCTTTGAAGCTCGCTAAGAGGATTTACGCTCGTCTCCGCAGCAAAGCGCCAAAGGCCGAGGGCAAAGCTGCTCCAATGAAGACGATGAAAGCAATGGCGGCGATGAAGGCAATGAAGGTGATGAAAGCTATGAAGTGAGCGCGGCATTTTGTCGCATCCCTGGAGTTGGACTCCAACAGAGAGCATCGACTGGACAGGGAAAGCTACTGCTTGTGGGCTAACAGCAATGACAAACGACAAACTTGTCCGACAAACAAAAAGTGACAAACGACAACAAACGACAAACAACAAACCACAACAATCAACACGCAACAACAATCAACAAACAACAAGCAACAAAAACAAACAAACAAACAACAACAGCAACAGCAACAGCAAGAACAACAGCACAAACAAAACAGCAAACAACACAACCAACAACAAACAACAAACAACACACAACAAACACAAAACAACAAACAACCAACAACACACAACCAACAACAAACACCCAGCAACAAACACGCAACAACAAACACCCAATGGCAAACACCCAGCAACAAACAACAAACAGCACACACCCAACAACAACCACCCAACAACAAACAGCAAACAACAAACAACTAACAACTAACAACATACAACAAACAACAAACAACAAACACCAACAGCAACAGCAGCAGCAACAGCAACAGCAACACAAACCAAACAGCAAACAACAAACAACAAACAAAAAACAACATACAACAAACAACCTACAACCTACAACCTACAACCTACAACCACAACAACAACAAGAAGAAGAAGAAGAACAAGAACAAGAAGAATAACAATAACAAGAACAATAAGAATAATAACAACAACCACAACCATAAAGAAACGCCAACCAACGCGAGACGACAACGACAACGACAACAGCAGCAACAGCAACAGTAACAGCAAGAGCAAGAGCAAGAACAACCACAACCACAACGACAACCACAACGACAACGACAGCGAAAACGCCGACAGCAGCAGCAGCAGCAACAGCAACAGCAAGAACAACAACATCATCATAATAAGCACAACACCTTGAGACTCACGTGTTGCTGGAAGGGCCAGTACTCCTGTTTATACGAGGGGCGAAGAGGATACCAGACTTTGTGGCACAGATATGAAGCCCACTTGGGATAGCAATAGCTGTGTACCATATGCCATATATGCGACTCCATGCCCACCTGAGTCGGAGGGAGGGGAGGCTCTGAAAGCTTCACCTACTTCTATGGGGCATCTTCGTTTCCATACCTACCGAGCCTCGTCTCCAGGCCCACAGTCACTCGGACCCCTTCAAGTTCTTTAGACATGCAGGTTTTGATTGAAACTAGGAAGCTCCAATCCCTGTAAGCCCCTGCAACTAAAGAGCCGAGTGATACCTATAAGCCTGCTTTGTGACTCGCTCAGCCATGCAGGAGGCAAAAAGGAACCGAGTGATGTTGCTTTAGATTCCGCCGACCAGATAGTCAGACCTCATCAGCGAATAATATAGAAGCCTAAATGATTACCAACACTATTCCTTAAGGCTCCAAGATAAACTGTACCTAACCGTACCATCTAATTAGAAAGGCCCCTACATGACCTGCAAACCTTGTAACCCAAACCCGAAACCCCAAAATCGAGGTGCTTTCGATGTCATTCTTCTGCTTATAGTTTCACTCAGCCAACATATGCCAAACCTACTGACCGGTAAACGCCGAATCTCTAACCTCGAACCCTTTAAATCCTACGCCTTTAACCCAAACCTCCAAACCCTTGACAAGCCCCTTAAAACCTGAACAAAAACCCTTTAATGACCCGTTAATAATGCCCTTAACAAACCCTTTGAAGTTGTGAAGCCCTTAACGCCAACACGTATCCGAGCCCAGCCATGAAGCGGGTGAGGGCCAAGAGTATTCCCCGTGAGTTCTAAACCCTTATGTAAACTCCTAAACCCTAAACCCCTTGTATACCAGGATTTTGCAAAGGGGTCTTTCCTGGGCTTTGGGTTATATGGCTTCAGGGCTAAGGCTTAGGGGTTTGGGGTACAAAGGTTCGGTGCTTCAGGGGTTTCAGGGTGTAGGGCCCCTACAGGCAGTAATGGATCCGAAGTGGTGATCCTAAACACGGGATCCTTAGCAGAACCACCGGCATTTCACATAGGTCCTTCCACAACAAGCGTGCGATTGGGCAGACAAGACAGTGATTGCATGTGATGTTTGTTCGAGCTGCTTGTCCCCAAAATGGGCATCATGTATATTCCCTTTTCGCCACGTGGTCCTTGCCACAAAAAGGACAACTAGAACAAACCCAGTGTGCCCATGCCGGGTGCATGTCATCGCGGGAGAAGAGAAATTTTCTACCTGCTGAGCAACTAAACCCTAAGCCCTAAGCCGCAATCCCAAACCCAGCCTGCCGCAAGGAAAGGGCCGCCACAAAAGTTTCCTCTGGAGAGTGTTTGTACCAAGGTCCTTCCGGTTTCAGAACAGCATGTTTGGATTATTCAAGAGGCTTCGAAAGGTTCTTCAGGGTGTTGTGAGGGTTAGGCGGGTAGTCTTGCAATGGTGTAGTTCCATCACGAAAGGCAGGAATTCTCGGGACGTAGGGTGACCGAGGCTTGATTGGGAGGGGTTTTCTGGGCTTCAACACGCTGCATCGAACATCAGCCAGGGAAGGTTCGAAGAAGGCCGGGGCTTTCCCACAACTTTGCACTTCATCTTCCGGTTTGACTCTGCTTCTGCTTGTAGACGAAGCTTCGACCCGTAGCAGTTGGAGGTAGCTATGCTTGCTTCTTTTTCCGATAATTGACCATCAGCAGTACCACTGGCAAAGCGTAGAGGTCTATGTGAGTGTGTTGACCGTCAAGCTGTATGCAGGCATCGTCATTATCACACCTTACACAGCTTGCCTCAATCAGCAGACATTAGATAGCTACCCCAGAACGACGAAACTTAAATAGTTAGCAGGATCCCTGATGCAAGGTATTCTACGACCACATAAACCCGAGATAATTACTATGAGCCTGATTTGCTACTATGCACGTTACATTGTATTGCATAGTAGGATAAGGTCCTCCATACGAGGACCCCATGAGAGGCCCCTGCGCCACAGAGCCCAATACTTCTGGATTGAGGACTATGTCTTAAACCATCAACATCATTAACATTTCGCCCTGAATGAATCAACATGAAGCCCTTAGCTAACGAATACTCGGGTTTTGTTGTGTTGGCCCAGAGTCTGTTCTGGAAGCATCAAAGATTCGCCACGGGTTCCCAAAACTATACCTCAAGTTTTAAAGAGTCATGTGCTACCGTAAGGCCTTCGGGCACGGGGGTTATACTGCATAAGGCTGTTGGGCTATTCTGTGCCTTTGGGTATCTTGATCTGCCAGCTCAGATATTTGATGCAAAAGCAAATCGCGGCTCCCTTGTTGGGGGATTCTTTCATTTGGGACCCGACTGGTTTGGGCTTGCACTTGTAGGGGAACTTACACTGAGGATCCTGATACATGGTTATACAGTGTGCATGAGGATCCCAATGCTCAGAGACGTGGGTCCCTTAGTTTCCGAAACTCCCCTGCACTGGCGAGGAGCTTGGAGCTACGAGTGCGAATATCCCACACTGAATTGACTGCATGAGCAGCTTAAGCCCACGCATCTCGCAGCAAGAGAAACACAGAGAGAGAGAGAGAGACAGAGAGAGAGAGGGAGAGCCCTTATGAGGAGTCAGGTTCAAAATGTATACCAAACCTTAGCTTAGATAGACTCTGCGTGAAGTTACTGGGATCCTTCATGTCAGGACCTTTAAATCTGACACTCCTGGGCTGCTAAGAATCCGGCAACGTCCCTGGTAAAACCTTTGTTAAAACAAAGCGTTTAGAAGTTTACACGCCAGGCAGAGTCTCGCAAGTTGCTCTGGGAGGCCTCAAGGGCCTTGAGTGGTTTAGGGTTTAGGGCCATAGAGCCGTGGAGTAGCCCTACAAAGCTCCAGAGCCCCTTATGTTTCAGGAATTAGATTCAGGCTCCCCTTCTAGATGACAGGATATCCCGTATCTACGGAGTATCCTCATCTTGAATAGGAGCCTGTTACAGTTAAGGCACATTCCTTGACTTATATACAGCAGAATCAAAAAAAATTGGAAACCCAATAGCCTCAAACCTTGAGTAATGTATATGGGATCCCAGCACTATTTGGCCTTCATCCGGTTTCCAACTTTATGAGGTTTACTGTAATGTAAGGGGTTTTGGAGTCCCTAGGTCCGGGTTGGGGTGTAGGGTTTAGGGTTTAGGGTTTAGGGTTTAGTTTAGGCTTCGCATGCTCTCCTTGCTGTAACTTCGGGGAGGGTGGGCTGCTGGACAACTAGGCCTGCTGCCAAAAAAGCTGCAGTTGTTCAAGTTAGAGTGGACCTTCGTTCATACTACGGGGTACTGAGCCCGAAGCCAAAACACCCTAGACCTGGTTTTGAAGCGTCGGAAACAACGGGCCTAGTTCTTTGTTTTGTTTTGCAAAGGGGACTGGGCCCAAAAACTCAACCGTTAAACTTGAAAATTTACACAGGAACCCCCAACCCTGAATCCACTAAAGTTCAGGGTCTGATGGACATTCCCACAGCTCATTGGGCATCCTTGCTGCACGAGGAACTTGAAGAAGATTTCGCCATGCAGTCTGACACCGAAGCGTAAGCCTTAGGCTTCCTAGACCACAAAGTTACTCAGCCACCTGAACTCGCATTCATCCGACACTACGTGCTTGCGTGGCCTGAAGGAGAGCGAGAAAGCCTGCGGGAGCTTTGATGTCACTGCAGCATGAAGGCAACGGTGCATTTCCCACCATTGGTTACACTTGGGCCTTGCTGAGTTTTCGTTCTGTCAACGCTTTTGGCTCTGCCTCTGCCTTTGCCTCTGTGCCCGAGCGGGTGACTTGTGGTTCATGTCATTTCGTCTATCGTTGCTAGCAGCTGCCACTGCATCGTCCTAATCCCGAAACCGTGGAACAGTAGCAGCAGCGGGAGGATGCAACGTGGCCACAGTTGCGCAGTGGCAATACATGAGCTTTAGTACGGCATCGTCATTGTTGGCAGCGTGCTCTCAGCTCCACAGGAGTGGTAGCAGCAGCAGCAGCAGTAACAGTAGCCGTAGCAGTAGAGGTAGCAGTAGCAGCTGTAGGAGTCGCAGTCGCCATAGCAGTAGCAGCAGCAGTGGCAGTAGCTCCACAATGGATTTCGACATGAATGCGGCACAGCTTTGACTGGTGATTGTTCCGCAAACCCAGAGTCGAAAGCATCCAAAGCGGTAGAGGGGTCACTTGTGACTTCTATTTTGTCTCACTTGTGACGTCTCACCTTCTGACCTTGAAAAATCCTGCATTTCCATGGGTTTTGGACTCCCTCCCTCCCTCCCCCCCTCCACATCCTGATACCAAGCAAGCCGAAACAGGCGGGCGAGCCGCTTTTAGTCAGATGGATGTTGAACCAGAATCGCCAAATTGAGGGGGCGTATTTAAGATATATGATGAACCGGAATCGGCAAACGGGGGAACCGGAATCGCCAAATGAGGGGGGACGTTTAAAATAGATGATGAAGTAGCATGGCCAAATGACGGGGCGTGTTTAAGATATATCCTGAACCAAAATTGCCAAATGAGGGGGCGTGTTTAAGATATATCTTGAACCGGAATCGCCAAATGAGGGGTGTGATTAAGATGCATGTTGAAGCGCAATCGCCAAATGCGGGGGCATGTTTAAGATAGATATGCCGGAATCGCCAAATGAAGGGGCGTGTTTAGAACTGATGATGAAGTAGCATCGCCAAATGAGGGGACGAGGAGGGGGCGCGTTTAAGGATATGGGGAACCGGAATCGCCAAACGAGGGGGCGTGTTTCAGATAGGTAATGAAGTAGCATCGCCAAATGAGGGTTAACATACATTTTGAACCGGAATCGCCCCAAATGAGGTGTTATGTTTAAGATGTATGAAGAACCGGCATCACAAGTGATTTTCGCCGACAGGGGTTGCAAATTTTTCTGTCAGAGAAGTCACAAGGCGGAGAAGTCACAAGTGATTGGAAGCACTTTTGCCGAGACGTGCTGCAAATTCGTGTGTCAGAGAAGTCACAAGTGAGCCAAAATTTAAATAGAAGTCACAAGTGAGCCGCCTCTCGGGCAAGGCTTGAGAAGTCACAAGTGAGACAAAATACACGTCACAAGTGAGCGGCCAACCCCCAAAGCCCACACAAAAAATGCCCTAAAGCCCGAACCCGAAATCCCAAACCGAAACTGCAGGCCCTTGGCGCAGACGAAGAGTCGGTAGAGCCGTGCCGCAGACTGCCTTGGCTTCCGTGGGAACCTCGAATAGAGGGCCGAAAGCAGTCCTGCGAGTTAAGGCTCGGTCGTCGGTGAGCCATGCTGTTCCTACGCCGCTTTTGGTGATGCTTCAACATTTGCAAGTTGCTGTTGCTGCAATCTCTGTTCATCCAATTTTTGAAGCAGTGGCGACGTTGATTCTCGCAGCACTGTAAGCCTCCGAAGACTGCATCTGTTCCGTTGAGGGTTTAGTTAGGGCCCGCCCCGCATGGGGCTTTTTTCGTGAACAGTTCAAAAAAGTCCGCCAAGCCATTCTCGGATACCTTCGAGGTTGAAAGTAGGGATATAAAAGCAACCCCCGATGAGAGTCCATCACAGCCTGCACCTTCATCAACTCCTGTGAAACCTTTACGACCCTTGACTGACCCTTTACAAAGCATTGATGAAGCCGCCGGGTCGGATAGGTAGATTGCTGCAGATACCCCGTCAAAGAGGGTGTAATGCAGGGCCTTAGTGGTCATGATGGGTTCTAGGGCATCTTACAGTGCAGTTAAATAGGGGCTATAAGGTGATACCATTACTGGTTAATGTTACTACGACCGCTAGATCCGCTAGATTAATTATGGTCTTGGTGCTCTGGTTGACAGGTCTCAGAAACGGAAGGATAAGGGCACCCATAAGCCCTTCATACACAGATGGAGACCCACTTTTGCATTTCCTGACCAGATCTCCTGAGTCCGGTCCAGAGACTCCGGGATTTAGGGTTTGTTGAGGGCTTAGAGTTTATGTTTGAGTTTAGGGCCTAGAGTTTAAAGCATGTTCTGCAGAGTTCAGGGGTGAGTAGTCCCGGACGTGCGGGCCCACGATGCCCCGAAAGTGTTTGAGAGAGGACAGAATGTTGTTGATTTGGGGAGAGCTTGTTCAGTCGGTCTTAATGAGTAAGGAAACTGTTATTTCAATTCTGTGGCAGGGTACTTGATGCTCTGAAACTCCCAACGCAAACTCAGGGAGCAGCATGGCTACCATGGTCTCGACTTAGAATTGCCGAGGTCAAGGTGCACGGAAGTGCGGTCGAAGTTGAGGGGTGAAGCCCTAGACCCGAAACTCTAAAGTCGAGTGCAAATCGGTAAAGCATCAAAAACACTGTCGCTTGAACAGGGATCCTGCCACTACACGGAGCAAGATTGTGTATGTGTTGGCTCTTTCGTTCGGATTCTTTACGGCCCTTGCGTATCTTTCGGTTTATTAGAACAAAGCTAGCGTAATTGGTTAGTTAACCCTTAAATGGATGGACAGGTAAGTCTCGGTCTGTGACGAATTGGGGTTTATATAGGGCTCCAAGATTTGGGGTTTTAGGGTTTAGGGCTTTTGAGTTTTAGGGTTGGGGGCCGAGTGTATTTTTTGTGCTCGGAAGTGGGTTCCGGATCCTGATCAGACGCTTCAAGGTCACTGAAACAGACCCATAGTACACAATCTCGAACGAAGGACCCACTAATCTTAGAGCTAAACACTGGGACTCGGTCAAGGAACCCAGGAAGCAATGGGATCTACTTGTTTGAAGGTAATACCCAAGTTAGCGTGCTGGCCATCCAATCTAAAAGGCCCAAAACTTGCGGCCCCGAACCAACGGTACAGACAAGCAATCTACGGGTTATTCAAGCCCCGTATGGTTTACGGTATATTGGTATATTATGGGGTTATCGGGGCTGTCTAAGCAACCCCCACAAGGCTGTAGAAAGGTGGGCTACCTCTTACTGCACTCCGTGCCTGCATGATCTGCGGGGTAAGGATGCAAAGAAGGCCTCTTTTGGGGTTTAGGTATTCTCGACCCTTGAATCCAGCATGGTTGCTCGTGGGTATCCCTAAACCCGTATCCCTTGAAGAAAAGGAAGGGAACCCAAGCGCTGCACCCTAAGCCCTGAAAGTATCCTTAATATCCCAAAACCCGACTGACAATCCTCAAGTCTTAAATCCTTGAGGAGCCTTATCGAACGATACTAATACCCAAGTTTATACAGCCCTGCTTAGTGAAACGCTAGATGGCCCTCGCAAACCCTATGTCTTACACAGTCGGCCATCCTTTTCTCCTTATCTCGCGACTGCTGGCAGCCCCGACAAATCACCCAGCACATCAGATGCTGTATGTCCCTTCTGGATGTGAGATTTCGTGCCTGTGCACACAGTGTATCTGCGGGTTAGTGTATGCATTGGGGTTGGCTGAAGGTCTTGACCTGGGGCTCGATGCCTTCGGAAACCAGGTCTGCTGATAGTTAAGTACGTTTTGGCATGTGGCTTGCATGAACTGTTTTCGGTGTTGACATGTGCGACGCTGTGTACGTCGACATGCTCCTAGACCTAACGTAAGATTGAACATGGGTTCCCCTAGCCAAAGGAGGCTGCGATTTGTCCCTTATGCCCGAAACTGTACGTCTGGGGTTCGATTTGGATTCGATCTGCACCTTCATCCCGAAACTGTGTGTTTTGGGTTCGTGCCGAGGAGATGCAGCTTCAGAAAGGTGTCAGGGATCAGGGCTTACGGCTTCAGAGCCCTTGAAGACGCAAAATAATAGGGACTACGATTACCTGTACTACTCCAAAACCTCTTGAACTCATTAAGAAGTGTTTTGTTTTGCTTTTTTTGGTGTGGGGTGTGCAGCGTGTTTTGGAGCTTGGGGCTTCGGGGCCTGGTGGCGTCTTTGATCAAGTGCCGGCTGCTGACTGCACCACTTTCGCGGAGAATGTACTGACAGTAAGAGGCAAGAGGCTCCTTGCTGCCTGCCTTACCCAGAGAGCCTAATCATTACACCGTATTTACGGAATTTCCTTCGCCAAGTGATGGAGTATTAGGCTGTCTGGGTCTACCGTCTTGATCTCATCTTCTTTGAGCTGGCTGTGGTGAGCATGCTAGCTCGGTTCAGTGCAATATTGCTGGCACGGGTTCCGACACAAACAAAACTCTAAACCCCTAACCCTACACCCTAAACCCTCAAAAAATACCTGACTTGGAAATGTCTCACCTCATCCGACTACGCAACAAGAGCCTCGCCTGGCTTGTCCGAGTGCGAGCGCCTACACCCTAAGTCCTATAGCTGCTGCTAATGCATCTGCCACCTTAAATCAGTCCTTCCTAATAAGTTGTAGAAGCCGAAAGAATCAGGGCATGAATCTATTTCCGATTATAACCAATAGCCATAAACGTTGGGGTTGCCACCTTCAATGCGGCTTTCGGGTTTAAGCTTCAGGACTCAGGGCTTCCTCTGATTTGAGTGCTTCTACAAGGGATCTACCAAGAAATGGGTTCTCTTTTGTTAGTTTTATGCAAGACACTCTGACTCTGGAAGTACCCGGCCGACGCGCCCAGGAACAAGTACTAGTAATACATGTAGTGCTTCTGTGGACTCGGGGAACACGACAATAGTGACAAGATTCAGACAACCCGAAAAACCCTAAACCCTCGTTCCCGAGGGCGACAGCGTAAACCTTGAACTCCAAAGGAGGAAGAGCTTCGGTTGCGAAGCCTGAGAGGCAGCTGAGACCAAGACGGTACAAATCCCACCACTCCTCTCTAAGGGAGAACATGTGGAAATGCTTGTGTTGCATTCGTTCTTGCTGGACGGAAAGTGCTGCTTTGCCTTGATGTTCGGGGTATCTTGCTGTAGGAGAATAATCCTAAGCACGACAAAGCCGCTCCGCAACAACAAGAGTGGATTTTTAAGGCAGCTGCACTGAACATCGCTAGTTATTTTCACCCCCATGCCGGAAGTTGTGATCGAGATCGCACTTGTCATTCGTCGCGACCACACACTTTCTACCTACTTGACAACGCATAACACAGGCTTCCCTCAACATAAACCATAAACTCTAACCTTTAGTTAGTGGGCCAGGGGCACAGTGGGGACCATCAGGCATGCACCTTGTTGTCAATGTGACTGAGAAGGTGCACAGGTGAGGAAACATAACAGTGGAGGTACACGCTGATTTACTAGAAACCCAGCATCTCAAACATTGACATTAGACTCGTAAGGATGGCAAGAGATGCACGGACGACGTGGTTCTGCAATGGAACAACATGCCGCAACCTGGCATGCCCAGAGGCTGTCCAGTTCAATGCATGTCCGAGGTCTGGTTTCTGGAGTTTTGGGCCATGAACCAGTCCTGTGCACGACGAAGCTGTGCTGCGACTGGGGCCATCTAGGCGAAGGCGACTGCAGGTCATAGCTAAGGTTCCCGGGCAGTACAAAGCTCACTCTATAAGACCCATTCCCAGGCCCAGGCGGGTGCAAAGAGGACGACGACGAAAAATACTACCACTGGTGCTCACAACAGTGAGTATCACTACTACTACTACTAATACTATCACTACTGCTACTGCTACTACTACTACTACCACCGCTACTAAGACTTCCACTTCTACTACCAGTACTTCCGGTGACGAAACTAGCAGCACCACTACCACTAACACTTGTGCTGCCACTACCACTGCTACTTCCTACTTCTGTTTCTACGTTTGATTTTCTCTGCTGTTACGAGTCATTCTTGGTGTAGTCCTGCTGTCATTCTCGTCCATCGGTCTGTCAGTTCAAAACGTTGTTTTTGCGATGAGCATAACAGTCCCAAACACTCAGCCACTGCTTGTCGGGACTTATGCTGAGGAACGGCTGGAAGCAGGCCTCCTGCGTGTGTAAGTCAGAGCTTGTTGGCCGGCTGACGTGGGAATGAAGGTATACATGTGTCTTAGTTTTGAGGTGTTTCCGGGTTGAGAGAGAGCACGAACGCACGTTGGTCCTGCTCGTCAGAACCCGCCTGCTGTACGCACATCACACGCTCATGCTTCGGTGCTTGTGTAAAATGTAAAACAGAACTCTCAGGCCTGTTAGCCGCCACTCCTACAACCGTGTTCCCGCGAAACCTTGGTACTGGTTCAGGATCTCCATAGCAGCTATCGTGTCTTTCTTGTCAGCTTGAGTTTTCTTTTGGATGATACAGCCCCCTTCCAAACGGAAAGGCTAAACTCACGGAAACAGAGCTGAAGGTCCCCCAACTTCAAGTGTCTTCTCTCAGGGGTAGCTTCAAGTTAGATTGCCAGCCTGGTTTATGGTCTGCGGCACGCCCTCAAAGACGCACATACAGGCAGCCAGACAAGTACTGACATACATTCATGCGTGCGTACATATACACATACACGTGCATACACACCTATGTCGATACATGCACGCATACTTGCATGCATACATACATACGTGAAGATACAAAGTTGTGAAAACACGAACTCTCTTCCTCCGATTAGCAAAGCCTCCCTAACACAAAAACCTACTTCCCAGACGGTACTTGGCTCGCAATGCGCCCGAAGTGAAGGTTCAAAGGGCCAACTCTCTCTCTCTCTCGCTCGCTCTTCTCTCTTCTCTCTCTCAGTTTTAATGTTTAGGGATCATTCCAGCATCCGAACTTGCAAGAGCGAGTGTGTGCTGGAACATGTAAGTTGAGTTCCTTTCCCTCTCGAGTCTAGGTTGAAGGGTTATCC
Organism: Symbiodinium sp. clade A Y106; assembly: GCA_003297005.1. Taxonomy (NCBI): domain Eukaryota; class Dinophyceae; order Suessiales; family Symbiodiniaceae; genus Symbiodinium; species Symbiodinium sp. clade A. The sequence continues at coordinate 105,268 of BGNK01000858.1, forward strand.
CGGCATACGAAACTTTACGATTGCAATAGCGAGTGTGAAATAGACTAGAACACAGGTGTTGAGTTCCTGTCTTTCTCCGACTTTACGTAGGTGTTGCGGCTGTCCAGATATCAGGAAAGTGTGTACTAGAACATCTGAAGACTGCAAGAACTGCAGGCTGCAGCAACGTAGAAACGTAGGACCGCAGGATGTACAGCCTGCCAGAGGACTGATCTAGAATGTTTTTACGAACAGAAAGGGAAACCAGGTAGGCCCCCGCATTCTTGTTTTATGTCTCCCAAAGCCCTTGTTGTGTCCTATGATCCTTGCACATCGGCATGTATGAGTACAGGCATTCAACCCATGTACTCTTTTTACAGACAAGAGGGGGCCTACCGGGTTTCCCCTTCCCTTTACGAACGAAGCGAGCATCCTTTAATGCTGACCCCTTCATATGAAAACTCACTTAGTTTTCCCTTAGGTTTTAGTATTCGGGAGGTGGGAAGGGGGGGNCTGCTCGGCTTATGGTAGGCCCGTCTAGGCAGTCCAGGGTTTAGGAGTTTTCAGGCATAGGCCCATGAGAGAGCTCCAGGTTAAAGATGGTTCGGAGGGAGAGGTTATATGTTTACAAGGGTATTAGAAAACCTGTAAAGCTTAATTATACACATATTCTGTAAATAGAAGATGTGCGTAACTTAGCTCTGTCTGTTTATGTCTAACTGCATGCTTTAACGTGTAAGGTGTATGCATATAGGCATATACAGACTCATTTGTGTAAGCATGTATGGGGGGTTTCCGAAAATAGGGGACCCTAATGTAGCATCCTGAATAGTAGGATCCTTATTATCAGGACCCCTAAATAAGGTGCCCCTATTTTCGGAAACTCCCATATGTGTTTGCCTATTTATCCACATGTGGCTAAGAGCCCATCCTTGCCAGTGCCCGTCGGATCTGCCGGACTCTGTCAAGGACAAGGCAGGGTTAAGGGTTTAGTGAGATTTAGGGTTTAGGGTCAAAAGGGTTTAAGGGTTTAGGGTTTAGGATTTAAAGGGTTAAGGGTTTATCTAGATTTTAGAACTTCATTGCCTGATCTACGGGTGAGAGAGATATGTAAGTAAAGGATCGCAAGAATTGGGGTAAGAGGGTTTTGCGTAATGCTTCCTGGTTCTCATAGGGTAGGTCAAGGGCTCTCGGATGAAAGTGAAAGAAGAATGGAAAAGCTGGTTGTTTGGGGTCTGAGGGTTTCGGATCTTGGCTGTAGGGTTTCGGATTCCAGGGTTGAGGGCTTTAGGGTTTTGGGGTGCGTGAGGCTTTCGTGCGAAACTTACAGCTTACGCGCTATGTTGCGGTTGGACGCCACCCCTATTGTAGAGCCCGGAACCGTGATCCATAAATCCCTTGTCCGCAGGAGCAATATCTGTTAGGATCCCAGCTGCAGAATAAGTAGTTGAGGTCGTGTTCTGTTGCATACCTCGTACCTAAAGGTGCAAAGCCGATTGGCTGGGCAACTTACAAGTTTACTTCCCTACCAGTGGAGCTCCAACAGGGACCTACATGACCCCACAAAGCATGGCGAGGTGATCAAGCCGAACCCATGGGGAACTCATCTTCTTGTCATGGAGGCCTGGGGTGGGTAGGGACCGCCCGAAAGGCGGACCAATTCTTCAATAAACGAAGCTTGTGGTTCGTAGGGCAGGGCTGCGGGGCAGGCGTAAACAAGACCGCTTCTTGAGGGCCAGGATGTGGCACTAGGGATTGGTTCAGGTTTTCCTAGGACTACGGGTCGGGCCAGCTAGAGACCCACGCGGGAGCCCACTGCATAGTAAGCTAAGGGTGCCACAGTTGGATGGAATAAGGGGGGGGGGGGGGGTTNGGGGGGGGGGGGAGTTCATTCTGGATTCTACCCGGCGCTATCCATCATATTGGATGCGACGCGAGGGCCGTGCATTCACCGGAATCGATGGGTTCGAGGTAGCCGCACAACGTCTCTTGTGAGTGGGTGGGTAAGCTGAGACTTGAAAAGTCCAGCAGGCTCGCTCGCGACCCTGGAGGCCTCATCCCTGTGACAATTGACGTGTCTCAGATGCGAGGCGGACGTTAACTAGGGACAAAAACCGACAACGGTAGCAATAGCCTCCGCCCAGAGGCCTCGTCCGTGTGATTTGTCATTCGTAAGTCATGCAAAAGCTTCCCAAAACGAGCCTTCTGTGATTTTTGATCACCTCCAGTAGCATCAAGCGGAAAACCCGCTACTGTGCATTCTGAAAGCCCTCACAAAGCCGCAAAACTTCTCAAGCCCAGTCCCGCTACAAAAGTACACAGGCAGAGCCACAGCCCTCACAAACCTTAGTTTGTCAATCTTTCCTTACAGGATCCTACCGCGCAGCAGCCCCCTAAACCCTAAGCCCGAAGCCGTGCTTATGAGGATGGCAAGGCCTATCGAACTCCTGGCTGCGGCACCAAGGGAGAACCAGGCTCACCGGCACAACAAAGAGGGGCGAGTTTCAGGTTGAGGTTTCTTTTTATATTGCGTTTAAGTTACTCGGAGTATTTTGACAGGGCCCTAACAGGGCTTAGCCGGTCGTGAACGGATTGCTCAAAAGAGCTACGTTTGCGGATTAAGGTCGCTCTGCGTTTGTACGTATGTTTTGGAGTGGCAGGGAACGGTGCATACGGCGTTCTGTGAGGGATAGGGTTATGTATGATCAAAGATTATTGTTGTTATTTCCGCCTACAGGCCTAGACTCCTCGTAGATCTTTATAGAAGAGCCCCAAACCAGGGTTTTTGACATGTTTGGGCCTATTTCGGATGCATTTTTACAGAGAGGTATTAACTAGACTTTGGGGTGTGTCTTCACACTCAACCCGGACCCTACCATTTGGGTCTCTCTCTGTCTCTTTCTGTCTCGCTGCCCCTATCTCTCTCTCTCTCTCTCTCTTCTCTCTGTCTCTAAGCCGAAAACCCGCTGTGCAGCATTTAGAAGAAGGTAAGCCCTCATGAATTCTGTACAAACACCCTCTGAACGAGTTAGGTCTCTAGGGGTTGCCACTGAGGTGGTCTGCAGATGATCTGGGAGTTCGAGATGCCTGGCTTCATGGACTTTCTTCGCTGCTAGGGCTCTGGGTTTAAAGCCAGCTTCCGGGTTACTGCAAGGAGGGCTTGAACTTAACGGTCATATTGAACTTGATGAGTATACCCCCATGATTATGCCCCTCAATTTCCGATAGAACTATGATATACCCAGTCGAGTTATTAATACCCTGAATTACGAGTCGTGTTACTTAGGAGCCAGGCTCCGGTGGTTAACCCTGAACCTACGAGGGTCGGGGCGTGCAGTGGGCTGTGGGGAGATTGGAACTTCGACTTCGATCCTTCGGGATGGGAGGGATGTGATATGATAGAACAGAACATAGTATAGTATTGTAGAGTATAGTATTATGTGCAGTGCTCCGAGCCGTTTTGTTCTCTTAATCTTGACTTGGTTCTCGACTTCGCAACCTTCGAACGGGACGAGTCTGAGGGCTCCCGAAGCGGGCTTATTCCTTCCAAGAAAGACTGGTTACGGCGCTTGGGCTTAAAAAGCTGACACTTAAAGCACTAAAACGGACCTTACAACCTAAACCCTAAACCTAAACCTTAAGGCAGTCAGTCTGTCAGTCCTAGCTCTGCCACATTGCTGGTTCTCTAGATTGGGCTCTCTTTTCACCCGAGCAAGTCACCCTGACAATAAGGAGAACACGCATCGACCTCCTAGCTTAGCAGGCCTTATATAATCGGTGGTCTGCTTATGGACATTCACCTCGTCAAACCTACATGCGCTCAAGCGAGACAAGACCACTCCACCGCATCCTGGAAACCCTAAACCCCCAAACCCCCGCCCGAAACCCCCCCCCCCCCCAAAAAAAAAAAATACAAACAAAAAACACACCTTAGCCATGAAACCCGTCAACCCTAGACACGGAGCCCCGCTAGACCCCAACTCTCCCTACACCCTAAAGCCCTAAACCCCTACGCCCTACGGCCCGAAACCCGTAAACCCCAAACCCCCAAAACCCCGAAACCCGAAACCCAAGGAAGGGCCCGGGGCGCATGAAGCTCCAACGCCTCGGCGGCTCTCAGTCCTACTGGTGCCCCAAGCTTTAGCGCCTTTAGGGCCTTTTGGTGTTTTTAAGTTTAGGGTTTGAGGTTTAGGGTTATAATGGGTTAGGTTTTATGGTTTAAGGTTTAGGGTTTAGGGTTACGATACGGTAAAAAACCATTATAGCCTAGAGAACCTACGTACCTAAGGGCTCCTTTGTAAACCGGCCTTCAAGTGTTCCCTCAAAAGACTTTTTGAGGGGTACTGTACAGTAGAAGCCCACAAGTTGGAAACCCATTATAGCCTCAATCCTTAAGAGTAATGCATAAGGAATCCCAGCACTATTTGACCTTTATCCGGTTTCCAACTTTATGGGGTTCCCTGTAGGGTTTCTGTAAGGGTTTTTAGGGTGGCCTGCACCTTGGAAGTCAAAGTTTGGCAATGCCAACCACCATTCTACCCCTATTAACGGTACACACCCCCTGAATGTAGAAAGTAATCGAGGTCTAGGAAAAGTCCGAATTAATTTCTGGGTTGTGATAACCTTTCCGCACAACCCAGAGTCCCGAAACCCCATGAAGGTTTAACATTTTGTCTCATGAGCGCTCAAGGAAAAGAGCCCAGCATCCCTTCATCAAAGGAGTAGTATTCAAATTTGTTCAAATCATCTCAAGCATTCCTGTATAATTCAAGGGATGCTCTTTCCTGTAGCGAGGGGGGGAAAGAAAGGGAATGGGGGGGCCTCTAGGTTGGAACCTAGGGTTTTGGAGGTGCTGGGAATTTATTTGAAGAATTCCCTTCGAGGGTTGAGTGCTTTGCCGTTTACAGGGCCTTTATAGAATCCAGTAGTGGCAGAACAACAGATCCCTGGTATCGCATGAGCGAAGCCGGACTAAAAACAGCAGTGTACGCATAGTGCCGTTCGTGACATCTTTACTACAACCCTCAATCCACAACCCCTAAAAATCACTGGAGCCCTACACCAATGCAGACCTGGGCTCCTTGTAGTGTACATGCATACATGAATACATACATACATGCATGCATGCATACATACATCTATATGTAATTACAGAGGTAGATAAGTGTGTGTATGCATGTATGAATATATATATATATAATTTACATCGGGCTTCTACCATTTCATGGCATTTAGAACCCTTACATCATATAAGTCCAGACCTCGAGGTGTCGGCTTGATTCCCCAATTCTCCGAGCCGTTCGTTCTGGGTTTTTGGCTCTGCTCTTGTGATAACTAGACCCCCGCGGCACGCAGGTACGGCAAGCTGTTCATCCGTGCCCCTGTGCCAACCTGAAGCGACAAGGACACAATGGCAATCCAGGTGTAGGGTTGCATGCCACTCGAAGAGCGGCGACATTCGGAATAAAACGCAGCTCCAGCAAACATAAGCCCAATCAGTAGCCATGGTCAACACGCGACTGGTGGTCATGATTGCCTCGTGGCCAGTGGGATAGAACATGCGGGTGCCTTGCTTCGTATACGGTACAAATATACCAGTACGGCAGGTTTTTTATCATATCGTGTTCACTCGTAGTCCGAGGGATGTTCCGGAGTTAAAAGCGTGAACGGCCTGGGTTCCGGCCCTAGGGATAGTCTGGAAGCCCTTTCTGCTCCGTAATCCTCTACGAGTCATTTGGGGTACCTGCCATGTTTGACTTGTGGCTTTCTTCTAAAAGTCCGACTATGATCCCCGCACGACATGTTGAGGAGATTCTTGGTGAGTTCTGGGACAAGTCAGGGAGAGGGTCCGGGAGGTGTATGTAATGTAGGGGCCTTAATCATTAGAATAGGGCTCTGGGGCCCATTATAAAAGAACTATAATAAGGAACCCCCAAAATAGTATTGGTAATTCCTAAGGCCCCTATTCTTAATGTCGGCTTTCGGCCAAGTCGTCTCTGGGCCTTTTGAAGGGTTTCACTACGTTGATTCGCCGGGCGTTGGGAGGATAGCATGGTCATGGCGGCCTTAACGATTACCTCCACTGTTTGGGGGGGTTACTTATTATAGTTCTCGTATAATACACCCCAAAACCTTATTCTAATCTTCAAGGCCCCTATATTAACATTCTGATTTGGAAGGGAGTCTTGCTTGGATTCGTATCTTGCCGCGGGTGAGGCCTCGCCGTTTCTTTACTGCAGCTGGGAAGACTACCCAGAGCCCAATACTCCTTAAACAGAAATATTCCTTAAATAATAGAGGGATCCCTTAACCGGAGAAGATTTCAGACTTACTGCCCAACTAAGGAGTATTGGGCAGGCCATCGTAGCAGGATGGAAGGCCGCAGTTGTCGCATCGACTCCATAGTAGTTCCCCGGCGCACTAGTGATGTACGGTGCCACCAGAAATTCTCCAAGCCAGTGATTATTGAGGTGGCCTGGGAACCGCAGAAATATTAGAATCCCGTAAATAAGCCCAAGCGGCTTTGAATAATGACCCTAAGCCTTGAACCCTGAAGCAAAGTTTCAAACGAACGGTGTCGGCCTTCCCCCACCAGACCGCCCATGCTTGTACCGTCAACTCTGCTATGAAGCGCCGCAAAAAGTCGAGTACGATCTCGGTTGAAGACCAGGCCTTGCAAGACTGGCAAAGACTGCTGGAGCCTCCTGTGAAGTGGAGTGGGCTCTCAGTAAGCCTACCGCGGGTATCTCTGTGCAATCGGAACTAGAGACGTTTTGCTGGGTAGCTTCTCTGACGAAGAGCAAACAAAGGGCAAAGCCAAAGTGCATCCTTTCCCAGAACAAGCTCAGCTCCACTGCGGAGGACAGCACCAGCAACAGTCGCAAGTGACAAACTCTTCAGTAAACTTGCTACTGAACTGCTTCGACGTAGCATGCAAGCCTGGGTTTGCAATGTAGAGTGATTGGGGGGGTGCTGCTTTATGTCGTATTTGTTGCCAGGTTCACCGTGCACCCATGAGCCAGGAAAGCAACTTTAAGCACACAGTTGTTCCCTGAATTTGAAGTAGACGTCCCCATGAAAGCCCGGGCCGGGGACGTGCGGCAAGTCCGGCCGACACCCCTCGAGACGACTCGATGCTCAGCTGGAAGTCTTCTTCTCGCTGTCCGCAGCTCCCGGGGCTCTGATGCTTCTGCCCGGGCTGTGCACCCAAGAAGCTATGTAGGTCTGTGAAAGCTTGCCATAGAGAGCGGCACATGGCCGTGCGCTGGCTCTTGATTGCTGCCAGCTTCTACTACCTGTCGGCAGAGCGCTGGAACCTCAGCTTTGGTTCTTTTTTGTGGGACCGGTGGGAGTGCTGCGCCCCTCTCAGAGGTCTCGCCGACCAGCTTTTGAAGGAAGCCGACAGCTTCCTGGCTCGCCGTGAGGGCCAAGGCCGTCTGCTTCAAGCCTGCCCACACCCTTTGTTGCAATCCTTCGGTGATGGGTTGGCCCGAGGTCATTCTGCGAAGGAGTCCGAGCACCAGAAGCAAAGCAAAGCACCGCTTGCTTCCCACGGAGTGCAGGATTCCGCGAGTCCACCTTTGTGTCCGCCCTCGCCCCGCACTTCCCCTCACTGCCGTTCAGGAGACGCCGGTTGCGACTGGGACCCCAACGGATGTCAAGGCACAGACCAGTCCTGCTGCAAAGGCTGGGTTGTTTCCGAATTCCAGAAATACAGAGATACGTTGGCCTTCGCACGATGACGGTGCACCATGAGACAATGTCGCAGACGACATTCATTCAACAATGCAAAAGTAGATCTCAGATCCGAAGATGGCCCAAGATTTCGAGGTCTGGAAGCCTCTGAAACTCCAAGTGCAGGTGGGCCTTCCAAAGTGTTCGGACGGAATCCTCGAGCTCGAGGGACGCTACGAGGCCCATGCGGTGGGCTTATAAAACCTTTTGTGTGGATTTGGGAGTTTCCGAAAATTCGGGGTACCTTATATGGGGGTCCTTATAATAAGGATCCTACTATTTAGGGTACGAAATTCGGGTCCGTCCCCTATTTTCGGAAACTCCCGTTTCGGATTTGAGAGTACCGCATTGGAAACCCCATGGCCTCGGCAGAACGTTTTGAACTGCCGGTGGACAAGGAGACTTCACGTGACAGACTTTCTCGTTTCAGCTTGAAGGCCCAGCCCAGGAATATCGGCTGAAGATCGATATTGCACTTGCTGAACCAACCAATTTGGCAACCCCAGCTCTTTAGCGTGTCTGCCACGCAGGTGAAGGAGGAGGAGGTGGTCCTTGTGGAGGGACCGTCGTGCAGGGTGGTAGGGAGTCGGGACCTGAGAGAGTTAGGCCGAGAGGGGAGGGGGTTTTCGGATGTTTTCGGGGAACTCGCCCCGAGGCGCCGAGCTGCTCCTCTGGGCACCAGTGCACTTCCAGGGCAACACCGTCTTTGCGGGGCGATTGAACGTCCGGGCCGGCGACGACGGCAAGATGAACGGCCCTTGTATCGTTGTGGAGGGTAACCTGACCTTGCAACCAGAAGCACGCCTCAGCCTTGAGGGCTGCAAGAATAGGGCTTACGAGAGCGACCGGAAGGGAGGTTGCCTCCACGTGGCCGGCGACGCCGAACTTCTGAGCGGCCACTTGTGTCTTCGTGCCTGCGACGCATTTTCAGACGAAGTCTATTCAATGTTCGAAGACAACTCTGGAGGTGGTGGTGTCTTTGTCGGAGGCCGGACCAGCATTTGCTGCCTGGTGTGCCCGGGGAGGTCAGCGAATACATGCAAGCTCCTGATGCCAACTGGCCCTTTCCGTTGGACGCACCCGGTAGATGCTTCAAGTAGTTCAAACCTACATGTTCTGTGTTCCCGTGTACAGCTGTGATTCCTGCACAGGCACGCTGCGAAATCGGAATGCGACCATACACTCAGAAGGATGCCATGCAGACTATGGAGGTGGCGGTGGAGGGTGTATGGTGTCAGCGTCGGTTTGGTTGGTGCATGGTGTGGGAGAAGGGTAAGCTTTCATGCAAGCCTGTGGATACCACCATGGACCATTGCAGTCTCAGGGTTCCACCAACAGTGGGGGAAAGAGTTGTTTTCTTGCTCCTGGGACTCGGACGAGGGATCCCAAGGCCTAGGGCCTCGTTGCGGCCGAATGATCTTCGAGTTACAGGCTGCAGCGCCACCTAGGAGGTAAGGGCGAGGATTCGTAGCGAGCGGTCATGTTCGTAGGCTGATCGCATTGAGGAAGCATTGGACCTGACCCAAAACACCGAGCCCCTTCAGTGTGGGCTGGGGTTCAGGGGAGGGTACCACTGTAGCGGCAGTGGTTGTTCAACTCTGCCATGCACGCAGGCGCCATCTATGCAAGCAGCATGATTGTCTCCGGCGGGAATGTGACCATCATGGAGTCTTCCGGTCAATCCGGAGGCCTGCCGCCCAGGAGGCATGTTTGCAGGAAGCCTCGGCAAGACTTGCACCCGACCGAAAAGATCAAGTCTCAACACAGGCTGAGACACAGCAGCACGGTCCCGGCAGCTGCTTCGGGTCCATGGAAGTTCTGTAGACGCAAGCAAGGGTTGATGACTGCACAGGTGCCATCTATGCACGTGGACATTTCTCCATGTCTGGTGGCAACGTGACCATCAATGGCTCTACGGTCTACAGTTATGGAGGCCGGGGGCAGTGGGGTGCTGTCTTGGTCAACTTGGACGAGGGGCCCCTGATGAGCAATGTTGCTTGCAACATCTTGCAACAATCAAATGCTGCTAGCGGAAGCTCTTGTGATCTTGATTGCAACAACGGAGATTGTTTGAAGAAGAGCTTCGTCTTCTTTTCGCCGTTCTGCCAGTACACGACAGTACACAGATTGCAAACATTTGGAAAGCAGTTGTGTCTGCGCCCCTGAGCTTACATGTCTGCCAGATGCGATACGCCTTTGTAGATCGGTTCGTACGATCAGCAGCTAGATTGCACAAAAGAAGCCATGCCCCACTTACACGCCACCTTTCGCCATATGTACGCCGCCTTGTTGTTTTGGAGACGCTGTGCAGACAATAACTGGCAGGCGAGCCCCCGGAAAATCCGAGACAACCAAGATGTGTAGCTGGATTCACCAGCAAACAGCACAGCCACTGTCACGGGTCTTCGCAGGCCGCCTCTGACGCTACTAACTTTTCCCGTATTCGTGAACGACACACGTTGAGCCTTGGGTCGTGGTTCCGTAGGGGGGCCTCCTTACTTAGGAATTGGATGGGTGATCTACGTAAGGGTGGCTTATAGCTATATAGAGGAGGCAAAATCCAAGTTCTGCGGCTCCATCAGGGCTGCAGGAGGCCAAATTAGTACTGGCCTAGCTACACAGGAGACGTTGGCTTCCATAGGTTGGCCAAGGGCAGAGGAGGCAAGGTTGGCCACACCTCACAGCCAATACCCCTCCTATGCTTTCACCCCAACTCTCAATCCACCAAACTAACCCTGCAAGACACAAAGCACCCGCCAAATCCCACACCGAAATCCCAAATACAATCCAAAACACCTCCCAAATCGCACACCGAAATTCCAAGTACAACCCAAAAACCAAAGCACCTCCCAACACAACATCGCACTACCCCACACCTCACACTCAATGCCCCCCCCCCCCCCACCCCCTTCCCCCCATTTTCCACCCCCCCCCCAAAAAAAACCCTTTCCTCTCGCCAACCACAAACCACCCACCAAACCAAACCACATTCACCACACCCAACACCCAAACAAAAANCCAAAAACAAACCCAAACCCCCCCCAAATCCCCCCCCCAAATTCCAAATCCAACCCAAAAACCAAACCCCCCCCCAACACAACAACCCCCCCCCCCCCCCCCCCCCCCCAAACCCCCCCCCCCCCCCGACGCTTTCACCCCATTTCTCAACCCGCCTACTAAATCAACCCTTTCATACTGCCAAGCACAAAGCACCTCCCGAAACAAATGCAATTATCCACAACACAAACCCGAAACAAAGCAACTCTCCACAAGCAAAGTAAAGATCCAAAAACTACAAAGCACCTAAACAATCCATAACCTTTTTCCATTCTATAACCAATATCCCAACGAGGTATGCTTAAAAGATAGTTATGATTGTGTATAACCAGTCCTCTCAATACTGTTACTCGCCCCTTCTCATACTTGTCAGGGTTTTATACATAGATTATAGCACCAGTAAATTGCATAGCCTGACTGGTATATATTGAAGAATTGTTGATACTAAATTCTTCTGCTGTCATTCCCAGACTTTCTTGCATCTCAATGTGTTTACATTTCTTTTGTTGGCGCTTCGGTCTTGTCAGTTCTGTTCCTTCAAAGTTTTCTAATAAAGCATTGATCCAACATTCATTTTTTCTGGAATTAGTTTTGTTTACGCCATGCCTCGTTTATAGTCTCTGCTTCTGCGTTAACTTCGGTTTGGATGTATCTGTAAGATGTGCTTATGCTGCTACCTTGTTGTGATGGTTCTTCTCTCTCGTCGTAATTGCCTGTGTCTTTCTCACCAATCTCAACGCTTTCAAGTCTAATGGCATCGGCATATTCTAACATGTGTACTTAAGCCGGTGCACAATGATTTTTGGTAGCCGCACCTTCTTTTTGAGGGTTAACGCATATATGGTGTAATGTTGGCTTTACATGAAACAGAGAAGCTACACTTTGCCACTGCGATGTTGATTTCTGGCAACTCTTGAATGGTATAAATAGCAGTGAGCAAGATCACTGTGACAGTTGGCAGGGCTGTAGGTGTAGGCATGAAATTTAGCCTTGTTTCGCGGTTCGAGATGAAGTTCATCATTTCAGATTCGTAGCCGGCACCAGTGGTCATGTCTCCGGGCTCTGGAGGCCTGCCCGTGACTCTGAGCACAGGCTCATCCTGAGCCTCGGAAAGATTGAGGGTTTGTGTGCATGCAGGCGCCATGCATGTCATCAACAACATGTCCATTTCCGGTGGCAACATGCTCATCAAGAAGTCTTCAGCCAAGCTTCTTGGAGGCTGGGGTGCTCTCTAAGGACATTGGGAGGTAAGGGCGAAGCTTCGTAGCAATCCTTCATGCTCGCAGGCTGATTGTCAGCCTTGAGGAAGAATTGAACCGACACAAAGTATCGAGTCCTAACACAGGCTGAGCCCCAGCCCAGCTGCACTCGGTCGAGGCACCGTTTGTAGAGGCAGCGGCTGATCGACTCTGCCACGAGCGCAGGCGCCATCTGTGCAGACAGCTCTATGGGCATCTCTGGTGGCAATGTGGTCATCAAGGAAACTGAGGCTTGGAACGGTAATGCAGGCGAGGGGGGGNTGGGGGGGTTGCTTTAATGGTTCAGGGACTGGGACGAGGAATCCTGAGAGATGGAGGGAGTGCTGCTTCAGACTGAGAGGTTTGGGGCCGATGCAGCTGCTCCCAGGAAGCCTTGGCAAGACTTGAACCCGATCAAAAAGACCGACCCAGCACGGTCCCGGCAGCTGCGTCGGGTCCATGGAAGGAGACGCAAGGGTTGATGACTGCACAGGTGCCATCTATGCACATGGACATTTCGCCATGTCTGGTGGCAACGTGAACATCAAGGGCTCCGCTGCCAAGATGTCCGCAGGCCGGCGGGTGCTTTCGCTCCTAAGGATCCCACGAGGTGGCACGCAGAGCGTCAGGGCTTCGAGTAAAAGGCTGAGGGGAGCAGATGCAGCCCAGTAGGCGGAGGCTCCGTCTGCAAATGTTGGCTGTATCAAGTCTCAGTGCTCCTACCACTGTTCGGGTGCTCAATTGTAGGTTTAAGCAGCTGCTGGCCCAGGCATGATTTTTGCATGTTGCAATGCATAGTTCCGCTGCCGATGTGCAGTCCTCAAACCGTGGACAACCAGTGCTCTTGCCGTTGATGTCAATCATAATTTATAAAGTTGGCACTTAGGGCAGTCTGGAACAGAGTCTTCAAACACCAACAGCTCAATGCCTCAAGCCAGCCGTGTCGATAAGCCACACCTCGTCCAACAGTCAGGCTGTCGTAATCTCAGTGGCCACGTAAAAAGTACCCGGGGAATCTCTAGCATGGTTTCACGAACCGATCGAACTTCATGCTTCAGATTCGCAGCCCTTGGCCAGCGGTCATGTTCGCGAGCTGCCTGTAACATGGAGGGATCTTTGCGGTTGATCGACTCTGCCACGAGTGCAGGCGCAATCTACGCAAAAAACCGCATGGACATCTCTGGTGGCAATGTGGTCATCGAGGAGTCTGAGTCTAAGGGTTTGCGTGGAAATGGAGGCCGCAGGGAGTAGGCTGCTCTCGTAGTCCTGGACAATGAATGGGCAAGGGATCCAAGAAGTGGCTTGCGGTGAGTCCTGACCTCCAAAGTTCTGGGCAGAGGGGTGTTCGAGTTAAAGGCTTAGGGGTTTGGAGCAAGAGTCAGCGCGGCAGTAGATATGGTGCTTGCATGTTGCAATGCGCTGTGCTGCTGCTGCTGACGGCAGTCTTTCGCAGCCGCGGGCAACGAGTGCTCTCGCTGATTGGTTTGCGCAGGATTTGAAATTCGGTCTTTAACAGAACCTTCAAGTGCCAGCAGCTTCGCGCCCCAAGCCAGCACGCCTCTTCCAAGAGTTTTTCTGTTGTAAACTGTGCCGCGAAGCGAGCTGAAGTTCACCATTCAGATTCGTAGCCAGCAGGGGGTCATGTCCGCAGACGGCGTGCCCTGGAAGCCTGGAGACTGAAACCTCTCAGCTTCAACACCGGTCTTTGAGGGTGAGCGTTTCGGTTTCAGGGTTCCGTTTTGCAGGTCCTGCCATGGGCGCAGGCGCCATCCGTGCAGACACGTTGGTCGTCTCTGGGGGCAATGTGACCATCAAGGAGTCTAAGACTTCTCGTGGAAATGGAGGCCAGGGGCGTGGGTTGCATGTTTTGGGATGCAGCGGTCAGGAGGTGAAGGCGATAATTCCTAGCGAACGGTCATGCTGGCAGGCTGACCGAAAGCACCGGGGAAGGATTGAACCTGAACAAAATTTCCGAGTCCCAACAGGTTCAGGCCCAGCCCACCCATGCTGGCAGCTGTGCTGGGTGGAGGGACGCTCTGTAGAGGCAGCGTTGAAAATGTTTTTGCACCGCAGGTGGCATCTACGCAATGGGCATGACCTTATCTGGTGGCAATGTGACCATTCAGCAGTCTAGGGCTGTTCTTGGAGATGGAGGCCTGTGGGAGTGGGTTGCTCTCTCGGTCCAGAGCTTCGGTTGTACACAGTGCGTCCTGGCTTACTAAGTTTGGAGTGGAGGCTTCTTCGAGTGAAAGGCTGACGGTTATGGGGGCGAATGCAGCCCAGTAGGCAGGAACTCCACCTGCACATGTTGGCTGTAAGGTAGCAAGTCACAGTGCCTCTACCCATGTTCTCATGCTCAGTCTTGACGGCTTACACCGCTGCAGGCATGAGTCCGGAATCTCTCTTGCATAGTTTCACGAACCAAGCTGAATTCCATCATTCACTTAGGCAGCCTGGAGACTGAACCAAACAGGCTCAGTCAGCCTCCCGTTCTTGCCTTTGTTGGCAGCTGCTTCGGGTATACAGACGGTATACAGAATGTCTGCAGCGCTTGATCGAGTCTGCCACATGCAGGAGCCATCAACACAGACCACCTGATGGCCTCCGGTGGCAGCTTGACCATCAAAGAGTCCAAGGCGCGGGATGGAGGCCATGGGGCTTGTCCCTCAGTTCTGGAACATGGGCGAGGGATCCCAAGGCACGCAGCACGCAGTGTATCGTGGCCTCCAATGACGACAACTTGAGGGCTCCGTAGGTCCCGGGTGGCAATTGCAAGTAGCTGCAAAGAGCCGGCAAAATTTACAGTTCGCCCTGCAACTCGACTCCAGAACACTCTGAACGAATAGTTTCTTTGCTTGTTGGGCAGTGCTGTGGGCTCTTAACACGTCGCATGTCGCCGCTTGTATCTCCGCGAACCGGTAGAAACTCGTACTATAGCGGTTGTGTCCCAAGTCGTCACCGTTCCAGGCTGAACCGCTTCTGCCTTCCTTATCAAGCCAGAACAACGTAAACAGACTGGTCCGGACTTGAAGGAAAGTGCTGGTCCTTCAGGGCTTCTCCCTGCTCCGGAGGCTGCATCTGCACTCGCGGTCGCGGGTTGGGTTTCAATCAGTCCGGCGGCGCCGTGAGCCTTCAGGGCTGTAAAGCCAGGCGCAGAGGAGGCACCCCGGATGGTCTGAGCCGCTGTTCGGGAGGGCTTCAGCTCGCAGCAAGCTTTTAAGGAAGGGAGGGTGGAGATGTTACGCTCATACCGCTGATGCACTCAGCGGGAGCCTTGCAGTGGCGAGGTGGCATTTTCGCGGCGAAGAACATCACGATTCAGGAGACGGGCATACTGACGATCCTTGACTCCCAGTCAGATCGAGGAGGAGGCATTTTCGCAGAGTGGATCACCAACAAGGCAGGACAGCTTGCCATGTTTCTCGCCGCCTCGTAACCGGTCCAAGCCTTCGAACCTTTGCCCCGGCACGGAAGTTTGCAGGGATACTGATCGGATGTCTTATGCTGGGGATGGTGGACCTCAGAAGACCCGTCGAACAAGTTCTCTGCTTTCGGTGCCGCCCAGGCGCAGCAGCTGAATGTCTCCAACTGCTCAGCCCAGAGCTACGGCGGCTGCTTCTACCTCGAAGCCGGGGCCGCCTTGGATGCCCCGCTCCTCTTGACGCACTGTAAGGCCAGAGGTACGGGCGGTGCCATCTACGCCCAAGGGATGCTCTTGGCGCAGCACATACGCTGCAGCCACTGCGATGCCCCGACGTCAGGGTGCCTGCAGCTCGATCATGGCGAGACAAGCATCGGAAGCCTGACGTTTGACAGCGACTCAAGGCTCCTCCCCGCGTCTCCCGTTAATGTTGCCGCCGGAGCTGGTGCGAACATGACGCTTGGAAGAGTGGACTGCCGAGAAGCTCCCGGCTGTACTCTTGCTGTCGCGAAGATGCGGCTGGCACGGCTCCTGTGTCAGCGAGGAGAGAAACGCCAATCTCTAGCAGACAGCGATGGCGCGGAGTGCAAGGAATGTCCAGCAGGTGAAATCCGCCTCGTTGCAGTCGACGAGGCCCGGGAGTTCGAGGGAGTCTGTCAGGTCAAGAAGCATGCAAAGCATAGTCACTCCCAGATGACCCGATACCCCCTGAGGAATCAAGGCATATCAGCATATCCGACAGCACCGGCAAAGCACACCAAGATGACACATTGTACACTCGTAATTTATCTGTGAGATCACTGAAAACCCGGAGCTCGAAATCGCAGCTCCATGAGTTCATGTGAGTGGCTACACAGAAGATCACGCAAGCCTGGGCTGCCGCATCGTACAGTTTGTGGCGTCGGTCGCTTCTCACGTTGTTCCTGTTACGTAATGATTAGCAGCATCAGCTTTCGCGCAAGCCTTGTAGAAGAGACAGTAGATGATATTTGCTGCTGGAGTTTCCAAAACATGTCTGGGCTCATTGCCACATTTCTATTCTTGTCCTGTGCAGCAGGAGGATGCCGACTGCGCACAATGCCCCAACCTCGGAAACCTCACTATTCACTGCACATCCACGGAGCTGCACCTCCCGGCCGGCTACATGGTCAGGGCCTTGGGCTGCAGCTCAGATCTTTCAGCCGTTGTTTGGTGCGATGCCCATCTGACGCAGAGGTGGACTTCGATCACGCCATGGCCACCGATCTCTCTGCTTGGTACAGGTGCCCCAACGAGATGGCCTCTCGTGCGTCAGATAGTGGGTGAAAGACTTGCTTCGCTTGTGACTTGCTGTTGCGGGAGCCTCGGCTGCGATCAGCTGAGGCCTGCCGCGGCGGCCACTTCAATGCCAGCAGCGTCCCTGGCGAGCGCCCGCAGGAGGGGTTGGAGGCGGATCTGAGGCTGTCGGAGGGTCTCTTGCGGGCTCTAAGGCTCTACCAGGCTCGCTTGGCTTGGGCAGGCAGCTTCAGGCATGCAGGGCATGCTGGCAGCCCTGTCACCATTCCAGACATTGGGGACTGCGGCTTTTTTGTATTCGAAGGGTTGCAGGGGTCGAGGTGTCTTCTGGCCGGGCAGGAGCTGGTGCCCATGTGTGAAGAGGGCTATCGTGGCCCCGGGATCCTTGGTGCAAATTTGGGGGTGGAGAATCCTTCGAGGAAATTCCGAAACTTGGAGGGAGAGAGTCGGAGAGGCAAGGAGGGAGGCAGGATCGACGGAGATGCAGCGCGCCTGCGCAACCCACGGCTCTAAGCCCCATGTGTAGGGTGAGGACCGTGGCCCCATTGACCTTGACACGCAGCCGTCATTGCCATGTAGCACGAAATGACGACGGCTCGACGGACACTGTACCGATCGCACGTCGCACTGGAGGGTCCGAACGGCCGACCGGCTTCTTGATGGAGGGGCATCGCCGCCACCGCATGGAAATCCATTCTTGCGTCGACCTTCTGAACGCGCCCAAAGCCCCTTTTTGATGAGGACTCTATACTTTAAACTTTACAGTGCGTGGCGAGCCTTACTATGACGTAAAGTCTGTTCACTGTTCCCTAATTTAGAGGTTTGGAGTCTCTGGGTTCTCGGGCTCGGGCAACGCTCGAGCGCTTGCTTGGAACCACATCATACCCTAACCTACCAGACCTGTATTACTACGGTTTGCAGGATCCCGAAAATTCTAGAATAGGTTTATAAGAATACTACAACAGTTAGGGCATTTTAAGGTAGGGGCACACCGAAACCTCCGATATCTGAAACTACAAGTGTGAAGCTTCAGCCCTTGAAACCTCTTCCTTCAAGCAGCGACCCTCCGCAGAGCCGGAACCACGGCCTTGTGCTAAGGCGGGTATAAGTGTATTTTGCGACAGCAGCGAGAGAGAGAGAGAGAGAGAGAGTCAGCGAGAGGGAGGGAGAGAGAGAGAGAGAGAGTCAGCGAGAGGGAGAGGGAGAGGGAGACTTTGAAACCGTTTCGAGGTGCACGAGCTGCACTGAGGGCCACGCGCGTGCAGATGCAGACATTCTGTGGTGCGTCCGCTGTGCCGATTGGACCACCTCGCCAAAGAAGGCCAGGAAACAGCAAGAATAGGCATGCTGCCGCAGGAAGTGCGATGTTTAAGGTGGCGTGGTATGTCAGCTTCTTCCTCTTGAAGAACCTAGCCCTCTTCGCCTCGGCGGTGGTCAGTGCCGCGGACCCAGGGCCCAGGGCATATGGGAAGGAACGTTTGGCATGCTCGAGTCCCTGGCCCTAAGGTCGAGGGCAGCAGGGGCAAGAGGGCCGCCAGTGCCACGCTGCTGAACCAGGCAATGTCCTTTGCGGCGGTGGCCGGTGTGACCATGCACCTCGGAACAGAAGCGCTGCCTAGGTATGCTTCAGGCACGCACTGCAGAGGCCTCATGCTCACTTGGCTGAGCTCTCGAGGTCCGGGGCCATGCAGACGGGCACTTTCAAGAACGATCTCCACAATGCAGCACAGGACCCGCTTCTCTTGCTGGCGCCCTTTTAGATCCCTACGTCTGTGCTTCTTACAGAGTTCTCCCGTCGCAGGTGGCCCTGCAAATCTTGGCGCTGCCGGCATCCATCGCCCAAGGGCAAAGCGACGCAGGCGGCGGCCTGACAATGTCAGGCCAGTGCCTGCTGCAGCTGCTTGACTTGGACAACAGCATCCACTACGTCCACGCACTGATGTCCCTCTGGCCAGCACTGCTTGTGGCACCCTGGCGCATCGAGGGGCACTGTGTTGCGGGGTGGCGGTGACAAAGTTCATCCGCCAGGGTTCAATTTCTTGGGGCTGGGCCGTTCGAAGCTTGGAATTCTCAGCCGATCTCAGGCAGGACTCGCCGTGCTGAAGGGCGGCTGGCTCGCAACTGTGGTTGGAAGCAACGTTTTCCTTCCAGCCTTCATCGCCGGATTCGGAAAGCACCTCGGCAGTCCTTTCGCTGCCCTCGCATGAAAGATCACGTATCGCAGTGCCCAGGTACCTCGTGGCTTTCCGGCTGCGGCCCGAATCTGAAGAGGACGAGGCCCTCGGCGTGCCTCGTTCGCAGCAGCCCTCACTTTGAGACACTGATCGTCTGCACACCTGCCGTGCGGCCGCATGCGCACCTCAGGCGCTGCACTTGGACTTCCTGCCCCCCGGACCGCAGATGACGTCTCATGTTCCGCTGCGGATTGCGGCAGTGCTGGGCGCCATCGTGGGCTTCTCGGCGCTGAGCGTGTGCAGCTGGATCTACGCAGCGCCTTGGTTGCCAGAGATGCGCTTGCGCTGCGTCGCCGCCGGTTTTGTTGACGCCGAGCACTGCAGGGCCGACACAGGGTCTAAACCCGCATGCCAGGTCAGAACACGATCGCAGGAGGAGCCGCGGCCGCACGTGGCCTATCTCATCCAGGCATACCGACCCGAGTGCGCCATTTGGGAGGCGGGGCCTGAACACTGTCGGATCGAGCGGGGTCGGACATGTCGGGGCGTCCGCTGGAAACTGCCTTGTCCCGTTGCATTCTTGCACCAGTCGTAAGTGAAATGCTCGCTCAAAGCACCACGTGCCCCAGGTGGAGCGGCTCCTGCGCAAGGCATGGGTGGTGTAAGCTGGGTCATCTTTTGACCCGCGTCCATTCGTGGAGCATCCGTGTCATGCTCGTCTCTCATGGTTTGGAGAATTCCTGGACGGCGCAAGCACTTGCAGTCTTTACGCCGCTCTATTCCGATGATAAAGTTCATGATGTCACGACCTTTGCCCTGAACCCGAATTCCTCACGGTTCTAAACTCTAAGAGTGCAAAAAAGAAGTGCCTTCAGTGTATTCCCTTCGGGGCGGGAAAAGATCCAAGAAGTGACCTCTGCCAGGTGTTCCTGGCCCTGATCGCCGCCATGCTCCCGGTCACTTTGTCGCCCGCGGCCTCCTCGGCACACCCCGAAAGTCCCCGATTTGTCCACACATGCAGTCACACACACATATTAATAGGAATACACGTATACAGACAGAGAGTCACAGATACAGATGCATATAGAAGAAAACATCTACATCTACATGAATAATTAGAATTACATATGCATGTGCCGCATGTGCATACATCGAAGCCGCTCCCGGTCGAATTCGCATTCTGCAGGCTGCAGGGGGAGTGGCTATGGGGTCTATGGGAAGCGGTGAGCTCTGCACGGAAGGCCCTTCAGATGGAAGCCGTGACATTGGTGCTCATCGCATCCTTGGCGGCGCACCTCTACTTCTGGCCATACCAGGCGGCCACCCCAGAGCGGGCCTCCGGGCCTCCCTCGGGGCCTTTGCTTGAGCACATGAGGCAGATGCCTGGAACCGGGCAGAAGTCCGGCTGCTGCTCGTGAGCCTCACCCTCACTGGCCTGACAACCTGCCTCATCGACACTGGCCTGCACTCAGAGGGAGAGCTGGGGTGCTGGGTTGTTTGCAGCTGTGAAGTGGAGGCCAACGACCTGCACTGGGCGAAGTCCACGTTGACGCAGCGCGCCCTGGTGTTCGTGATCTGCTCCATCGCCGGAGACACCTGGCTGCTGCAGCCTAAATCTCAAGCCATCCCTGATTCCATTCTTCCTCGCACTTCATGAGGGCAGCATGGCAGCTTGACCGAAGCTCAGGGAATTTGCATCGTCATGCTGGTCGCTTTCCTTTTGGCTTACATGGAGGAACGGTGCGAGAAAGACAACGCCGAGAAGGCGGAGGAAACCTGAGCCGCAGGCGCAGAATTGCGGACGGTTCAGGGTTTTGAGGGGTTTAGGATTGTAGAGTTTACGGGGTGGAGGATTCTTGAAGCGAAAGCCATCTATAGCCTCAGAAACTCACTTCTGAATTCTGCAGCGACTGCTGCGAGTGCGGTCTGGATCTGCCAAAATGTGCGGGGCGGGACTAACGGGGCCGTAACGACTAGATCTAGTGAACATCTATAACTCATACTACAGACGGACGCCTTAAATCTCCGTTTAGAGAACGCTCAAGGAAACCCCTAAACCCTAAACATTGCTTCAGGCCCCCACCTTTTTCGTATTCTTTTTCAGGGGATCCAGAGCCGATGAGACGAGCCGAGCCGGGAACCAAGCAGGGAGAAGAGCTTCAGATTTTCGTTCTTTATACCCAGAGGCCCCAAAGTAGTTTCTTTTGGGGGGTTCATATATAGAATCCTATAAGGTAACCCCAATAAGGTAACCCCAATAAGGAACTACTTTGGGGCTTCTGGGTAATGTACAGGGGTTTAGGGCCTTTTAGGGTTTATGGTTTAGGCTTTGTATTGTGTGGAGTTTAGGAGCTTTACACTTAAGGCTTTGTAAGATTTGGGATTTCGGGTATAGGGATTGGGGATTCAGTGTAATTTTCCCTAAACCCTAAACCCTGGGGCCTGCGAGCTCCAGGGAGCTCTCAGGATTTGGCATTTAGGGTGTAGGGGTTTAGGGGTGATTTAGGGCTTCTTTCAAGCATCCTAACATTTAGCATCTGTATTGAGTTCCCTTACTCAAACCGAACTTGCAAGTTGCCGCATCTCGGGGGGATCTATTTAAACAAAC
Organism: Symbiodinium sp. clade A Y106; assembly: GCA_003297005.1. Lineage (NCBI taxonomy): Eukaryota > Dinophyceae > Suessiales > Symbiodiniaceae > Symbiodinium > Symbiodinium sp. clade A. The sequence goes on from BGNK01000858.1 coordinate 126,754, forward strand.
AGAGCCAGAGAACAGCCTGTGGATTGGATTGCGGCTACCGCCCAGTCTGAGGAGTTGAGGCATCTCCTTGTAAGATGTAGATGTCTGAACACTTGGGAAAAATAGTTAATTGAATGATATCCCTCTTTTTGTCCTAATATGTGTATATACATATATATATATATAGTGTGTGTGCATTATACGATACTGTACCCAGAAACCCAACTCTTCTTGTGAATGCCCCTGTCAAAACGAAGTTCGGCAAGTTCCCGTGTCACTGTCGCCGGTGAGCCTTTGCATCCTCTTTTCTCGGGCCTTTTGCTGAAAGGTCTTACGGATTGTTCTAGCAAAACGGATGTTTCCGTCAACCCGGTAGTCGACATTGGGTGTTGAGCGTGACGAGCCTCATCAGGGAGCGATATGGTGCTATGCTTCGGCTAAATGTTACTTGACGCACACGGTATTATTCCCACGTTTGAGCAGCTGCTTTGAGTGGCAACAGTGTGCGCAACACATAAGTCTTCGGCTCGCTCCAGCTCCAGGAATTAAAATCTAGTCAAAGCTTAATTGAAAAGCTACTTGGGCGATTTGTTGCGATCTAAACGCATCTGCGGAATGCCTTGGCTGCTCAGTCTCCCCCTCCCCCGCCCCCCATTCACCCTACCCATCTGCAGAAAAACCGATTCCAAGCCCACCTTCGACAATCCATCAACTCTACTTCATGCTCCCAGGATCGAAGCTATCTGTAACATTGGGCCTGAACACTTGACATTCGCATCCGCTTCTAGCCCCATATCTTTATCGTAGGAGATGCCCAAATAACTCACTCTCATCTGTCAGGCCTCGGTACATATTGCACCCATATGATCCCCAAACCCTCCGCATGACCCTGATATATACATATAAATATATACATTTAAATAAACATACACATATGCATATATATATATGTACCTGGAAAAAGCAGCCCAGCGCGGGCCTGAAAATGAAAGCTTTTATGTGAACCCCTCCGGCTCCATGTACCTATGTAGTATATGCTTTGGCCTTAAAGGTACCTAAATATTAGGCTCATATATTTACTAAATTTAGGAGCCCCTTTTAGGGGTTAGCAAGATTTTGCGTACCTGTAGCTTCCACGCGACGCTGTCTTTTCATGGCTGTGGCTCCGAAGTACCCGCGGCTGTGTGAGTATCCCGGAACGGACGGACACTAAACAAGAGCTCTAGATTCAGGATCGTAGGGCTTCGGGTTTAGGGATTTGGATTTGCGGCTTTGGGAGTTGATGCGTACAGGGCCGTTAGGTTTCAAGGGTTGACTTGCATTGTGGATCCTTGAGTCTTTTGAGGTATTAATTGTTGGATTGCACTGTTGAACTCCGACGAGCTGTCTTTGCTAGCCGGGGGTGGGTTGGATACGCTCTGGAGGCACTTGCCTTGTCTGTCATGTTGAAGTAGGCCTTCGCTTGCCCCCCATGCTGCTCCTTGACATCATACGCAGCCAAGGCGCTGCCGAAATACACTACCACATAAAGTTGTGCTGTCGGCGCTGCTAGTGCCTGTGCCTGCACGAAGGGGTCACTGCATACGTACCTAGCTAGCTAACTCGCTAGCTGACTACCTACCTGCCTGCCTACCTACCTACAAACAAACTTTCATCATACATGCATACATACATACGTACATACATACGTACATGTATACGTATACATACATGCATGCAAGCATACCCGATACATACAGTAGATCGATTTTTGATTTGCTACGAGGGAGAGAGAGAGAGAGAGAAATCTAACACCAGATAGAGTTAACACGGTACAAGGGGTTCTATCTCGATGTCAGGAAGGAAACAGACACCTGCCAGCAAGATAGGGCATTGGATCAGGTCACAATCCCGCGGAAGTATCGCTGGAAAGGTGTTCAACATTGAAAAGATCATCTATTGACTGCACTCTGCAGTGTACATCCCGAAGCCAAAACCTGACAAATGCCAAGCCCACGGTTTCAAAGCCGAGCCTCAAGAGCTAAGTTTCTTGGGCCGCAAGGGTGCTACTGGGGGGCCTAGAAGCCCCAACAATCCTAAACCCTCACAACTTTTATGGAGCACTCGTAAAATCCTTACAAGACCCGTTACGGAAACCCTCTAAAACCCCATCAACCCCATGCTCTATCAGGTCGCAGCACCACGTACTCTCTAGGCACCCTTTATACACGCCCTGAAAATTCCTTTGCCATGAATCCCAAAAATGGAGGGGCGTCGGGGTATCCTAGTTCGCCAATGTTTGAACCCTGCTTATTGAACTCCTGAGCTTCACACCGTGTTCGAAATCCCCTAGAAGCCACTTGAAATTTTGGTTTCTTGGCATCTGGGGTCTTCGTGCTTGTAGGGTGGAGAGCCTGCATGCAGTTCATGGTTCATGCTATGGGGCATGCGTGCTCTTCCCGACGACAGCTTTCAGGTGCATGCCATCGTCTCCAAGTCAGTTTCGCAGACTTGGAGCTTGGGCCGATATCAGCAGGGCCCGAAACAGCATCTAAGCGTAGGCTCGTGAAACCCGCCGCCGTTTGGGGATATCACGTTAAAGATTGCCTTAAAAAGTTTCTGTTTTGGTGCTTTTTTGGAATACTGACATCGGCAGGGTTTAGCATCTAGGATGTGTTCGGATTTGCAGTGACTTGTTTGGGGTGGCAGATGCTGCTTTTGTTCCACTGTTTCGGCGGGTTGGAAGTTTTGGGTATATTCCGTTGTGGCCGCGGTTTGAAGAGCAATAGCCTCAAGATTGGGAAGAGACCTCTGAATCTGCACGAGAAGAAGCGCCAGTTTGAATCCAAAATGCCAGTGCGAGGCCTTAAAGCATCAACCCGCGTTAGAACTTCAAACTCCGAGTTTACGAAGGCTGGGGCCCGGAGCATGGAAGGCAGCGCAGCCGCAGGTCCAAACCCCGCGAAGCTTGGCAAAGGTTTATCATGTAATAGTAAGCAAAAGGAAAGAGGTCTACAGACGACTGAACAGTTATTATATTGAGCATGTTCCGTTGCAGCCCCTACAGAATGAGTAGGAGTGTCCGCGGTATAGTGGAGGCTTCCTTGTCAGCGTGTAGGGACAATTGGTACTACTATCCTCTTATGGTCCCTAGAGTATAGCTATAGTCTAATGACCCCTCGAATCCTGTATTCGTGCGGAGGGTTGACGTCTTCTGGGCTTCCATCGGGCCTACTGAGGCGAGGTTCTTGAATGGTAGTTGAATGCTGGTGTCATGTTCAGGAGAAATTTGCTTGTTCGAGCTCTGTTCGCAGGCATACTAGTGGTTAGAGTGGTAGTAGTAGTCGTCGTCGTAATGGTAGTGGTAGTTGCGGTAGCAGTAGTAGTAGTAGTAGGAGTAGGAGTAGGAGTAGGAGTAGGAGTAGCAGTAGCAGTAGCAGTAGCAGCAGTAGCAGTAGCAGTAGCAGTAGCAGTAGCAGTAGCAGTAGCAGTAGCAGTAGCAGGAGTAGGAGTAGGAGTAGGAGTAGGAGTAGGAGCAGGAGTAGGAGTAGGAGTAGTAGTAGTAGTAGGAGTAGGAGTAGGAGTAGGAGTAGGAGTAGGAGTAGGAGTAGGAGTAGGAGTAGGAGTAGGAGCAGGAGCAGGAGCAGGAGTAGGAGTAGTAGTAGGAGTAGGAGTAGTAGTAGGAGTAGTAGTAGTAGTAGTGGTGGTAGTAGTCGTAGTAGTCGTAGTCGTCGTAGTCGTCGTAGTCGTAGTAGTAGTAGTAGTAGTAGTAGTAGTAGTAGTGTCGTCGAAGTCGTAGAAGTCGTAGTTGTAGTAGTGGGACTAGGAATAGTCGTCCTCGTGGTCGTCGTCGAAATGTTAGTGCGTAATGTGTCGGGGGTTTACAACCAGCGGGCTCGTGATCAGGTTACAACATGAACCCGTTTTGAACCCTAGAGCCCGAGCCCCACAAATCAGAAAAGCCTCCAGCAGGTCGCATCAGGGTCCACACGGGGTTGTACTTTGCAGCGGTCGGTAGTTTCTCAAAGTTCCCAAGGTCGTGCTGCCGCGAAACAGGTCAGCAAAGAGATGTTCAAGCCAAGGCCGCAGAAGGGTTGAAAACTTCAACCACCGTGCCACCCAGGAACGATGTTGATCAAAGTGAGTTCGAGCGTTCGTGGGTTGTGAAAACGGTTATGCTGTAATCAGGGGAAGGGGGTGCAAGAGACGGGTTTGTGTTCCTAAGACTTCTTGTTTCCGTACTATGTTTCGGCTAATGATCGCAAACGGCATTAAATGAGCAGCTTCGCTTCAACAAAAATCTTTGAGAGTCCTTCGCTTGTTCGGGTCAGAACCTTGAGCAACCTCGACGTCACGTAGTGGGCCTCGAACTGTCAAGGCTCTCCCTTGGACCGCAATCTCTAACCTGGGATACGTGTGGAAGCTCGCATGGGGCATCTTGACGCGCAGCTGTAGTTTTCATAGTAGCACTCTAGTTTCGTCTATGTCGATTTGACACGGGGTGCTCTAGTCTCGTACCCGAAACCCATCTATAATTAGACCGTCTTCCGTCCCTAAGGCTGAAATCCTGGCAAAGTGTGTGTTCGTCCTGCTCAAGCCTCGATGCAGACGGATCCTAGTTTCGAGAAGGCTTTCAAGTCTGAGCACCATCCATGCCTACGCGGGCCACATCAGGCTCTCATGTGAAGTAGACAGGCGGGCCACCTCCTAGTAGCTCACTTTTTCTGTCTGGCTCTGCTAATGGAGTGGCCTCGTTTCCTGCTGATTGCTGTGCTGGTGGCAAAACCGCAACATGCGGCAGATGCCGATGCCGACAATGCGCCACTTGGTGGCCCCGGCCCCGGCCCCGCTGACAGACTGCATGTTCTAGCCCACAGGGATTTTCCACAATTCGAGGCGGCTGAGACCGGGAGAGACTTGACGCTACTCTTCCGGGATGGCAGGGTAACAGAAGAATTTGATTGCTCCACACCTCGGGCCAAAGATCTGCCCGGTATGGATTTTCGGAGGTTGGAATTGTCGGCAAGCTCGACTGCTGGTGTTTCTTCTATGTGGGCGAACCTGTGGGGAAGTTCGGAAGCAGATGCTACACCGCCGGAGTCCCTGTGGCTGACGGAGGCACGCATCTCAAGTTGGGGCGGAGACACACTCATGCCAAGGCTCAGCGTTTCCTTAGACACAGAGCCGCAGAAAGACGGGCCGATTCAGGTGACTGAAGAGGCGCAGTTCCAGAGTGAGCTGACCGTTTACTATGACTGCTGGCAGAATGGTGAGGCACGGGTCGAGCTCCACCTAACATTGGCGACCGACGAGGGGGGTAACCATAGCCAGGAGATTTGTCTTGGCTGGTTGAAGGTTTGCCGCTTAGGCTTTGAAGGCCTCGTGGTGCGTCACGGCGAGTATAGCGAATGGCCCATCTACCCAACCTCCAATGATAGCAGCTGGCCACAAATTGAGCGATGTCGCCTGTCATTTCCGCATCTAGGAAGTCTCGGGTGCAGTACCTACGAAACAGGATAGTTGAATACGGCTTGTTGCTATGGAGAAAGAGAGCTCAGGCGGAGTTTCCACACCACCCCTACTGGACACAGAGGGTATCCTCGAGGATGTCACTAAGCTGCAGCTTTCCTCACCAGACGGTGTCTTGGTTACTTTGTGGCCTGACGGTTTTGGCAATAGGGTCGTAGGAGATCTGATTGGCGTCTCAACGCGCCCGTCTCGCTATCCAGGCACCATCCGATTACAGTCGCCGACAGTAGCCAGCTCGGATGACAAGCTCCTGAAAGTTGACATTAGGGGCGCTGCCCTCACGATGACTCAGGGCGACTTCTTCCTTGAGGTAGGCAGCGAGCCCACAGAGATTTCTGTCATCTACACCTGCCAGGGAGCTGGCACGGCAGAAGTGGAGCTAGGCCTTTGGCGTGCGGTTGTGACATCGGCCCATGCTGCCGAGGGGCTCCATTTGCATTGGCGCAAGCAGTGTGGTGAGGCCAGGTACAAGTTCATGGACATCTTTCTCAAAAGCGATATGAACATGTCCAAAACGCAGGCTGTTGCACACGGCCGTGTTCTGCCGGGTTTTGAGCCTCGATGTCGAAACCAGAGTAGGAGTAGCCATACTGCTGTGGATGCCATGGGACCCAACAAGTCTCCATCCCAGACCTGTGGATCTCAGCTACCTGCGGTGGAAATCAGTGACTTAGCGCTCTATTCTCCAACCTTTCTCCATTTCGGGGTTCTGGTATAATTCGGTGCTATTCTCATGCTTTGTAGTTCCTGTTCCGAGACCTATCAGCTTTTGGGGAAGTAAGGTGAGAAGGAGACCAAGACCAATGTTGAGTTGCGCGTGGATCCGGACGGTATGGTTTTGCCTCCGGCTCTGCAGCACCAACCAGCTGCATGGCTCCAGAGTTTGGGGTTTCGGGCTCAAGGAATTAACGTGTTTGGCTCTAGAGCCTAAGGGTTCCAGGTTCCAGGGTTGAATAGGCAGTTGAGTTTAAGGATTTTGAACTTAAGGTTTAGGGTTTAGTGGCCACCTTGAGACTAACCCGAACAGGAAAGAGGAGTTCCTTTGTTGCTAGGGGTAACTGGGGCACCGAGGCTGTATCCTTCGACCAGAGGATCGTAAAGGCCTTCATCGCGCGGATGCCCGAACCCTTTGTGCGAGGAAGGAGCAAAGTGCCTTGTACCAACTGCGACTCCTCACTACGGGCAGCGGCTCCTAAGGCCTCATCTCAAAGCGTCTTGGATCTCTTTTGCTTGGCTTTTGACCTGTTGGTACTTCCAAATTGTTCACCGTAAGGGTGTTAAACGTTTAAGTTTTCAGGAGGGGTCAGCCAAGGTATGATCATCAAGTACATCTGTCACAAAGAAGGCATCAGCCCGATCACGCTCACAGTCTATCTGGACGGGTATAAGCCCATCGATGTCGCATGGCAGAAGAAACTTGGTTGTTCCGTGGTATATAGTTTTACCTGTTTGTTTCTTAGGTTCAGAAAGAAGATAAAACTGACCCAAGAAGCCCTAGATTTTCTCTGACCCCCGAAACCCCTCCAATCCCAACTCCAAACCCGCTGGCCCTACTTGCTACTGAACAGCCAAGGAGAAGTTATAGTACACCCCACCCAACATCCCCCACGCTTCCAAAAATGAACTGACGAAAGAAACACGTATTTTTTTTTGCCCATGGGGGAGGGAGCGGGGGGGGGGGGGGGGNGGGGGGGGGGGGGCTGCGGGTTGAAGAAAGCGCAGGAAATGTCGGGAGCCCAAGAAGCCGCATGTCGGCAGAGCGCTTACCGCGCCTCAAGCCATGACCATGGCTTTCCTGGCCTTCTGTCTCCTTTGGAAACTTTTTATTGTGGACTATAGGATCATATAACGCCTACAATGTAGCATTTGTGTGGTGTTTATGTATCTGGGAAGTTCTATTGTGGGCTGTAGAGCAATATGAATAGTTACCACTAAATCGAATAGAATACAATATTCTAGCATCATACGTACAAAACATCGATAGAGTATAATACAGTGGAAATCGTTATGTTGTTTTGCCTGGTGCGGGTGGTTTGGGTGGTTAGGGAAGCCAAGTCGTGGTTTTGGGCAGAAGCAATCAGAAACAGATGTAGAGCGGACCATTGGCCTCCCCGAGTAACACATGGGTGGTTGTCAAATTATGGTCCCTTTTTGGGGTACCCTAAACAATAGGTGCCGTATTATAATAGGGACCCAAAAAGGGACCCTAATTTTGACAACCACCCATGTGCAAGGTGTGTGGACTCATCGGCGTCGTTGTTTGCATGGTCTGCCTCTTCTGCAGCTCTGACTCGAAAGAGAAAGAGAAGCTGTTCTTGGGACGAGGTCATGGCAGTCTCCAAAATGAGGGACCCCGCACTTCCATAGACCTTGACTAACAACAGCTGGCATATAGGTGCCCCCGAGTAGACCCCTAATGTCTAGAAGCCCCCACATGGCCTGGCATACTGAGATTGCTAAATGCATATGAACTTTCTAGAGATCTTCGATTGTTGGTACGGAATTCTCCGAAGTCTTATCCCTTGGACAGGAACGAGCAAGGGAGGTCGACAAATTGAGTTCGGTCGTCTCGGACCTGACTCGCAAAGAGTTGCTTAGTTCTCCAATAACCCGGCCTTTAGCTTTGTTGGCTTCTCGTCGTTTACTACTAGTCTGAAAGTTAGGCCCGCTAGTTTCCCTGAGTTATTCGGGGAACAAGGTTGGCATCGGCTCGGACGATGAGGTGGTATTTCACTGACAGACTGGTATGAGCAGATGCGTAGCCACCAAGAGCTCATCGCAGACAGCAAAAGAAGAAACATAGCGCAGGGCTTAGACCTAAACCCTGGATCACGGTCCTCTTGCCCTTTTGATCAGCCTCCTCTGAGTCAGGGGCATGAGGTCCACCGAACGGATGTCGGAAGCCGACCACAAAACCGCCATGCTCTGGGTATGAGGACTTCCTAGAGACGAACACGGCTCGACCCTGGATGGAAAAGGGGAGGGGGCGTAGGCTTTGATGAGGTTTGCTTCTTTGTTGGCCGAAGACGAAGACGCTCTTGAAGCTACTGCTGTCCAGAGCACATCTATAAGTCCGAAGCCCGACTCACTTTCAAAACCCCAGAAAAAGACTCTCAGTCGTTAACTTTTTCAACATGCAGATCCTCAATCCAATGTTGTGAGGATCCAAAGAGTTGGCACTTTCCCCTCAAACCTTGTTTCCAAAGTCCAGTTTCTCCCGATACCGCGGATTCGTTAGAGTCACTCACTCTCGATGAGGATGCCTGCGGCTTAGCATACATTCTCCCATGTGCCGCTAGTTTTGGAAGCGAATACTTGCTGTTCCTGCTTTGTGCGAGTTGTGAGCGTCGAAATCAACACCGCTACTGAAGCCCGACACAGGTTGAGAGCATACGGAGTTTCAGAAAAAGAAGGCCTCCTGGTAAAAGCCCGAAATTGTGTACGATGCTCATTATGAGGACAGGACCCTGAGTCTTGAGAAGCCTCAAATGTGGCTGAACAGTCACAAACTGAACCCTTCAGTTATGGCTCTCAGCAGGATGTCTCACCTGAATAGTCCGATTGTGAGTGCAGAGGTCAACACCTCACTAACGATTCAACCCCTGAACCCCGAAAGCTACAAAGCACTGATTCCGAAAGACCACCTTAAAACGAAGCTCTAAAAAGAGCAATGCTCCAGCGAGAAACCCTAACCCGTACAACCCTAAACGCCATGAGTCCTATTCCCGATGAATACCCAACACTGGAGACACACCAAAACATGTTGAAAGCCCTAGACCCTGTAGACCTTCAATGCGGTCAATCCTTCATGAATCCTAAACCCCGTAAACCCTGTAAATCCTGAGCGCTTGGGGTATGTTGTAATAAGATTATGTAGAGGCTGAAAGGGGCTATTCTTACCAAGTATTCAATCCTTGTTAGTCCAGGAAAGCCCTAAATCCGAAACTTGACATCCAGAATCCTATAGTACACTATAGTACACTATAGTATAATGTAGTAATATAGTATAGTTATAGCTCTTCAGGCGAGTCTTCCACGAGTCCTGGGCTCCGGACCTCGCCGCAAGGATCTCAGCCTCGAAAAGGCTCAGGGTTAAAATCTCGTGCTCTCGTACTTTCCTGTCAGGGTAGTACAGGGTTTCTCACAGGTATCTTTTCTCATGCGTTCTCATGGCTTGTTGTATGGATGCCATGGCTTCAAGGGTTTGGGAGATTTCAGGGTTTCGGTCGTCGGTTTCGGGTTGTAGTCAACACAGTCTCAAGCAAGACCATTTCCTAGTGCTTCTTGGTGTGGCTCTAGAGAAGGATGCGGCAGAACCTGTCTTGAGTGTATCCTTGCTGCCTCAAAGTTAAAGCCTACACCTACAATTATGGCCAGCGTGCTGACGTATTCATGCACAAATGCGTGCGGGCAAATGCAGACACGCACGTTCTATGTGTCTAAATACTTCGTGCATGCTGCAGTTGAGAGGAAAATCCTTGAATCGTTGCTGAAGGTCATGAAAGATGGGTAAGCAACGACCTGTGCTTGTGCAGGATCGCCGCTGGAAACCGTTTGGAGCTGGGAGGTGAACATGTGCATTCGTATGGCAGTGGTCTGCATGACGCTGCCTTAGTTGGGTCCTACATCTAGTGAAGCTGTAAAGAAGTCTGGTTGACAACGACCTCCCATGCAAGCATGCCGGTCCCCACACGTACTCCTTCCCAGATCCTTGTGGAGGGATACGGCTCGGCGCTCCGATCAAAGGCTTCGAGCTGTGCCCACATCCACACACTGCCCAAGCGGAAACTCATGCAAAGATTCGAGCACCGCCTCCTGCTGTTGCAGCTGCCCCAAAACCAGATCCGAAGTCAGTTCTGACTGCCTGACTCAAGACCTGCGGTGACACTGTTTCTTCCCTGGTAGCCATAGGCAGTATTTTCTTTCGAAGCATTATACTCATCGGCAATGTGCTGCGCGTGGTCCGCCTCTTCCCCGCCTCAAACATCAAGGCAATCCCCAGCGGGCCCCAGCATCGTGACTGTTGGTTCGTTCTTCAAGCCTGACCGTTGACCGTCGCCACCATCGCCATATGATCCCTGATGTTTCTGCTGGGTTGTCTGATGATCACTTTCGCCCGCATTGGCGATCATAATTTCATTCCAGCATCCTGTGACTACCTAGGCAACAATCTGCCCCCCACATATCGGCACAGCAATACGGAGACACAAACAATTACCAACATTATCCCTAGGATTCTTTATCGTAGCTATAGCATGGTGTACCCCGAAGCCCTCTTCTGCCAAAGCCCCAAAGCCCCTATGTTATGTTGTCAGCGGGAGCTCTGGGCTATAATTACACTTCCGAATGAGGCCTTAGATGTTGCGGCAGAGCGCAGCGACGTTGATGCGGCTGAGGCTGAGACGGGGCTTGGGGTCTAGGGCTCATCGCTGGTGCCTCGAAACTGGGTTCAAAAGAAGGTTCATGGCCCTGGGGTTCAGGGTTTTCATGGTCGCTGGTATCCTCATCGTTGGTGCTTCTTTGCCTGTCCTGTAACAGTAGCAAGCTTGAGGACCTGACGCCATGCCAGCCTGGTGCGAGTGTGGTCTCTAGGGTTTGCACAGGGGGGTTACAGGGTTTTCTAGAGAGGTTTATCGGCTTCTCAGCGGCTTGAGGCAGTGTAAAGACCGTATGTACTTGGATGAGAAGTCCCCTTGTTCCTTGTGGGGTTAGAGTTCAATGTTGCGGCTGGGGTCTAGGATGGTTTAGGGCGTAATGACATTTTTGGCTGATCTTGCATATGCTTCGACCGATTACTCTGAAGAAGCACCTCTAGTAAGGTAGGGGTCCTTCAGGTGTGAGGAGTTAGAACTCCGAAGTTCAGGGCTTGGTAGTATCAGGAATGGAAGCATTTGGGTGTTGTCGCTGGGATTTCGAGATCGAGATCCCAAGGCCAAAAAGGAGTTTAGGGTTTTGGGTTTGGGGGTATACGGTCAGGGCGTATGTTTTTGGAACATGTTCTGCTTTTTCGACGACCATGTCACCCTAAACCTTAACTCCATTTCTAGTCGAAGTTTATCTTGGCTCATGGGGTGCTTAACCTATAACGGGTTAGGGTTCAAGTTGTGGGCTTTGGGGTTGATAATCCCAGTGTGCGGTGTACATAGGACTTCGGTCACAGAGGCGTCAGGTGGGAAAGGAAGTACCGGAATCGTGGCAGGATTTAGACAGCTCAGTTGATACGTGTTGGTACCCCGCACTATCCATAGAGCCTGAACAAGCAGCAATCCCAAAGCCCGGAACCCTCGCTGCCAAAAGTTTCAAGCCGATATTTAATTGGATGCCTGCTTTTTCCTTCAGTTCTGCATCCCGAGAATTTCCGGGGTTGGTCGCAATGGGATGCGCAGGGCTTAGATGGAGAACTGGGGACCCTATGCCGAAGCACCCAAGACAACCTACTCGGCGGGCAGCAGAGCAGCACGGCCCTTTGAGGTTGAGACCCTTACCCACGTACATTAGCTTCGCATTTCTCCCCTTGAAAACGTTTTTTTAGCATGCAAACTTGTGCGAGGCTTTGTATGGCAAGCTCGAGAAGGTGCAGGCTTGGGCGGGCACGTTGTATGACATTGCAAGCAGCAGTACTGAGAAGTCCCTTGCTTTCCTGTGCTTTTCCAAAGGATTGGAAAACCACTTCTCTGAACTTCATGGAGCATTTGAGCAACACGACAACTGGGCTTTCGGCACAGGTGTGGCAATGGTGGGTGTTTACGAGCTTGTAAGCCAGTGTGTGTCGGCGCGTGTGTGTGTGTGTGTGTGTGTGTGTGTGTGTGTGTGTGTCTGTGTCTGTGTCTGTGTCTGTGTCTGTGTGCGGGTGCGGGTGTGGGTGTGGGTGTGGGTGTGGGTGTGTGTGTGTGTGGGTGTGTGTGTGTGTGTGTGTTGGTGTGTGTGAGTGAGTGAGTGTGTGTGTGTGTGAGTGTGTGTGTGTGTGGGTGTGTGTGTGTGTGTGGGTGTGTGTGTGTGGGGTGTTTGTGTGTTTGTGTTTGTCTGTGTGTGCTTTGATGTGTGTTGTTTTGGTTTTATTTGGTGTGCAGTTGTTTGCTTACTAGGCATTAGTCTTTTGCTGGTGTATTTGGTGTTGTGCACATATGTGTATATGTCAGAGTGAGATGGATACCGCACGCAGGTTGGAAGAGAGAGACGGAGAGTTCGAGTTTACATACATGTTACACAGAAAACTAGTGTTGGGACTCAGGCTTGGAGGGTTTGGCTGCCTGCTGCTGAGAGGACAGATGATTAATCGAAGCCAGGCAGGTCGAATTGAAAGCCCAACCTGGTTGCAAAGCATCTGTTTGTTTCAATGATATGTCCGAAGCTGCATAGTGTAGGACCTATGCCACCAAGTGTCTCCTTTCAAGGTCACTTGAACCCCCTCCGGACGTTTCACAGAAGTGGTCTCCCCACTCGTCAGCATCGCTAGGAATCCCTGAAACCCTAAATGCAAACCCCTAAACCCTAAACCGAAGTCAGGTTCCTGCTCTCCTGGTCACCAGAGTCTCAGACCGAGACTGAGCCGTCCGCACAGACACCGCCGCCCTTTGTGCCAGACGAGAGGCTGGTGTAGGGTTTAGGGTTTAGAGTTTGTAACAGTATGCGCGCGGCAGGTGCGCTTCCTTGGAAATGAGGGCGCACCCACTTATCGCGCGCTTGCGTCAGCATGTAGTCCCGTCTTTACCACCCCAACTATTTTCAACTAGTGTTTAGGGTTCACCCCCCGCAACCCCCCCACAGGGGGCGTTCTTGCTCTCTGCTTCCCTTCGCGGTTCTGCATGAAATGACCACATTCCAAAGCAAAACCACACCTGAGATGGATTGCTGTCGGACCCGCCCCTCGCACTCTGTCATGCAGAATTTCCAGTTTTGGCAGCCTGGAAAACCTCTCTGGTTTGAAAGTTTGCGCCAGGAGGGCCGGGAAGACTCTGAGAAGCCGTGCTGGGAGGTCTTGAAAGGCAGGCACCGCAAAATTACGCCCGCAGGGGTACCCTCAGAGCCCCCAAAAAGCACAAGTGTCCCTGACTGAATGGACTGCTGCTTGACGACAGAAAAGTCATTTGCGGGGCGGCGTCGCTGCAGTCCTCGTTTGCAGGGAGGCTTCACCCTCCCTCACTGTTCTGACGGGACGCTCGGCCGGGGGCCTCAGTCGAAGCCGCGAGCGCCATGTAGATGGTCAGCGGCGCTCTCGGCAGTTCAGGGTTTAGGGTTTAAGGGTTCGCGGTGGGAGTTCACCGAAAAGTTTGCAGGGAGTGTAAGGCACTCTGATGGGCGAGCGAGAGGTTTTTTCAGGTGTGTTGGAGATATGGCTGTAGCGCCGCCCCAAAGTCCTCGGCCAACCTGTAGCCAGTACACCTTATACTGCATTACATCCTGATGCACCGATCCGGGCCTTTCGGGGCAGGGTTTAGGTCAAGTTTAGGTTTTTGGGCTGTAAGGGGAGTTGAATGCATTCCGGACCGTATCCTTCTTGTATCATAAGTGCACGAGAGTTTGAATGAGAACCACAAGCCAAAGACATGCGATCATGTGAGCACCATACGAGGTTCAGGTGAGAAGGACCGGAAAGTCAGTGTGTACAAAGGTTTCTGACACGTATGAGTGCGGGTGCAACACTGCAACTCATGTCTGTGAGGGCGCACATGGAGTTTCCACACGCAACATTCGACTTTCAATGACAGGGGGGTTATGCACTGTTGACTGATGCGAAGCTAGCACGAGCAGCGATGATCGTAACAACAGTAGACGTAGCAGTGGTAGCAAGGACACCTCGGATCAGTACAACAGTCAGTAAGACATTTAAGAGTGGTAGTAACGCATGATATGTAGCATAGAGCAAGCAAGCATACTGTTCATACTTGGGAGGGTACGTGTAATACTCCCCCAGTTCTTGCAAACAGTTACGCGTAGGGGTTGAGCAGACGCCCACCATGTGAGAGATACAAATAATGTAAACCGAGCATCGGAGGGATACCGGCAGTAAGCATATAAAGGTATCAACCCCACTCGTCCCAAAGAATCAAACAGAAGGCTGGTGCTCAAACACCACTGCTGGGATGTTCGCGAGCAGCCTTGGGCATTGCCGCAGCAAGTGGGCCGGAGACGCCTTGCCGTGCCACCTGGCACTTACAAGATCATCACAAGTACTTGTAGCATCACCATTCTGACTGTCACAAGTAGCCTCGCTATTCTGACTGTTCTTCTTGGTGGTGTTATGCTTGCTGTTGTTCCAGTAGCAAGACAGACGTGTGCATCAACTAATCAACTGTTGAAAGCACGTCTATTTAAACCGTTTAAACGTGCAAGCGCATCTGGAACACATGCAGTTATATCGTTGCACGATATACCTGCTGACCAGTACAGATGCATAGACACACGCACACAATTAAGGTTGTACACAATGCTGCACTGTAATTAAATGCTGCATGCATCACATGCACGACAAGGAGGCAAGCTTACAGACATCTATGGGTTGCTCCGGCTCCGGCTGCATGGCCAGAGAGCGATGGAAGCTGTTCCAGAAGTTATCTTAAATGGCGCGATGTGTTTCTTGTATCTTCTGGATTCTTCTGGCCTTCATGAGTCTACGTATGCCTCTACTTCAGCCGGTGCATTACTAGCCTAGCTTGCAGTAGATCAGGCCAGAGACGGATGCTGATCGGCTGATCAAGTTCGGAAACGTCTTGGATCCCGAGAACCCGCGACGAGGCGTGTCCACTGGCATCGCATGGCATGTTGGTCGTTCAGACCTTTCCAGGTCAGAGAGTCATCCGCCAGTGAGCCAAGCATGTTGGCAGCGTGGTCCTATCTGAAGTGCCTGCAGGTCGAACAGTCTGGATGGTATCACCTCCTTTCGAAGGACGGACCAGAAGCGAGACCCAGATGCAAGCGGAAAGTGCATGAGTCGTGGCTGCCTGCTGCCTGCTCCTCAGGTTCTAAGACGCTGCCTAAACATGCCTAGACCGTCCTAGACCTCAAACCCTAAACCTTCTCCTGGTTGACCCATGAAATCCACCAAGCCGATGAGGGAGGGAAAGCTACTTGCGACTACTGTAGCTGGAGCCGGCGGTATCCCAATTTGCATTCGACTTCATGTAAGCTCCGTCAATCCAGCTCAAAATGAATGACTGTAGGCAGCTGTGCGTGTCCAACGGCTTCACAATTCTGAATCTTCATTGTTACCACATGTCATTGAACTGGTGACAGTCAAGATGTCGACTGTGATAGTAAAGCCCATGCGTGGTGGCAAGGAAATCCGGGTGAAGAGGAGAATGATGCAGCGCAAGTCCGACATTCGCCGAAGACGAGCACGGCAATGGCACGATCAACATCGACTAAGCAAGTTCGACCCAACAACGGACAACGTCCAAGGCTATGGCTTCAGGTTTAACGGTCTATGAGAGTTGAGGACCGTTTGGGGCACTTCCTAGTTTGCTCGGAAATTTCGGTCAGGAACTGACCAGTGCTTTAGTTTAGCGTGCTGTTGACTGACGCAGTACAGCTGCTACAGTCAGCGACAGCGATTGTACAGTGAGCATCTTACGAACAAAACGGAGGCAGGCTTTGTGCCAGTTTGCCATGCTCATTCCAGAAGCCTAACCCTAAACCCCAAACCCCCACACCTAAACCCCACTGCAATGCCTGGCTGTTGTTCCGCCTCCCAGGAACCGCTCTGATCCCGACCCGGCTGATCCTTCCGATCGTAAGGCGCAAGAGGGCTTTGCCACGTCCGATACGCGGAATCGCCAGGGTTTAGGATTTAGGGTTTAGGGTTTAAGGTAGTCCGGTACGGGAGATTCCGTGAACACCCACTGTCAGGTTCTTGCGGCCACCGTCGCGGTTGGGCACCTCTTTACTGTGAACGACTCCTCCATCGGCGTGGTAGTGAAGAGGTCGGCATGTATAGCTGGAAGTATCAGGAGGTTCATTTTGGTGGCAAACGTTATGAAGGCTTGACGGTCACAGGTTAAGGACTGCGCATGACCTGCTATATTATATATACACGTATGTATGTATGCACGCATACTTTCCATCCCTCCATCCATCCATCGCGACCACGTGTTTGCAAGGTACTTCTCCCAGCTCTTCGGAACCTTCCTGCTACGCATTGGGACGTCGACAGAGGGCTTGAGTGCGAGGGCCCTAGCATATGAATTTGGTGCAAGATGATCGCTGCCTCGACTGCAACCCCGACTTCCTGCATTGAACGGACCGCAGAGGGACTCTGCCGTTGCATCCAACGCACCAGACTGAACACTAAACCCGGAAACCCTGCATCCTAAACCCTGACCCCTATGAACCCTAGAGACCCTGAGCCCTAACGCCTAAAAGCTACAGTAGACCCTGACCCCTGAACTAAACTAAGGACTCTAAACCTGACACCACTTCCGATGCCTTGGCAAGGCCCAGCAGGCCGCAGCAACGTTCATGAACTTCCTCCATGCCAGTTCCAACGATTCGATGGCCATGGTCCCTCGGCCCAGTGCAGGAAGAGGGTTTAGTGGTTCAGGGCTTAGGGTTCTTGGGCTCAGTGGGGATCCGCGAAGCTCCATCTCCCTTAAGACGGTTTCACGGCTTCTAGGCTGTAGGCAACAAGGCTCTTATACAAGGCTCTTATCTTCTCTGCAACTCCGCGAGTGGACAGCAGGACAAGGGTTTTAAAGTTCCAGATCCAGCGGTTGTGGGGACCGTACTTTCTCACCAACCATGAGGATCATGACGAGTCTAGTGTATAGACCTGGTAATGTGGCCGATCCATATCGTCTGGATGATGCTGCAGTGCTGCCATCGTGGGTTCGTTCGCATACACGGTGGCCCTGCAGTTTGTTATTATGTCCTGGAGCCCCACACCCTGAATCCTGCCCATGAGCTTGACTCCCAAAGCCTAAGTCCCAGCCTTACACCAAAGTCTCGACCACCTTCAACCCCTTAACTGCCTTAACCTCAAACCCTTTGAGCCCCAAACCCCCTGCAAACCCTAGAGACCCTAAGAATTCCTTGAAGCTAAGCCCTGAAACCCTAAACCTTATACCCTACTCCCTCAACCCTAAACCTGAACCCTAACACCGCCTCAGGAAAAGCCTGCCCCTAAACCCTGAAAACCCTAAAGTCCCACAGGCGCTGGAAGGGAATCGACTCGCCAAAGCAGGGCACCAAGCTTTGGTCTTGTATGTGTGTATATATATATATATGTACACATGTGTATGTATATATACATATGTATATGCACATGCATATGCATTTTTGCACG
Source organism: Symbiodinium sp. clade A Y106 (assembly GCA_003297005.1). NCBI lineage: Eukaryota > Dinophyceae > Suessiales > Symbiodiniaceae > Symbiodinium > Symbiodinium sp. clade A. Next base: position 144,518 of record BGNK01000858.1, read on the forward strand.
TGTATATGTATATGAAGATGCATATGCATGTGTATTTGTACATGTGTATATATATATATATGTTTATGTACCTGTGTATATACATATGCACATAGATAAGGTTAAGGGCGTAAGGTTTAGGGTGTCGGGATATAGGTGTAGGCTGTCGGATTTGTTTGTAAATTGGAGATGGAGGGGGGTTGGGGAGTGGTCTTTTTGGAAGGATCATTAATTGTAGTGTGGGTTTTAGAATTTAAGGTTGAGGGTGTGGTCTTCATGGGGTTCAAGCAGACATCTTTGGAATTTAGGGTATGATGTAAAAGCCATGGATTGCTGTGGAGGTCTGGTCCTGTGTGGCTCCGGTTGTAGGTGTAGGGTTTGGGGTTTCAGGTTCGGTTCAGTTGCTTCGAGCTGTAGGATGTAACGGTTTTTTCAAGACATTACGCCTTGACTCGTCAAGCCAAGAAGGGCCATAGCGCAAGACGCAAGAGTATCAGGTGCAAGGTAATATAGGGGCCTGAATAATTACCAATACTATTTTGGGGCTCCTTGCTACAGTTGTAGTATGATGGGCACCAATACCCTATTCTAATTATTAAGGCCCCAATGTTACCCTCAGGGTGAGCATGGGAGGTTCAGGAGTTGGGCCTCACCGGAGGATGCGGCGTCACATTGAGATGCTTCTGCGCAACTCTGGCTTTGCGCATCTCTGGCTTACAATCTAGTGGCCAACGGAACTATACACAGCAGCTATCAAATCAGCATGAAATGCGGTCATCACAGTCACGAAGACCATTGATCATGCGAATTTTTGGCTGGGCCGTTCTGCACGATCCTCGCGTTGCAGCAGGAAGTCGAGTCCCCATCTGGCCCTCGGAAACAACCACGGTTTGGCAGACTCTGGGGACTTGAAGTTCGGGCGACCCTGGGCCTAGGCCCAAGGGCCTAAGGCATAAGTATTGCCCTGGCGGGCAGGGACTGCGGCTGTTGCTTTTGAGGATGTCCTGCTGCGCGCTTGGCTGCAACGACAAGACCCTTTGTACGGGCAGGCTCTTGCCTGTTCTCTTCGAGCTCGTGTGTCGGAGTGTTGTTGCATGTCATGCGGCAGTCCACAAGGTTCGTAAGTTCCTGACAGCTTGATGGCTTTCCGGTTTCCTTGTGGCCCATCTTTTCTTGTTTATTGCACATAATTCAAGCCCAGCTAAGCCGCAGCCAAGGTCACGAAGGAGTTTTACGATGAGGTCGTTTGTGAGCTGGCCTCTCTCTACTGCCGACACCAGCCGAGGCCGCAGAACTACTATAGGGCTATAGGGCCCTAAAAAATTAAAACAGAGTTTTGGGGCCCATTATCACTATATTTACAATAAGGAACCACCGAAATAGTATAGGCAATTATTGAGGCCCCTATGTTACCCGGTGATATGGTGTTTCAACACGTTGACTCTACCTTTGTCTGCTTGCATTCCTGCGGCGGCGTCTTTGCAGGGCTAGTGACGAAAGATTGCCTCTGCTGGCCTTTGGGAGGCGGCGTGAGACGCTTCTTCAGTTCATGCAGCCGTTCCAGGCTTCGGTAGATTCAGAACTTTTGCTTCGTGAGGTCGCTGGAGACGAGTGCCATTTGTCTTGCTCGCAAGAAGGCAAGCAAGAAAGTTGGTCACCGTGTTGTTGCCACGACCACGATGTGATCGCCTGAGTTTGTGACTACGCGCGAAGGGCAAGCGAAGAAGCACCGAGCCAAATGCAGTTCAGTTTGAGAATTCAGACCGAGGTCGCAGTTGATGCTCAGCAGCCTGGACGTGGCGATGAGCATGGAAGCAACGCACACCATTCTTGGAGGTGCACATGCATTCACTTGCGATATAAGAATAATAACTTGAAAATAATATAGTGATCGTAGTACATATATGTATATGTATATACAAATATTTGCATACGTACATACACACACATACATGCATGCATACATGCATACACGCACGCACATGTGCATCTAGATATGCATGTCTTTACACCTGTTGGAATAGTGTTCGGATGTTTGACAATTTGTATCTGCACACCGTTGGACATAGTGATATACATGTGGTTACCTCCAAGTATCTTCATCTGAGCCGTGGGTACACATTCTATTCAGACGTGTTTGCATCTCTGAATTCTACGTCTGATCCAGCCAGCCAGCATATGGTTCAGGCATCATGGAAGCCATCGCCGATGTCGATGCTGTTGCCTGGAACCTACAACCAACAACCCTAGACTTGGAATGAACGAGAAGTTCCAGTTCATACAACCGAAAAGATGCACAGTGTCAGTGAGATTCACTTTATGCATGAAGTCATGTCCGATTCCACTTGAGGTTCGGAAGCAAGCCGTGTCCGAACCTTACACGATGCAGTGGGCATTTGAAGTGGATGCTACATGCAGCGCGGAGTAGTAATTAGTAGTATGAGTGATAATGGTACTGTATTGACAACCCCGAGCAAGAATTATATTCGCTTATGGCCGCAATAAAATGATAGGCTGATCTTACCCAAAAAAACTCGATACTTTTTAATATGGCAAAAGCCTACAACTTTCCAGCACAAAGCATTAGCGCTGAAGCCTAACTTCAAAATCTTGTACATAGAAAAAGCTCAAAGCCCTAAATCATGCAAACTTATATCCCTAAGGCCCCCCAAACCCTTTGACCCCTTTAATACCCTAAAACACCCCAAACCCTAAAGCCTTGAACCCTAAAGCCCTAAACCCTAAAAAGCCCAAAACCCTAAAGCCTTGAACCCAAAAAAAACCCAAACCCTAAAGCCTTGAACCCTAAAGCCCTAAACCCTAAAATATCCCAAACCCTAAAGCCTTGAACCCTAAAGCCCTAAACCCTAAAAAGCCCAAAACCCTAAAGCCTTGAACCCAAAAAAACCCCAAACCCTAAAGCCTTGAACCCTAAAGCCCTAAACCCTAAAAAGCCCAAAACCCTAAAGCCTTGAACCCTAAAACACCCCAAACCCTAAAGCCCTAAAGCCCTGCACCCTGGAGCCCGAGCTGGCAAACGAGTCGCAAAGAAAGGCGAGGACTCGGAAATGTCGCGTCGCTTTGGCATCACAGCTCCCAGGCGACCGGGTTTAGTATACAGTTTTAGGGCTTTTGAGTTTACGGTTTTGGTTGAGGGAAGGAATTTTGGGGTTTAGCTTAGGGGTTTAGCGTTTAGGGATTCAGGGTATAATGGTTTACATGGGGCTGTTGGGGTAGAGTTTGGGGTCAAATGGCTTAGGGTTCATTGTGTAAGGTTTTAGTGTGGCCCTCCGGATTCCAATACCCAGAATTTGGGGCTTCGGGATCCGGCGGGAAGAAGTTTGAGGAAGCAGGGGATTTAGCGTTTAGCGGTTTAGCGAGTTTGGAGTTTTCAGGATTCAGGCGTTCAGGGTTCTGGGGCACTGAAGAAAAACTGGGCTGTTTCGCGTTTACTCAGATAGCTGCGGTTTGGTGTCTGAGCCTGCAGTAAACCTGCTGTCTCTGTCTCCGCAGGTCGCTCGACAGTTTCCAGAAGTTGATACCGGGGTATAAAAAGTTGATGGTCGTATTCTGGTATCCTATTAAACTTATAGACTTCTAGCATAATATACACCGAAGCCCTACTCTAATTTGTAAGGCCCCATATTAGACCCTATACAAACTATATGCACCGCTATAAAAGCTGGAAAGGAACCTTAGTCTACTTATTAAGGCCCCTATATTAGGTATCTCCGCTTTGGCGGGTGCATTTAGGAGTTCCGGCTCCGGAAACTTCGTAGTCCAAGCATGTAGCTTGCACTGAAGCAAAGCAAGCGGGGGTTTTTGGGGTCTAGGGTTTGCAGGGTTTAGGGCGGGTTTCATGGTTTCCAAGTTTAGGGCTTCAGGTTCACGGTTTAGACTTTGTCTTAGCGCCCCTGCGAGGGTTCTTCCAGGAGGGACAGCTGGGGCCACGCCATTCGCTTGCCCGCGGCACAGGAGTCTGCTCACCTGGCGGATGACGAGGCGATCGAGCAGGCAGGTAGGCCAGGGTTTGCGGGGGGCTTCACGCCCGAATGGGCTGAGTTTACAGGTCAAAAGCAATGCCCGGGTACTGGATGCTCCTGATGCTGACTACCTGTGCTGTCGAAGGTCTTGACGAGCATGTGTGGCTTGCTGAGTGACGAGGCCTCGGGACCCTTGCAAATTGAGGTTTGGAGGGTTAGCATTATTAATGTTATGAGTATTATGAATAGGTTTATCATTATTGTTGTCAGTATTATTAGTATGATCATTATCACTGTTCTTATGATTACTATTATTGGAGGGTGCGAGTGTCTCCGTCGGTTTCGCGTCTCGGTCCGTAGGCCTTTTGACTGTGTCAAGTTGGGTAACATGTTACATGTTTTGGTACTTAAACCCAAAGCCCAATAAGGAATGACACGTTAGTTTTTGAATTTTAAATACTATCCCAACCATGAACTAGAGGTTGGGAGCTTATCGCGAGAGTCGGGGCTCTGCAGTGTCCCGGTGCCTTCTTGTAGGTAACCTAAGGAGTAACGCCAGGACTGTAAGCTCTAGACCCTCCGTATATGCACCCTAAAACCCTAATCTCTGAACCCTAAAACTCTGAACCCTAACCCTTAGAAACCCTGAACCCTAAACCCTAGGAACCCTCAAACCCTAAGCCCTAGAAACCCTCAAACCAAAAAACCTAGAAGCCCTTCTCCGTAAACCATGAACTTCGAAAGCTTCGCAAGGCGTCTGCCGTCCGCAGGGAAGCTGTCAGAACCCCAGAGTTCGGCCTCCTTCCAGGCAGTAGATGCCCCAAACCCGCGTTCTGAGGATTTAGGTTTGGGTTTAGAGTTTAGGGTTCAAGGTTTAGGGTTTCGGTTAAGGGTTTAGGGTTCAAGGTTTGGAGTTTTGGGTTGAGGTTTAGATTTTAGGGTTGAGGGTTTAGGCTTTATAATTGAAGGCTCGAATAATTATACTGTGGTGGGGAAGCCGAGAAATCCAACTACACAAAGCGATTTCTCGTGATGATCTAGAGTATGTTGAGTGCAAGTAGGTTCCAACTAGGCAAGTGTCAGTTGTCAGCTGGCGGCCATGGTGAGGCATATGTGTTGTCAATTGTTCGTTTTGAAGCATCCGCCAACTGCAATGAGTTGCAAATGTTGTAAGTTGTAACTATATAGTGCATCACTACCATCGTTTGTCCATTTGTGAGATTTCTACTGCTACAAAGATCAGAATTAAAGTTTCTTTGGCTGTACCCTTACTGTTCGAGCCTTGACCGCAAAGACTTGTTTCGACAGGTCGTGGCTATACAGCGGGCGTGCCAGGCCAGCTGGTTTAGCGTTTCTTCCGGATTGCCATGCCGACGGCAGTCGTGTCTTCCCATTTGCATGCCTACGAGGCGTTTCTCTGGCCACAGTGCCCTGAACCCTGAGCCCCAAAACTCCATCACTCAGCATCACAAAAACCTAATTACCCGTGAGGTGGCCCTGCCGACACAGTGGCGCAGGGAGATCTTGCGCTGCAGCTCCCACCACCTGCTTGGATCCCAGAAAGATGCTCGTGCAGTGCTCACCAGAGTGAAGATAGGGGTCTGACCAAATCATTCGTAATATTCTCCCCATTACAGCCCGTGATTATAAGTTCACGAGGATCCAAAGCATGGGACACATGATTCGGGCAGGGTTTGGGGCTTCAGGGTTTCGGGTTTAGGGGGATCGGGTCAACTTCCTTGATCTATTGCTTTGTGCAACACCCGTCTTGCATGGTAGAAGTATCTGGCTTCAGACTCGGCTCTCATCCGTGAAGCATCTTTGAACTGCCCCTGCCAGTCCGAGGACAGGGCTTCTGGATGCTGAGGACAGCATTCCTGAAGTCGCTTTTTTGCCCTGACTGACTAGAACAAGTCCTGCTGATGCCGCGAGGTGCGCATACTTGTCCCCCCCATCAGTAGTAGTGGTACATGTAGGAGCAATTGCTGCTGCTACCCCCCATACGCCTAGCCTACTACGGCTATGTCTCGTCTTACTGGTGCTACGCTACTCTTGCTGCTGCTGCTGCTGCTGCTGCTACGACTGCTGCTAGTGCAGCTGCTACTACTGCTACTACCAATATTACTACCACTATTACTACTACTACTACTACCACGACTACTACTGCTACTACTACCACGACTACTACTGCTACTACTACTACCACCACCACCACCACCACCCCCACCACCACCACCACCACCACCACCACTGCCACCACCACCATCACCGTAACGACGACTATCGCTAATACAATGCTTGCCATTTTCTGCTCCTCCTACTCCTGCTCCTGCCGTCGTGACTGATGTTGCTGATCCGCAAATGATGGTCACTCCCTGCCATCATTCTCATCGTATTCCGTCGGCCGAGTTATCATTCGCGTTTTGAACCTGTGGGAAGAACCAAACTGCACCCGAACTACCATTGAAGAAACTCGGACAGCAGTTACAATGCATGTGGCAGCATCGAGGACAACTGCAGTTATGAGGAGACAAGGAGAATGCACATACGTAATACATAAATTCTAAATATGCATAGGTGCAAGAGTATCATGATGATGATGATGAATTTCAGGACAATATTAGCCTCTCTGTTTGTCCAAGCGAGCCTCGAAAAAGCTTCGAGCCTCGGTCCGACTCGCTCTCGCAGGTCACGCTGTCAAATCGAATCCCCTAGATAAAAGCAGCGATAAACCCAATCGAAGCCCTGAGGAACTGCAACAAAGCCTCAGCGGTACTTCAAGAAGGACGCACTGTAGAAAGCCACTAAGACCGGGTAAAGACCGTATAACTCTATGCCTAAAGCCCGTATAACTCTATAAATAGCATAAAGACCCTGTAAACCCCCATACATGACCCTACCCCTATAAATACACAGAATGCAGGACACCTCTCAAGTCCCTCTAGAGAACTCGAGAATCCTTAATGCCACATAAAGAAGGACACCTCTAAACTATGATCCAACAAAGTTCCTCTATACACGTAATCCCCCCTAGACCTTGTACCCTAAGCCCTAAACTATATAGTATATAAACCCTACAGGACACCCTTTTGCGGGGGGCCAGCCTCGACCTTCTGGGCCGACTATGCGAGCTGGCGAACGTCGGAAGCTCGAGGTTGTAGCAAGTTTGCTTGAGGGTTTGGGCGTTTTTAAGGTTTGAGGGAAAGGGTTTTGGGAATTGGTTAAGGGTTTCGGGAATTGGCGCTTGAGGGTTTTGGGGTTTAAGGGCGTTTTATTCGAGTTTCGGTTTTAATTTTGGTTTTGATTCTTTGGCTTTTGCGTTTGAGGTTTTGTGTTTCATTTGCAGGGCAGTATTTTCTATGACGGATGGCGGCGCGACACACCCACAGGGCATGAGGGGACGGCGTGCAGACAATGTGGCCGAAGGCTGCTCGGTTGTAATTTCACCACGCTTTCACCCGTCCGCGGTGAGGTTGCACAGGCTACCCAAAAACGTTACCATTTCGAGTGTTTGTTTTTGGGCTGCGGCGTTTCGGGGATCGTTCATGTGAGGGCCTCCGGAGGTCCGTGTGGGGCTTGCCGGAGTGATTTGTTGACAGCGTTTGAAGAAAGGTTTTCTTTGATCGTTTAACCTGTAATTACAAAGAGAGCAAGAATGGTAGTAGGGTATATTACTGACTAGGATAAGCATATTACTGACTAAGGTAAGCAGCCTACTGATAGTAGTGTGACTCATAGTAGCAAGATGCTATAACTGCAGTAACCGGGAAGCTGCAAACTAGCAGCTCGAATAGCAGAAGTCGCGTGCTGGCAGTTTTAGCAAAGTCACAGCCCTAGAGATGTAAAGAAGGCGAACATCCTGCAATGATGTTTTGAGCATCACAGTACAGACAGAATGTGGGCATACCATCGTCCGAACGATGTACTGGCAGCTGGATAGCTGTGGGAAGCAGCAGCAGCAGCTCAGTGTGACGTAAGGGGTTTGCAAATTACAGCCACTCAAGATACCCAGGTTGCACAGAAGTCATGTCGCTCTAAGTAGATCACTCACACTGTGTACTCCAGCTGTTTCTTCATTGCACTCCGGAATACCCATGTTGCACAGCAGTCACATCGTTCTAAGGAGATCGCGTACATCATGCACACAAAATCGGCAGCATACCTCCCACGATTGTTGTCAAGATGGTTCTCAGTTCTGTTGCAAGCGCTCGTGCTGTTTGTGTCCTCATGCTGATCTGATGTGATGCCGAGGCTGTTGCCTATGAAAGCAAAGCGGAAGGCGAAGACTACTCCCTGCAAGGCGCCGGGGACGGTTTTAACTCCAGCGCAACCTGCTTTCAGCGACCTGCTCGGTCAGGCTTGATGGACGAGGATGCAGCGAACAAGGCAGCACAACAACTGTCCTGACGAGCAGTCGGTTTTAGATTCGTCTTATGTTGGGTCGGCAAGTCCTGCACTCTATCCGCTGCGAGACTCCCCATGACGTGGATGCTGCGCTGCGGGCTTACTCCTGTGGGGTTGAAGTCCAAGGGCTGCAATGCTGGCCACTTGATTAGCAGTCGACAGCACAGCACTGTCTGCATCGCAGAACTAGCGCACCGGCAGGTGCACTTACACCGTACCCTGTTACCCCTCTTCGCATCCACATCACCTGTCGCAGTCATTATCAACCGCAGCGATGTTAACAGCACTCTGACCATCACCGTCATCAGCAGCATCATCATCTGGTATCAGTCACCATTCCAATGATCATCTCCATCATCAACAATGTCATCGCCATCATCGTCATCGTCATTGTCTTCCTCTTTTGCAGACATCATCCGCGCTTCCGACGAGCCTTTCACAGCTTAGGTTCTTCGAGAGCTTGCAGATGATGGTTCTGCAATGCACCATTCGCTTGGAGGACGTTTTCCGTCCTCCCCCTTGTAGCAGCTGCGGTCAGGCAGTGCGAAAACCAATGTAGAACCACCTTTCGGTACGCCCGTGGACGAGCATGCCTTGTTCTAACATCATTCGGCGCGACAAAAGCGTCTGCTGAGCAATTGGGCTCGTCTTATGCTTTTCATATGGAAGGGGTAGTAAGTCATTGCAGGCATGGAGTCTGCACCAGTGCCTGGTGATCCTCTCGAGCCAGGATAGCCACAGCGCAGTCTCAGCGGCAGCCTCCCGCTGCCTGCGCCACATCACAGGCAAGTCCTCCCAGCCGCACCATGTCAACTGATAACTGCTGGGAGCTTTACGATGGGCAAACACCAATTGATCACCGGCATGCCACATGTTCATTCTAGGACTAGGCTTCCTGGGTCCTTCCGCTTCATGTCATCCCAGGCAGATATTAATATAGGGGCCTTAATAATTAGAATAGGGCTTTGGGGCCCATTATACTATACCTATAGTAAGGAACCCTCAAAATAGTTTTGGTAATTATTTAGGTCCCGATATTAGGCAATGTCCTGTGCTGTGCCTGAGGCACGAATGTCCTGGGAGGAGTCGGCATGCCGCTCGATCCTGAGAACCACCTGCACTGCATGATGCTGATGTCGCAATGAAATAATATAAGGGCCTTACTAATTAGAATAGGGCTTTGGGGCCCATTATACTGCAATTGTAATATGGAACCCCCAAAATAGTATTTGTAACTATGAAGGCCCGTATATTACATTGTATCTGTAGAGTGCGTTCGCATCGGTGCAAAACCCTATTTAGACCCTAACCCCAACCCTAAACCCTCGAGGGTGCTTGCGCATGCCGGCGAAACATGCCGGGGCTTCTGTTTTGGAATCCCAATGCATAGGCCGCAGCCACAAACATCTCCGGGTCCTTTTGGCACAAATTATGGCATGACTCTTGTTCATGTTTTGCTTTCAGGAAGAGAGTAAGTACAGTTAGCGAATCTGCCAAACATGTTTTTTTTATACACACCTCTGCAGACAAGAAAGCTGTTGGCACCGCCATAGCAGCTTTAATGGCAAGGTTTGCTTGAGTCAGGATATCCGTATAGTAGATTACAAGCGCAGATGCTGCCTGGTTGCCTGGTGATGCTACTGTCGAGGACTAATGTGACTAATATATTATTGCAAAAACACGACCACGACTTTTTTCATCATGCCTTACGACCTCCTTGTGTATCTCACTGTTTCAATGCCAAACATACATACGTACGTGCAGGCATACATGCCTGCATGCATACATACATTCGAACATACATACATACATACACACTTACTCACAGGCATACGTACATACATTGTTACATGCATCGTACATGCATGCATACATACATACTTACATACATGCATACATACATATAGGTACGTAAGTATGTATACATACACGCTGGTATGCTTATAATGATGTGGAAAACACGGCACTAAACTCTAGATCTATATGTGTATGAGTATATGAAGCCCGCGCCGGGTTTTGAAGGCTCTCTTCCCGGAGCTCCCTCGCCGAGCAGGCCTGACAAAGAAACCTGCTGGTGATTTGATTCGGGCTGAGATTTTTTAGGATTTAAGATTCAGGGTTTCGGGTTTAGGATTTTGGGCTCACGGCTTCGGGTTTAGGTTTTAGGGTTTAGGGTGTAGGATTTCGGGTGGGGCGTTTAGGGCTGTACAGTTTAGGTATTAGGGGATGATCAACCTGGTGGTGTTTTCCGTTGTGATCATGAGGGATTTCTCTTCTACTTACTAGGCTTGTTATTTCCCCACTGTCAACACTACTATTACATACTATTCATCGTTCGATTATGTCCGATATCAAATTAAATGTTCAATACTGCATTTAGTGTTATTAATATATCTGCTCCACCTTTTTGCTAGTCGTATTGTGGCGGTGGCATCATGACGAATGGCAGTATGACTAGTACTGATCGTGCGTTGTCGGCTTGTAGTTCAATTCTCTGTGTTCTTATAACTATTGCTTTCGGATTTCAGGGCGTACAAAGCACGTACCAGGGTCTATCTCTAGGAGCGTCTTCAAGAAGTCTCGCTTTGAACCGACTGGATAAGGGTCCTTGTAAGTAGTGCCCCTGCAATCCCGGATCTCAGTTTCCCTGCAAGGCATGGGAATTGCTGCAGCGGCGTGAACAGGCGGGGGCAGATCGGATCGACAATGTCTAGAATCCTAAACCCTAAACCCGAAGCGAATCCCATGCATGTCCACGAGAGCACCAGGGAGCCCAAGCAACTCTTCAGCACCTTTTGAAAGCCTAGTGAAGCTAGCTGATGGGTGCTTTGCACTACCACTAGATCCTCTGAAGCCCCTGGAATCATGCTCCTACATGGGTGTGACCTAGAGGTGCGAAGCCATGCTGTACTAGACTAGACTATGCTGCATTAGACTCTGTTATACTGTATTGCAATACACTATACTACACTACAATAAACTACTGTCAGGCTCAGATGGACTTCGAGCAATTCATCTTCCCATTCGCGGCCGGAACCTTGGCAAAGGCTCTCGAAAGTGATTGAGTCTGAATTTGTTGAGTTTACTATATGGGTCTGAGGTTTAGGGTTTAGGGTTGTAGGGTTTAGGGTTGAGCCACTGGACCAACCATCACGGCTTCGGCCGGATATAGCTGTGCATGATGGTTGCAGCAGCTGAGGTGCCTAAATCCCAGGCCCCAAAGCGGTCCTTATAATCACTAGGCCCAAATACAAAGACGGGGCCTGGCCCGTGGATACCACTTCTTGCACTGGGCTGGAGATCTAGTGCTGTCCATCAGCCGTTTCACTGTGTGTGTGTGTTGATGCACCAGGATCGCTCGCGGCCTCGTGATGCGAAGCCATGCGCGATGCATCCCATAAGACACATGGATCGCAGCAGCCGTCCGAATGACCTATTTGTCGTCGGACGTGTCGTTGTGCAGTCTCCAAGGGCCTCCATCCAAATCCAAGCATCCCAGCCCATATTTCGTCGGATGCTGAGGCTTTGATTCACGTGCCCGAGCAGACAGCGCCTTGGCCCATCAGGTTTCGGGCTTTCGGTGTTGCTTCTCCCAGCAATGTCAAGCTGGGTGCTTCTTGCGGAAGAGAGCTCTCCTGGAGCTTGGACAACGCGCAGTGCCTGGATTTGTTGTCTTCGTGCGTTTGGGGCGAGCACTGACGAAGGGAAGGTTCCGAGGCTTGTGGCAGTTGTTCAATAACCATGGCCTCGGCATGAGCCTAAACGCACTCACAAGCTAAATCCTAAAACATCCCAAACCCCAAACCCCAAACTCATATCATTTAGTAACCGGTATAGGAACCCAGGAAGCCTCTTAAAGGAATCCCTCCGACAGCCCTCAAAGACCTCGACTTTACTGCCCCCCCCCTTAACCCCTAAACCCCTGAAGCCAACAATCCGGNTAGGGTTTAGGGTTTAGGGGGTTTAGGGGTTTAGGGGTTTCTTTAGATTGGGAGTTTCCGAAATTAGGGGTACCTTATCCTGGGAACTCCATGAAGTAAGGCTCCTACTAGGGCAGTTACTAGGGTTCCAGGCTTAGGGTTGTATAGTGGGTCCAGGGTGAAGGGTTCAAAGTAGGGTTTGTTCTTTTTGTCGGGCTCCGGGTTTAGGCGTCGTGTTGGGGTTTAGGGTTTGAGGGTATAATGAATCGATTCCTGCACGACATAAGGAGCCTGAAGACTGAGACCATTCAGTAAGTAGGTCTTGAAGTGTCGTAGGGTGATAATCTGATAAGCAGGATACCCCAAAGTAGGGCAAAGACTGAGCAGTATCTGAGTCCTTTGCTCCCTCCGACCCACTCCGAATCCCTCAGGGTTTATGTCGCCTAAACCCTAACCCCCCTGAGCCCTAAACCCTTAAATCCTAAACACCTGAACCCTTAAACCCCTAAACCCTAAAGCCCTAAACCCTAAACCCTAGTAGAAAGGAGCCCTAGTTGAAGAGGAGCTGCTGGTGAAGCGCCTTCAGCTTTGCCGGCGCTATCTGGCCTTGTCGCCCCAGGCCGTTCGGATTTCGGAGGCTTTGGGGCTTCTTTTGGGGTTTAGGGTTTAGGGGTTTAGGATTGAGGGCTTTAGGGGTTTTTGGGTTCAGGGGGGTTAGGATTTAGGGGTTTAGGGTTTTAGGTTACTGGGCAGTAGAAGGTTTGGGGTTCGGAGTGTAGCTTCTTTCGCGTCCGAGGGGCTTCAGGATTTCAGCCGGGGAGCTAGACAGAGCCTCCTTGAATAGGGTGCAGAGAAGTTCCATGCTTTGCGGCGTTCATGAGTTTACGAAGCCTTCACGTCGAGTCCTCCAAACTCCCTTAAGACTTTTGCGTTAAACACTGGTACCTGGACATGCGCGGATGTCTACGGCTGCGTGCTCGCCTTATGCAAGCGCATGGTCAGGGAATGGAGGTTTAGGTTTGGGAGTAGCAAGCAGACCCTCAACCCTAAACTACAAATCCCATTCCCGGACTCTACCACCCAAAGCCCCAAGCGCGCAGCTTGCAACTGGATCTGTCGCTGTCAGGGCTTTGCTGCACCCGGTGCCCCACCGAGGTCCACGCAAGGGCTTTGGGGATGCTCCTTCTGGTTTCACACACTAAAGCATTATGTCAATGTACATGTATATAATGCATATGTAAACACATATGACGCAAGATAAATGAACGAAAAACACCTTCAGTGATCTCTACGAGTATGACCGTTACTGAGATATACCGTACGGGACTTAGCATACTGTTGTAGGCACGACTTGGGTTGCCCCGGGTCAACCAACGCCTGGCGTGCTTGAAAGTTGACGGGCTGGAGGATGTCCACATTGCTCCAATGTCAGATTGTGGCTTTAGGTTTCCATCGCGGTAGTTCCTAAGGCCTAAAACCCTAAACCCTAAGCCCTAAACCCAGATTCGTCAGAGGACCGCTGCGGGCTTCACCGCCGCGGCTCTCCTTCGGCGCCTGCCCAGAGAGAGCTCCAGGCAGGGCCCGGGCCTGCCTGAACGATCAGGGACCTCTACGGTACTGTAGGGGCCTGCAGGAATAATTATACAAAATATACATACATATATATATATATATTTATTTATTTATTTATATTCTTTTTTTGGGGGGGGTTCCTTGTTATAAGACGAGTACAACGGGCCCCAAAACCCCATTCTAATTGCTAAGGCGCCTAGATTACGGTATTTAAGAATGACTAGTACAGGACTCAACAAGTTTCCGCCAGATTTTGGTTGGGGTTCTTCAGGATTCAAAATTAAAAGGCTTTCAGCTTTAGAAAACAATTTGTTATTTTTTCTAAGGCGTGTTGCAAGGGTCACTAACGGGTTTAGGCTTTACAACGGTTTTCTTCATTGATCAGAAAGAACTCGAAAATAGTACTACAAGGCTTTGCAGCCCTAAGGCTCAACTGAGGCACTAATCTAAATCCTTACATCCTATGTAGAAATGTACATCCCGTGTCTTCATTGATGAAGCCCTAATACAAAATCCTGTTAGTCCGGATCTCAAACAAAGCCCCAAACTCAGAAGCCGGGTGTAATCCCTGGAAGCTAAATCCTAAACAGAAAGTTGAAGAGATGGAGCTTCATGTCCAAGCCGAAGGGTGCTTCAATCCTCCCTCAATTTAGCCCTCAATCCGTTGGTACGGTCTTTTGCTGTTCCATAACACCCACAAGCGCAATAAACCTCCACCCGCGAAGCCCCTAAAGCCTAAAACCCTTACAACCCGAAACATCATTCAGCCCCGATACAAACTATACACTATACCATAACAGCATATCCCCCTCAATAGCAAAGAAGAAGAAAAGGCCTTCGCACCTGGTGGCAGACCTCTGCAGCGACCTCCTGGAGAGATTGCTTGCTGTTTGCCGGGGGGGCAGGGGTAGGGTTTAGGGTTTGGCGGGTGGGTGGGTGGGTGGGTGAAAGGTCGCTTGCTTGGAGGATCAACTATACTTCTAGTCTGTACTTATGACTTTACTACTGGGACTTAATAACGGGTTCCTTTTGTTCCTCTTAAGGGTGCTGAAAGGCCACTACTCGGGTTGCTATTAGGGGACCTATATGGTTCTGGTTCAGGTCAGGGGGTTTGACATCGGGGTTCAGGATTCAATTATTCAAGGTTGGGGCTTCATGGGTTGAGGGTTGGGGGCTTTCAATTTCTGGGTTGGGGATTTCTATTGGGGTTTTGGCCTTGTATTAGGGCTAAGGAACTCATATGAGGGCTTTGGGTTTATGTTGGGTTTCCTAGG
Source organism: Symbiodinium sp. clade A Y106 (assembly GCA_003297005.1). Classification (NCBI taxonomy): domain Eukaryota; class Dinophyceae; order Suessiales; family Symbiodiniaceae; genus Symbiodinium; species Symbiodinium sp. clade A. Next base: position 159,650 of record BGNK01000858.1, read on the forward strand.
GCTTATATAAGGGTTGAAGGCATCGGATTTGTTTAAGATCCGTCGGGGCACTATTGACAAGCGGTAGCAGAAGCAGCTTGACGGAAGAGCAAAGTCGACCTACTGAACCCTCGCATCTTACGGGCTCTATGACTCTATCAGGGTTCTATACGGGTGGGTTCTATACGAGATCCATAAGGGTTCTCCAGGGCCAGTTTCTCCAGCAAAGGCTGCCTGACTTTTCGAGTTGGCTAGGGCCCACTCCTGAGATTCAGAGTTTCCCCAGCTCCTAGCTGATCCCAAGCCTGTCAGAGACAGGCAAGCTTGAAAGCTCAAGACCCTACGTAGCACCGCGGTCCGAAAACTCTGCAGCCCTCTCTCCCACGGAACTTTGAAGGACCTTTGAAGTCGGTTGGGGAAACTTAGCTTCGGAGTACAAGTCCTGGAACCCTCGACGCTACCCCACTGTTTGAGAATGCTCGTGCCAGGAGCTCTTGAACATGGAGGCCAGGTGTGCACGAAGTATCCTGCGACTTAAATCGGAATCGGAATACATCAGTAATTAATGCAGCTCGGAACAGGAAATTCTCGAGCAGGCAGGTGCTATTACTGGTGGATAGTGTGGCCATCTCTTGCATAGCAGTCTTGCGCAGCCCTGCAGCATGCTACAGATTACGTACAGCCGTGTGTCTTGCCTCGCAATACCTTAGCATTGCCTCGCCTCACTCTCTTTTGCATTCCCTCCTCTGCAGTGTATCAATGTGTTAAACGCGACATGCTGCCAAAATCGATAGTTCACAGCGTCGCAGTATGGCAGGTGTACGCCGTTATATTCATTCAGATGCATAACATGCAAAAGAAAGACTAGCATATTACGTATGCACAACATTCATGCAGAAGTGTCCTGGTGCCCATGCGCCATCTCTCTACGTGGACATTTTAAACCTGCATCCTTTTGGGGCGGCCCGAGCAGGACGCAGATGTCAGAACGCAAGTGGCTCGAATCTTTGGCCTCTTGGACTTCTCGCTGCTCGCTTGAACTCGGTTGCTCTTTGAGTGAACTTCCTCTTGAAGCAAGCCGGCAGCGTCTGAGCAGTCACTAGAAGCCGTCTTGAAGCAGAGATGCAGTCACCCTATGTCAGCGAGCTTGCAAGCATGACTGTGGGTGCCTAGAGTGCCCGTATGGTTCTGGAGGAACATGGTGAATACTTCAAAGCTTTGCATCCCAGAGGAAGCACAGCCAGAATCCTACAACATACTGAGGTAGACTCATGGCCCCGCCGAGACTTTCGACACAGGATCTCGCTCCTCAAACGCGGGGTGCCATAGCTGCAAAGATGCCCGGTCGTCCTCCTGAGGTTGCAGGCTGGAGATTCAAGCGCATTTAAACCCTTAGCTTACCTTAACCCTACACCCCAAATCCTGATCCTGCCGTTGCACATGACTCTTTGCCTTCTGCATCATTTTTCCTTCGCATGCCCCGAACAACCTGTGCAGTGTTTTTCGCGGGGTCCCAAACGAAGATCTCGATGGGTTTAGCAAACATTAGGTCGGATTTGTCGCCCACTACCGAGGCCACAAGGAGCACAAGCGGTGTGCAAGTGGCCATGGCTGCTGGACCATTCCATCTTGACGGTGAGATTCCCGCCTGAACCTAGCAGTCGCTGGAACATCTGTCCCGTTGACCGGAATCTGGCCAAGAACCAGGGGTAAACCCCGTGCCAGCCCGGACATGGAGAGTGAGGAGACTGTGGAGCAACCAGGCTGCGCGATGCTGCAGGTTGTTGCCGTCTCTTTGCTCCACTAAGTCACTAAGTAGTCCTCGTGATTGCTCCTGGATGCCTGCTTTTCTGCAGGACCTGCAGGACAGGTGACATGGCAAATGCCGAGGAGATCCTGCACATAAATACTTGACTCCTGCTAGTCCACCTGCAGTGGATGTGCGTGGTGGGAGGCGAGAGGATTCAGAAGCTGTTCGCAGGTCGCTCCACTTGAGACTGTTGAAGTGGAGTCCTGCAGTTAATGCAAATGTTCCAATACTTGGACCAAGAATCACATGCAGAGCCAAGACAGCCCACGACCAGAAAAAGCTGGGCAAACTCCCACAGCTCACTCTGTGATGTTCTGCAGCTGAGCTATGCCAGCTTTGCACTGGCTATTACTGGCTCTTCGAAGGTCAGCTGCCATCGTTCGTCCCCGCAGCAGGACATTTTCAAGCGAAGGAGTGCAAACAACCAACACAATGTTCGAACCAGCCGTGTAAAACAAATGTAGATGCAGCTGGACATGCAGCAGTCTCCTCAGAACACCTCAACTGCATAGTGCCCCGCAGTCCAGTCAACAGGCCTGTTTCCTTTCGTGTCCAGGAAGCTCCTGTGGCGAACACTTCAGCAATTAGCCACTCTCTAACGGTCAGTCATAGTAGCCGCACGATTTGTGCTGGATGCAAAGCACCTTTGGGTCCTATGCCCTATAAGCTTCGAAATTGGTCAGTTGCATCAGACGCTTGCGCAGTACAGTCCGGCACATAGTAATGCATACTGATTTCTCTCTGTCTCCGTATCTCTCTCATCCCCATGTCGGGTTATATGCAAAGAAGAACACATGTACGGCATCATGTGTTTATATTATATATATATATATGCAAAACGTAGACGCATACATAGACAAGAAGACGTGTGCATACTATCTACATATGTGCACATGCATACCACCGTGAGTGTTTTCATGTTTGACTAGCTAGATAATGATAAGAGACAAAGACAGCGAGAGAGAGAGAGAGAGACAGCGAGTGAGGGGGGAAACCACTTCACCCTAGCCCTGACGAAAGAAAAAAGACAGCGAGAAAGGAATTGTGCAGAGAAGAGAAAGAGGCTCTGTGCCCGCGGTCTGCAGGCACGGCTATGCGAGCCTCGAAATTTGCCGCATCACCTTTGGCCTTCGAGGACGACCCAGAGGACTGCGTGTCATTAGCCGAGCAGAGGAATCATTTTTGCGCAAGAGGAAGAGTTAGTATGTGCGTGCCTGTGTTTGTATATATGTATGTATGCATAAACATTTCATTTGCTTGTGTTGGATGTGTCAGCCACACATGCATACGTACATGTTTACAGGTATACATGCATACATGCATGCATTTACATGTACGTACAAGCGCGCACGCACGCGTATATGTATGTATACATATATATACACACACACATACATACATATATACATATATACATGCAAATGTATATATATATATGTAATTCTATACACGCACCAAGGTGTTTGTGTGGACTGGAGAAACTGCTTGGCAATTTTCGGGTTTGTGTTTCGGTGCCGGGCAGTGCTTGTCCGGAACTGAGATCTTTGTGCAGGCGGAAGCGGTCACTTGGCCGCACCCAGAATCCTGAGACTGGCACCATCCGACTGAATCAAGTAATTTAGGACATATCATATCAAATAATGTCATGTAATTCTTGGACTTTCTCACACTGTACTATACGAATCACGGCACTCTTTGAGGATGTGGGGTAAAGGGCTTAGGAGCAGGGCTTCGACCCTAAACCCAGAGTTCGAACGCACGGCCTGGGCCTTCTGAAAGCCTGATCGCAGCGACGCGGTGCAACTGCCGCGACCCTAGACACCACACCAAATCTCTACCTCCGGAGCAACAGGCGCGCTTGGAGAAGCTGCGCGAAGACGACCCAATCGCCTGGCAGGAGCCAGTTCCGCTTTGAAACACAGAAGCGTTCGTGTCCTTCAACGAACCTGGAGCTTTCTGTTTCCGCAGGACATGCACCAGTGGCCTTGAAACCTGAATCTTGAAGAGATTTTGCAAGTGCCCCGAAGCGCACGCACCGGTGACCTCCCGGACAGCACTGGTCTGCAGAGGATGCGATCAACACTTCTCGAGCGTTGGTAGACGCCGTGAAGGACTGCAGTAAGTGTTGGACAGCCACATAGTGACTACGCGATGCTACGGCTCCGGCATCGTTTCATGATGGACATGAAGTTTGTTAGTGCTTGTGACGAGCTGGCTGGTCTGCTGGTGAACGAAGTAGCTGGGCTTAGGTAAGACGTGCTCTGCGAATGCGGTGGTGCAGGAAAACGACATCGATGATCTTCGACGAGTCGTTGCCAACGCAGAGGACGGCGAGTTCATTCAGGCCCCTGCCCGGTCAAAAAAGGGGCGGCAAAGAGTCGCGCATGCAAGTGCAAGGCCCCTCTAGAGCTATCGGGCTTCGTTGGTCTGGCCTGCGGAGGCCTTCATCCTACAAGCCTTCGTCATGGCGCTGAAGGCGCCAATGAATCGTTTGGAGCGCTTGGAGGAATGATCTCAGCAGGATCCTCCTGTATGTATGGCAGCGGCATCATTGACTCCAACAGCCTCCATCCCTGAACCTAGGCACCCTGACATTTCAAGCACTCGGCCCCAGGCGAAGAAAGGCAAAACAGGCCTTGAACTCCTCAACACGAGCCCATAAAGCCCGAAGCCCCTTTAATGCCAAGCCTCTTTGCCGAGTCCTCCCTGCTGGAGATCACTCAGCAGCATGGAGCTCAGTTTCGAAACGTTTAGGGCTTCAGGTCTCGGGTTTAGTATAGGACTTACCTAAAACCCTCCCAAAAGCAGGCAAAATAATGGCTCAACACCCAGAACAGGCTATCATTCTACATATCTTTGGGGCCCAGCTGTGGTCTAGATTAATATAGGGGCCATAATCAATGCCTATGTATCCTATTCTGGTGGTTCCTTGTTAGAACTATAGTATAATGGGCCCCCAAAACCCTGTTCTAATTATTCAGGCCCCTCTATTATAGTACCCTTATAGCTCCCTTAGTAGGCCCGATAGACCCCCTTAAAGGAACCCTATTCTAATTTGCTTTCGAGTCTTGGGGGCTTTCGGGGTTACAGGTCCGCTGGGCCGAAGGCAACAGATCTCAGAGCTTCGCTCTGAAACATGATACACGCAACTCTAAACCCAAGATATCCCTGTAATGTAGGGGCCTTAATAATTAGAATAGGGTTTCGGGGCCCAATATACTATAAATAGAATAAGGGGAACCCACCAGAATGGTATAGGTAATTATTTAGGCCCCTATTGTAGATCCTTCTTGAAGGATGTAAAGTGTAGAAATGCTTCCCTAATCTATAAACCAGCTTGATCCGACTCACCAAGTCCAGTCATGCCCTTGATACCCTGAAGCCTGCAGCCAGTGAATCACGCTTAAAGGAAGAACAGTCGCGGTATGTACTGCGGAGCTCTACTTGGCATGACTTATAACTTCCCTACAAGTCTCTGTCATTATGTAGCTCTAAGGACTAACTTTAACTTGTGAGATCCGAGCGAGGATGGTGGACTGGGGGGTGCCCCTGCACAGCCCGCAGCTCTCGCAGGCCTTTTCGGCCGCGCAAAGATAAGAATGGGGTATAGGAGGGTTAGGGTTCAGGGTTCTGGGATGTGATGTAAGAACCTAATCAAGAAACCCATGGTTCACAATAGGTTTCCAAATATGGATCCCATCAGTCAATTCGCAGCGGGTGTGGAAACAGGGGAATTCTGTCAGATTCCGACACATTTAACCTGTACGCGTGAGTATGCTTCTTCATGAAAAGATATGACCTCCATGAAAGGAGGCATTCGGCGAGGTTTACAGTGAAGGCGGTGTCTTCGTGCGTCTTCGAGGAATATAAAGATCTTTCGTGTATAGTTCAAGTCCTTGTGGATCTCACGTGCAGCATCTCAGTGGCAGCATTAAAGAGATGGTAATGACGATGGCGATCAGCACGACCAATGACGACGATGATGATGATGACAATGCTGACGACGTAGTAGTAGTAGTAGTAGTAGTAGTAGTAGTAGTAGTAGTAGTAGAAGTAGTAGTAGCAGGAGTCGTAGTAGCACTAGTAGTAGTAGCAGTAGTAGTAGTAGTAGTAGTAGTAGTAGTAGTAGTAGTGTAGTCGTCGTAGGAGTAGTAGTAGCAGCACAAGTAGCAGGAGTAGTCGTTGCCGTCGTCGTAGTGCTGGTGGTGGTAGTAGGAGTAGTAGTAGTAGTAGTAGTAGTAGTAGAAGTACGTAGTAGTCGTCGCAGTGGTGGTGGTGGTAGTAGTAGTAGTAAACAGCCCCGGTGGCGGCCATGATAGGACGCTGCTACTCATTCCAAAGTAGAGAACAGTGGCTAGCGTGATCAGCCATATCCCGTCAGCCCTGGGTTTACCCTCAGACTCCAGCGCGAAGGCGTTGCACCTGGTCTGCGAGCTGGTCAATCGGGAGAACTTCAGCAACTCCTGGCGCATTGTGGTGCCCTGCCCCCTTTCATGACGTCATGTCACATCATTTGGTTTGAGGAGGGTTTCCTGAATGAGCCTGTATGTGTTCGTTGGTTTGTGACAGACACACGGACTTTGCTGCCCCTCTGGTGCCTGCCGCCTCGATGCAGAAAGCCCTCACGGACGGCAACACGGAGGGGGGCTTGGACATCAACGCCCCACGGCAGTCTGACGGGGTGCGCCGAACGTGGATTGATTAGCCAAATTCATACAGAGACAGAGATCGCAGGGTAAGTAACTTGCGTATACGTCTCTAAACTTGTAAACCCGAAGCCCCGTGCAAAGCTCAATTCTACACCATGAAAGCCTAAACCTGAAACCCTAAACCCTGCGAGCCTGAAGTCAAACTTAACCCCAAACTTGAAGCCCTTCTCCAGTGGACGCCTCTTTGCATCGCCTCCGCGGACGCGTGCCTGCCCATGGCCTTCAAGCTCCTCGAGCCGAGCCCGCCTGTTTAATGCAGGGGTTTAGGGTTTAGGGTTAGGGTTTGGGGGTCTTAATAAGTAGAATGGGGTTCCTGAAAAACGGTCCTGCGAAGGATTTAGGGCTTAGGGCTGAGGGGTTTGTTTCAGAGTTAGAGTAGTAGGCTTCCATTTAAAAGGGCTACTAAGGATAAGGGATACGGGATACTGTAAGGGGTTGATACAGGGGCCTTAATAACGACAACAAGGTTTAGTATAGCTACCTACTACGAAAAATATTGGTAGTTATTTAGACGTCTATGTTAGGTTTTGGAGGTTCGGGCTTCAGGGTTCAGAGTTCAGTGCAGGGCTTTCGTTTCTGAGGTTCAGGGTTTAGGGGTTTATGGTTTCAGGTTCAAGGATAGTCCATGAACTGAAACCCTACCAGACCTCAACATCTTTGAAGGGTATACACCATGAAGCCTATGGCATGACGTGGGATGAGAAACGGCCATGTCCTTGCTAGCATTGGGACTACGAGGGCTTTCCAGTCTTCCCCACACTTCGGAGAGGCTGTCGGGAAGGAACCCTCGGTTTCCACCTGGCACATCAAAACTACAAATACATCGGCACAGCTCTACAGCAAAACCTCCTTGTCGTGACAAAATCATAAATTGTGGGAGACCTTACAGCCCCTACGCTATAAGGTTATAGTAGAATATGACTCAGAACCCTGTGCTAATTACGAAGGCACCTATACTGCCTCTACATTAACCCTTCTAAACACCCGGGTATGGAACCCTTATAGTTAGTAGTTTCCCGTATAGTAGCCTGATTATGCAGGCGCCTGCATGCGCATGACAGGTTAAAGGCCGACCCGAATGTGATCACCAGGGCCAATGAGACCCCGCTGTGCAGAGCTGAGTTGATAAAGGTTCAGAGTTTTCGTTGGCTTCGGGTTTACGAAGGACCTTCTCTGGTGTGGGGAAGGGGGAGATGTCACCAGGGCCCTGGCAAAGCGAAGCCGCGACGACGACACTGACGAGCAGAAGGAGGCATCGGAGTTTCTGGTGTAAACCTACTTAATTTCTATTGTCAGTACAGGAATTAATATTATTAGCAGTAGCAGTAGTAGTAGCAATAGTAGTAGTCGCAGTAGCACCAGTACTACTAGTACCAGAAGTACCAGCAGTAGCAGTAGTACTAGTGGTACTAGTAGTGGTAGAGGTGGCAGAGGTAGTCGAGGTACCAGTATTGGTATTGGTATATGATTTTGTTAGTGGTATTCGTCTTATGTAGTATCATTGTCTTGGGTACTGGGAGCAGCGAAGGCGCGTGGCATCATCTCCAACATGCTGCGATCATACGGTGGGCAGGCGGTGGTGCCGTGATTCCGGGAAGATGCACCGATGTTTAGTTTGTTGCTACCGCAGATGTGCATGAGACTGCTGCCGGCAAGGACACCTGCAAAGACGCCTTGAGGATGCTGAGAAAGACGAGCCAGCCTGCTGCATCCAAAGAGAGCCAGGCGAAGAGGGGCCACCAGAGTTGTGCGAGAGCTTACTCGTCTCGAGGATGCAGATCCTGAAGTAGGATTTGGCCTCAGAGTCTTCAATTCGCTTGTACATGTTGCTTGCTTTTTTTCCTGTGGGTAGGCGCTAAAGGAGGAAGTGGTCACGGTCAGGGGCCCAGGAGCCTACTGCCAGAGCTGTCCGAATCAATTCGCCCTTGACACTCTCTTCGTCAGTGCCAGAAAGGACCAGGAGTCATGTGCACTTTCGTTAAGAACCGAATCCCCTGCCCTTGAACGACCTGCAAGAGACAGCGCTGACCTCACGCTGTTGAAGATACGAAAGAATCCCAGGTGCCTACCACTACCTCGACTTCGCAGCTCTGCTTTACTGAGCACTTGGGGTTTCAGGGACTGTCAACAGCGACCGGACCTCTGGGGTGTTCTCAAGCATAGGCCTCTTCGAGTTTGGGGTTCAGGGCTTAGGGCTTCGCGGCCACGCGGCCGTCGCCCTGAGAAAGGCAAGCAAGCCTGCACGCCACATGGTGGCAAGCCTGACCCACGAAGCCGACTTCCTTACCCCTGGTAATAGGCATCTGATTACGTACGTCTCTTATGTCTCGAAGTCCCGCATCAGTTTGTTTTTGGTCACCGAGAGATTGGATACAGGAACCCGTACTGTCAGGCACGAGAATGACATAGACAGCGCTACTGAAACCCTGGCTTCCAATTTGGTGAGGCACACGAGATATCGAGGGTAAGGAGCTGTGAGGGAGCCATGATGGAAATCCTTGGAAGTGAAGACAGCCTCAAGAGCTGGACACTTCTGATGGAAGGTCGGCATTGGCACTCGAAGGGATGAAGTGTTCCGGCAAGTTGAAACGGTGAATGTTATTCCAAGGAAGAGTCGCTGAAGCACAGCAACTTCAGTACAAGCCATGCGTTCGATCTGTTAACCTGACAGGAGCAGGGAAGGACCACATGGTCAGCGTGCTTTACACACACACATATAGTTATACGTATATATATATATATATACATATATATATATACATATATAGTCATATAGTTATATATAGACACTATATGATCTATGCGCGCACACACACACACACTTGAATGCACGTCCGACAAGTTTCACCAATGTGTGCAGAATTCAGAACCGGGCGTGTTGATTCGCGCATTTGGACAATGCCTGAAAACTATGCTCGCAGAGCTTCTGAAGAGCTCATCCCAGGGTCAAGGCAATGTAGGGGCCTTAATAATTACCTATACTATTTTTTCCTTATTATAGTTATAGTAGAATGGGCCTTAATGATTTGAATAGGGTTTGGGGGTAGGTTATACATAATACGGAACCCGCAAACCCTATTCTAATTATTGAGTCCCTTACATTAGAGATATTGCCCATCGGCTCTGCCAGGTGTCCAAGCTACTGTGACTGACCCGACACATACTTACACAGCATCCACTTAGTACCTCTCGGAGCAACCTACAGCCTTCAACTCCAAGGCAGAACAGCCAGCTAGCCGCAGCTCTCAGCACTGACTTCAAGATCAACGGACACGATGTGCGGCCAGACATAGCTGAGCAAAGAAAGTCACATCAGTTTTTCGCCTGATATTTGCCTGCACTTCACCATGGCTGGCCAAGCCGACAAGAAGCAGGTGCTTCTGAGCTGTCGCAGACACGAACATATGTTTCTATAGATACTCAACTGTACTTGAAACGTAATAGTCATATATGCAGATAATCCAGTCGTTAGCATACAATACATGCTTGGTATACCCGTGATACAATGTACCCTAAACCCTCAAACCCCCAGCCCTAAACCCTAAACCCCTAAACCCCTAAACCCTAAACCCCAAACCCCTAAACCCTAAACCCCTTAACCCCTAAACCCCTAAACCCTAAGCCCCTAAACCCTCAACCCCCAACCCTCACCCCTAAGCCCTGATGTACGGCCACGGCAGAATCCGGCCTTTTGCCAAAGCCACATTTCTTTTACTGCCAGGCCAAGAAGGCCGAGTCTTCCATTCAGCGGGAGCCCCAGATGTACTTTTGGGGCCTAGGGTTCCTTTAAAGGGGTCTATAAGGGCATTTAGGGGCCTTAAGAATTATGGGGTTCCTTAAAGGGGTCTATAAGGGATCTATAGTAGGGTTCTATGGTATAGGGGCCTTAATAACTACCTATAAGGTTCCTTTAAAGGGATAAGGGTACAAAAAAAAAGGGCCCCAAAACCCTAGTCTTGTTAAGGCCCCCTATATGCCGCACGATCTGACAGGACACCTATATTTCAAGGTACACTGTCACAAGTCCAGGGGAAGGTGCTTTTCTGAGCATCCGAAGTTTCAACGTCAGGTACTACCTGTATGCTATCATCGCGGTGAATGCGTTGTATTTTCTCGGCCGTGTGGTGATGTTCTGGTCTTCGATGGGCAAGTGGAATCTGCCTCTCGGCAAATTGGATAGGTACCGCAGCACAGTAGGACCCACAATATTTGACAGAGCTGCTGCTGCAAGCGCCCGTAATTCGGCTCTACCAGCAATGCTTGATGCCGTTGCATCACAGGAAGAGTTTCGCAACAAGTGGGGTGGCACGCACCGACACTACTGTTGATGCCCAAAATCCTGCATGACCCGCAACATCCTACATACTCCACATCGCGCTACCCACTTCCCCGCAGCCCCTTAATTTCAATGTTGCATCTCCGTGAGGTCATGCAGGATNCTGCATGACCCGCAACATCCTACATACTCCACATCGCGCTACCCACTTCCCCGCAGCCCCTTAATTTCAATGTTGCATCTCCGTGAGGTCATGCAGGATTTAGGGCATTCGCGCAAGCCATTTTTCTAGCCCGTGCGTCAGAGCAATATTAAAATTAAGGGTAGCAGGGAAGCCATGGAGATGTTGAAAGTCATGCAGGATTTTGGGCACCAACCGTAGCATCTACAGAGTGTGAGATCAGTCTCGAGCACATGGCTTTTGATTTTTTTCAACAGGGGAGTATCCGATAAAGATGCGGGACAGTTTAGGATATTCTCCGGCAGAAGTTGTTTGCTGAGGGACGTCGAGCCTTGGCTCTTCGCGGAAACTACGCTTCCCAGACTTCCACCCTGTGTGCCAAAGATCCAGACCCCCTAAACAACTTAATAGCTGAGCTTGTAGCTTGTCAACTTAAAACTTCTTTGTTCATACAATCCTCCATGAAAAGCTGCTAGGGCAAGTCTGTTTTTGACCTGTAGGCTCCAAGCCCCTCGGGCTCGGAAGCTTCACCACCCCGAGCCCTAGACCATGTGCCCCGAAACACTGTGCCCCTAGGCCTTAAAACCCTCAGACTCCAAATTCTCAACCCCAAAACCCTATGAAAATCTAAGAACCCTAAGCCCTAGCCCTAAACCCTACACCCTAAGCCCTAAGCCCATCTCAGGTGCGGCATGCTGCTTTTCACCGGAGTGTCCTACTTCACGAAGGGGAACCCAGAAGTCGGTTGTGGGCAGATTCCGGCGTTGGATTTTCTGACTTTTGTTTAGGGTTTGGCCTCTATCTCTACTCTATCTATCTATACCTGCCTACCTATCCGAACCTATCCGTCTATCTATCTCTCTACTTGTACCTATCCCTCTATCTGTCTCCCTCCGTCTCCCTGCCCTCCCTCCCTCCCTATCTCTCTCTCTCTCTCTCTCTCTCTCTGTCTCTCTCTCTCTCTATCTCTGTCTCTGTCTCTGTCTCCCTCTCTCGTTCTGCTGGTCTCTTTGTTTAGCTGCCTCCTGTCCCTTTCCCTCTCGTTTTTTTTTTCTCTCTCTCTCTCTCTCTCTCTCTCCCTCCCTCCATCTCCCTCTCGCTCGCCCTTCTTTTGTAGGCAAACAGATGTGCAAATGAATATACCAATATGTAAAGGATTTATGTACGGGTTTATGCATGCATACCTGCATACACACATATTTCCATAGATCACTTTGAATCCATATGCACATACAGTCACATAGGCAATGTGCGAAGAGATTAATACCAGAGCTATAACGTTACATGTATGTGGGTTGCTGAAGTAACAAGGTTCGGCGCCATCAAGAGCTCGCTGGAAATCGGAGCGAACTATGAGATGTACCTGGACTGATGCAGCATGTTTGTTCACGATCACCCCAAAACCATATCCCCTAAGCCTTCTGCATGGCGGAGACCTCAAGCCCTGTTTGGCAGAAGATCCTTTGTCCTTTCCGGCAGGACCTCTTCCTTGTCAACCTGGCAACGCAAGCCCTGGTGTCTCGGAGAACTACAGCTTATAGATTCCAATGTAGGCGAGTTTGCAAGATTTGGGGCGCAGATCACAAAAAAAGAATGAGCTCGGAGGTAACCTTGAGCGACTACGGCTGGCTGCTGTATCTCGCAGTGGGGAACCCAGTTCCTGTTACCGCACGGTTGGAAATGGTGGGACTCTGCAATACCAACGAAACAAACACTAGAGAAGCCTAGGCCTAGGACCTAAGAAACTACTGATATCATCCCTCAGGGTTTCTTTACCTTACAGCAACCCTTATAGGAATCCTTGAATTCATGTATACATTATATATATATATACATGTGTGTATATATATATTATATCTATACCTGTACCTACCTACGTACGTGCGTATGTACGTATGTATGTACGTATGTTTGTATGTATGATTATGTATGCATGTATGTATGCAAAACATACATAACCCATACAGCATGTACCCGCTTTGACGACAGGTTCCTGGCTATGCTGGCTGGAAGGTTGTGAAGCTTGTCATGGACTATGCTTGAGCCTCGGGCTGTCTACCGTGGGAGAACCGATATCGGGTGACTTCCCAGTGCTCCAAGCCCCTAATCCCTAAATCCAAACAAACCCTAAACCCGGGCAGGTAGCTCTGACGGGTGGATTCATTCAGGTCTTGTCCGCTCTTCTTTTTGAAGAAGGGGCCTCTTTCACCCTCCTCCAAACTCCCATGCAGCGAGAGCGCGGGAAGGGAGGGAGCGGACGGTGCTCCGACGGCGACTTTGCTGCCAAGGTCTTCACTCCCACTGATCAAGAGATGGCAGAGAACGACCCGGAGGCCAGTTCTGTTGGAGTTTAATGTAGGAACCTGATTAAGAAACCCTGGCCATATAACCCCCAAAATAGTAGGATTCATATAAGGAACCTTAATAAAGGCCCAAGGTTTCTTAATCAGGTTCCTACATTAATTACGCTCAAGCTTTGGCAGTTCAGCATTGCCGTGTCCTGCCAGTACAAGAAGCGGATGGAGAAGAAGGAGAAGAAAGCGGAACGTCAAAAGTTCAAGGTGCTGTCTAGGTCAAAGATGACCCAGGGCCGTTTTCAGATTTCATGAACGGACCAAGGTTGTCAAGCACTGATGCGCGGCCTGGCCCAAACGTTGGCTGCTGCAGCTCTTGACTGAAGCAAAGGTCGTCTTTCTTCATGGAAAAAGACGGACTCCCAGATTAGATAGAAGCCGCATCATGAAGAGTTTCACCGGTACTTTATCTTGCAAGTTTGTGGTAGCCTCTGGCTCAAGAGGGCCTGTTGGGTCGTGAGACAAAAGCCGTTCATCGACCCGAAAGATCTCAGGCCACAGGCGTGTTGGGCTTTCGGGAAACAGTGGACGGGCCGAGCTTAAAGGTTTAGGTTTTGGGGTTTCCCTTAAAGGGATCCATAAGTAAAGGAATCTGTAGGCCCTGTAGGCTTTAGGGTTTTTGGTCTGAGGGTTCCGGGTTTAGGGTTGGTATGCTGCCTTGGCAACAACAGCCATAGGGCGATCGAGGGCATCCGTGCGTATCGCAAGGCTGCCAGTACAAAGCCCAAAACCCATGGAAGCGAAGATGCAAAGATCTCTTTGATGTTTCTTCCATCTGACACGGCGAAATCGTAATGTTTGGTTTTGAAGTGTAGGGTGTCGGTCCGTTGAAGGCCGAGACCTGACCCAAAGCCGGATTCCCCGAGAGCGCCAGACTCCGAACTGTCAAAACCCAATGCCCTTCACGTAAAAAAATACGCAAAGCCCTCAAGCGCCGAAGCTCGGGTTTAGGGCTTAGGGCTACTCCGCTCCAGGGCGCTGAGCTGCCTTTGAGCTTCGTCCTTGGGAGCCAAAAAGTGCGCCCGATGACGGGGGGTCTAGGCATGTAGTTCCTGCAATGGTTTAGGGTTTAAGCTTGAGCTTTTGACATTGTGGGCTTGAGTGTTGTCGGGGTTCAGGGCTTTATGGAGCACATGAGAGAAAATACACAGCACACTGGTGCCCTACGAAAGGTACAATTCGATGAAGCTGCTATCCCTCATCATCTACAGGTGGCAGGAGGCCTCCCACCAAGCCAAATCACGGCAGAGAGAGACTGCCCCACCCTCACTCCACAGGTCCCTCCATCTTCTTCGCACATTGCGATTGGCTGGGGAAGCTACAGCCTTGAAGCTCAAACCTCAAAAGCCCTGTAACCCCCAAACCCAAGATCCCAAGGCCATGAACCCGAAAATCCATCCGCGGAGGACAACAGTCTTGAGCTGGTGACCTGCGAAGAACTGTCGTGGCCTCATGCTCACGGATGACACAGACCATGTGGAGAAAGGTGGATGGAAAGGAAGGCAGTCACAGAGCGAGAGAGGAGAGAGGGAGAGAGAGAGAGAGAGGGAACAGGCTAAGGCAGGGACAAGTAGGGGCACCCGTTGCAACCACCGCGGTACTATAGTACGGTAGCTTTCTGCTGTGCAATCTTTACAAAGAAGCGGTGGCCCCGACAAACAACGTGAGACGGGAACCCACGTGTACGTTTTCCAGCTTTTGGGAAGGGACCCGTTCACACGAGGTGACCCTGAAAACCAGGGACACACTGCTTGTACAGCTGAGCCCATCCATACCAAATAATGGATGGGGCAGCGCGCCCGCGCGGGGTGGGGAGGACTGCTCTGCCCCAAGCTCCTAGCAAAGCAAAGCAAAGAGAGAGAGCCCAGTGTTTTTTCACAGGGGTGGAAGAAGCCTAGTGTTTATTCAATCATCTGGACTAGACGAGAGAGCCATGCAGGGCTCTGCCCCGAGTTATCCGAGATGCTGAGGACCTCGTTCAGCTTTTTCCATCGAGGGCCTCTTCGTGAACACATCAAGTCGGGAGCCCGGCACTGTTCGGTTTTGCTCGTGAGCTTGATGGGGCCGTGCGGTGCTGTAGCTTTCGGAGGAAAGCGCAATGCCGGCGAGTTTCAGCACCGTCGGTTGCAGGTTGACACGATGCAGAGACAAGTGGGACGTGTAAAAGATTTTCTCATGTGGGGGCTGATCAAAATTATGGGCCAGTATAAGGAAAATATTGTCATACAGACCCAAAACGGGCCCATTATTTTGATCAATCCCCATATGACCACCTTGGAGACCGTCGAGCGAGAGTCTCGGAACACGGCATGAGCGAAGCCCGAGGTTTCATAGCCGCCTGATCGCCTCCCGCACGCCTCCAGGAGCTACGGGGTGAAGCTGGCAGTAGAGTCTGAAGATCCTAGGGCTCAAGATGCGGAACTGTCAGGCAGAAAGTTGTTTTGAGGCCTTCTGGTGGAGTTTGTCATTCGCTGCATGTCTGCCAACCGGAGGACAGCGACAAAGCATTGACTTTGACCAGAACCTGGGCAAGTGCTACTCCTGGTCCCACCCAGAGGCCAGCAGACCTCAGTGGCACAGCTTGGAACCGATTCTCTCCCTCTTTCGCTCTCTCTCTCTCTCTCACTCTCTCTCTCTCTCTCTCTCTCCTCCCCTCCCCCTCTCTCTCTCTCTCTCTGTCTGCATGTCTGCATGTCATCTTATCCAATGATCCCTTGTATGTAAGCATGTATACAACATACATGTGGACGGGGATAGCTGTGCATTCATAAACACAAAGCTGCTAATGTGATGTGTGAACAGGCCAATGGTCCAACCCTGACGGCCACGGTGCTCGTAGACGGCTCCGAGCTCGTTTGCCATACAGGGGTTCTGGGATTTGGGGTCAGTAGGAGGGAAGTGATGCCTAAAGGCTTATATGTTGCCGAGATCTGCAGCCGGAGTTCAAACGCGGCCCCATACGAGGGTAGCATACTCCGGCTTCGTTAGCCACTCAGGTGAGTATCCCATGCGGGTCGCCTTCGCACTTGCAGCCGAGGCATCTTTACATCAGTGATTTTGGTAATTTGGGTCAGTACAACTGCATATGACCAGACTGATTTACCATGCACACTAATATCGTTAGTAGTACGGATAATAGCACGAGAGTAGATTGGAGGATGGGGGGGAGTCGGTTTATTGCCAGGCTCTGGCAGATCCGCCTCTGGTTCAAAACTAAGATGTCAGCTTGCATATAACCAAGTAGACAAGCACTGCACTAGATCTTTGTACCAAGTAATGGGCTGACAGTGGCAAGCCTGAGTAGCAGTAAAAAGTTTAGTGAATGTTATTCCTTCCGGCTCCTTCTGACAACTATAGATTGTTATACCCCGGTACCCTGGTCCAATGTTCAATGGCATCCTGAAATATCAGGTCATCATGGTGTATGGCCCAAACCCTTGAACTTGTCGAGGCTATCCGCATCCTCCGGGAGACAGTCTCGAAGGATACTGTGGAGGTGATCGTGGCTTCAGAGTTGTAGATTTAGGATGGTGCGTGCATGCCTTTGGCTTCCGTCGATGCCTCTCATCTTAGCGCATAAAGGCGGGATTGTGCAGGGCAAGCTTGTGCTTGTCAATGAAGCCTTCCCTGAAAGGAAAAGAGTAGGCTCTGTTCAAACAGAGTACTCGTTTGTTATATCAGCATATGTTGTTTTTACGCACATGTGCAAACTACCGCCTGCAAACTACCTGTCAGGCGGCTAAAGCCGACATGGCCATCAACTCTCCTGAGATCCAGGCCTTGAATTTAAGGGTTAGGTGCTTTGTCTTTGGGGTTTTACTTGTCATCGAAGTGTTCCCGTCGGTCTTGCCTTCAACATGGCTTTTGCCGGAGGCCCTTTTTGCGAAATTCCAAAACCCAGCGGAGGTCAGGACCTTAGCTGTGCAAAGAAAGTGTTCCCTCAGAGCATAGGGGTCGGAATAACTAGTACGTAGTAGCATCCCTACATCTCCTCTGTAACAGTTCTAATATCATATGATATGACTGAGGCACCTTTTTGCTGCTCGCCATGCTGGCGAGCCGAAACCGACGGGCTTAAGCAGTAGACGACTCCGGAAACCAAACTGAAACCCCAAAGCCGGCAAACCCTTCAAACCCTAAAAGCCGAAACCCTCTACAAGAATTGTAAAGCCCTTGCAATACCCTGTAGAACCCTACAAAACCTTGTAGAACACTAGAACCTCTTGTTATAGAACCCTGAAGCCTTCTGGAGCTCTATAAGATTTAATGGAACCCTGTAAGGAAGCCACCAAAGAAATGAACGCCCAGGCCGACAAGCTTACCAAGATCGAGAAGGACTTGGAGGAGGTCAGTTTAGGGTTTAGGATTTAGGGTTTAGGGTTTAGAGTTTAGGGTTTAGGGTTCGCCTTCTTATGGGGCATTACGCGTTCTGCAAGGGACTGGGAGTTTACGGGCCCCCGAGCCTTGATACTATAAGGGTTCGATAATACAGCAGTGGTTTCGGTTTTAGGGTTTTTTGATTTGGGGGTGCTTTGGTCCCGAGATTCAGGGTTCCTAGAAGTGTTACTAGTACAGAATGGGCACTACGATGGTTCTTATCGCACCTTCAGCTAGGGGGGATCCTTTAGAAGTGGGGGTTCTACAGGTGTTTATAAGCATTGTTATCGGGCTTCCCTGCAGGTGATAAGGGGGAAGTATGTTCGGTATCCGTTTACTTGAGGTATGCCTTTGGGTCCTGCCATATGCCTTTTGTTGGGCCAGGGGCTCTAAGACTTGCAATCGCGATAAGAATCCTCGTAGCAGTAGCGGTGCAGAATGAAATCCTTGGGGCCAAAGTATAGTCATTAACCGTTGGAACTACTATGACAGAGTATGACCTGCTGGAGTCGCAGGACGTTCTGCAACAGACCCTGTGAATTCCAATCCGGGCACGCTATGGCGCAGACAGACGTCGGAAACATTAATCCTACCTTTGGTTAGTAGGGAATGGAAGAATGGTAGTAATAGTAGTTATAATTGTACCCCATTCCTCCATTCCCTACTAACCAAAGGTAAGAAATTACTGATAGCATCTCCTTTTCCCCCAGAGCCACTCTTTTCTGATGTACCCTGCAACCCATTCGAATTAGTAAGGCCCTTATGCTTATGCTAGATTCCTAGACTTTTCCCGGAGGGCACGAAGGCACATCCCATCGTTGCATCTGCGTTTTGTTTGCAGTTCTCACAGAACTCTCACACCTGATCTTGGCATCGAATGCACGCTGTCACTACACGGCTGTGAATCTCAATCCTTAGCCCGGATATTGTGTAGTGATGACATCATGTTTTGCAAGATCGCTCACGTAAATTGTGATAGCGCGTACCCAGAGCTGCATGGATAAGACCTCGCCACTGCCGGTCGTCGCACTCTGTGCCGGGGCATCTATTGGAATCTGGCTCTGGTGGCGAAAGCAAAAGTCTGCATCTTCCACAGACATCCCTGTGGCAGAGGGTGGCCTACCTTTGCTGGGCCATGCATTGCAGTACCAGGAGGATCCGACGGCCTGCATTCGGAGACAGGAGCAGCTCGTGGGAAAGATTTTCTCTTTGAACTTAGCCGGCCGTCGCATGGTTGTGATCGGATCCGACTCTGAAGCCATGAAGCAGGTGACGATGCAACGCCCTACGGTCCTCTCAGCGCAGAGAGCTGTTGCAGAGATTGGCTTCGAGTACCTTCTCGGTTCGACGAATGTCTACAAGGGGACCCCTTTTCATAAACGGGTTCTGAAAGAGGAGATTGCACCCAAAGCCAAGCTGGGGGCCATGCTGCCCAGCCTCTTCCAAGCATTATCTGCTGGGCTGGATGAAGAGTCTCGCCTCATGCGAGGGACAGCGGAAGCTGTCCTGTCGCATCCCGACGCGTTTGTCTTGGTTCGCAGATGCATTCTACGTGCGTCTTTAGACGTGTTGGTCTCCCCGGACCTCCTCCGAAGGGATCCTTCTCTCCTGACTGCGCTCATGAGCTTCCAAGATAGTGTGGAAGATGCCACGGCAAAGGCAGCCGTGCTTCCTCGCTTTATCTCCCTTCCCCTATGCTTGTGGCCCATGGCCCTCTCAAGGAAGCGCTTGGCCCGGCGCCTCCGGCGCTTAATGGAAGGCATCACGGAGAGCATGGACAGAGGGCCTTGGCTTCGAGCCTTCCACTCCGAGCAGACCTCGCCCGAGGACGCGGCCGACTTTGTCATCGGTCTCGTTTTCGCAGCTCACAAAAACCCGGCCATTGGCGCTGCACAGTCGCTCTGTTTCCTTCGGTCTCTGGACGAGGTTACACGGAGAACTGCTTTGGCAGAGGCCAAAAACCTGGAAGCAGCCATGGCAGCCGGTCGGGAGCCTTCGAACGCTGAGGAGCAGCTGCTTTCGGCAACAACTCTCCGCAGGTGTGTGCTCGAAACCATGCGACTTACTGCGCACACCCTGGGAGCCCTGCGCTATGCCAGAGAATCAATAGAAATTCAGACGAAGTCTTCTCGCTTGACGATTCCTCAAGGAGCGACGATTGCTATTGCCCACAACTCCACTCACACTGATACATCTGTCTGGGGCGCAGACGCGTCCGAGTTTCGACTGGAGAGGCCCGAGTGGGTGCGGAATGGAGACCTTGCATCTCCTGTAGACGCCTACAAGCTCACAACCTTCTCACAGGGTGTCCACAAGTGCCCTGGTGAGAAGCTCTCTTTGGCAGTCATGGAGATGATGCTGTGCATCTTGCTTGTCAGAGATAGCCAGCTTCTACACGTACCAGAGCTCTCTTTCGAGCGTGCTACCCTGGCCCAGCGCCAGGGTCGAGTGCCCGTCACGCTTCGCAACCCGCCTCTTAGCAAGGTGCAGACCTGATCATAAGTACGTAAGTGCTTCAGCAGCCCTTGAGACGCCGCAGATCGTTTCGAAAAACACGCCCGGCATTCTCCCCGTCGTCACCGAGCATTATGTGCTGGTTTATCGGGTCTATCTTCAAGCATTGTCATGCACTCGTCACGTCCTTGTTGTCATCTTTCGCTGTTCCGCATCGTGCTTCGATAAGTGCTAGTTCACTCAATGTATCCGCCGAGAGCACATGTCCTGCCATGTACCTCAGCCCGAGCTGCAGGTGAAAGGAGTTGTGATGCAGTCGATGGACGACTTGCTCAAGCGCGGCTCTTTCCTCGGCAAGAACTCAGAACCGTGTCACGATGTACATACTTTGGTGAGAACGGATCAATGTATTCCAGCAGGGGTAAGAATGATAAGTTACATGTCGAACACTACTACTGAAGAGGACAGAAAGCCGTGGGTGTCCTTACTCTTTGACAACCAAATCTTTGTCCACGTCGTTCCGGCGAAGTTCGGAAGATGTCCAGATTCTTGTCCATCCCCTGAAGAGCGACCATCCGACGGCTTACCCCTGCAGCGCTAGACATCCCTCTAGCCTTATCACCTGTAAAGGAACACTGAAAGGGAATCCTGAAAGGAGCTGGTCTGGGCTAAGGCTACATCTGGGCAAGTTTCCTGCGAGGAAAGTAGGCGAAAACCATTCCAAGGCGAGTCATTGGACCAGCTGATGCAGAAGAGCAAGGCCCGGGTGAATGCTGAACCTCCTTTTTGAAAAAAATCCACGACTTCTTGAGGGCCGCATTTCCAGCTGTGCTAAAGCACCATGTCTTATATTTGTGGGTTTGTCGAGGTTGAGGGTTTCATGGCATCGACACCCGAACCTGGTACGCATGGCAGGACCTCTCCAGTACCTCGGTGCAGCGGCCCGACCGGCAAGAATAGATAACAGACCAGTTTTGGTTTTGTTCCAGGCCAGTGTCCGGCTTAGCACCTGTGCTGCTACCACCACCTGGGCCTTTGCAGGTTGAAGCAGGTAATATAGGGGCCGTAATAATTACCTATACTATTTTGCGGGTTCCTTACCTTAGTACAACTAAAGTATAATGGGCCCCAATACCCTATTCTAGTTGTTAAGGCCCCTACATTAGAGATCGAGGGCTCTGGAGCTGGTTCAGACTAAGTCAGCCAAGGTTTTACCGAACCGCCAAGAAGAACAACCAGTGCTGCAAAATGTACTGATGGTGTGGGGGGCCTTCCCGAATGGGTAGTGTGCGGCAAGCCTGTTTATCCCTAACATCCGCTGCACCTTCAACCTCCTCTCTCTCTCTCTCTATTTCTCTCTCTCTCTCTCTCTCTCGCTTGCTACCGCGCTCTCAATCTTGGCCTGCCAGGCCCACTGGCGCCTTCTACTTTGTCGGCCCTGGGCCAAGCTACGATCTTCTCGCGTTGCTGGCTGAACTGAAGGCCTCCTGATCTGAGAGAAGGAAGTGGCCCAAGTCCGACCATGCACAGGAGAACGTCCATGAAGAAGCTTGCTACAGAACGGGGAATGTATGTATAAGATGTGTGCAGGCATAATGAGTTTGTAGATATGGTATGACACAGACATACAGATATATACATGCGTGCCTTCAGGCACATGTGCAAAGATGCATATACGCCAACGCATATATGTACTTGCATGGCTGTGTGTGTATGTGTACATAGTGTGTACATATATATATAATGCAAATCATGTCAGACTATGGGAGTCTAGACACACATCCATGGGACCAGCGGAGGTAGAGTGAGGTAGAGATGCTGGCACCGCAAGCATCTGTACAGGATTGCATACGTGTGCCCTTTGGAGCATCCCTGAGCAGAAGATGCGCTCGAGATCAGAACAAGGTTTAGGGTTTCGGGATTCAGGGTTCCAGAGGGGCAGATGCATGGCTGCAAGCGGAAGTTGAAGGGCGCCTTTCCTTTGACAGCTTTGTGCAGGAAAGCGTAACTCGTGAACGCAGAACTCCCACACCGTGTGGCCAATTCTCGAAGGTAAGCTGGGTATACATGGAGAACGTGCAGTGGTCACTTTGGAGCTGACATGTTGAATTAGCACAAGAAGGTAGGGCTAATCGGCTGAACGCGAAACGGCTTCTTGCGGCATACTTAGCTTGGACCCTTGGACCCTGCATCGCAGAAGTAGCTACATTCTATAGGACCAGGTATAATCTCCTCTACACTCTACCCTTTTCCCTAAACCCTCTCGACTGCTGTGCATAATAGAACCGTTGTAGAAACCCTAAACCCTAAACCGTAAGCCCTGGGCGCCCGAACTTGAGCCATGCGGCGACGTGGCAGCGCGGCCTTGCTGCTCGTAGGCCAGCTTTCGAGACTGAGGTTACGGGCCCCTACTTGGAGGGTCATGGGCAGTTATAAATGGAGTGAAAAGTCCCCTAATATGGGTTATGATTATAGTTATACTTAAACCCTGAAATGTACTAAGGTTTAGGGCTTAAGGGTTTCAGGTTGAAAGAGGTTTAGGGCTTGTTGGGTTCGTTTAGGGCTCAGGCTTTGGGGTTTGAGGCTGAGGTTTTATTGGTGCTTATGTGTCTGTGTGTCTCTGTGTGTGCGTGTGCGTGTGTGTCTCTGTGTGTGCGTGTTTGTGCGCGTGCCGGAGGGGCAGGGGGAGCGGGGTGCAGGTAGGGGAGGATTCTTAAAGCTAAGACGGGTTTCTTGTTTTTGCTTGGGAGGGCTTATGGAGTAAGAACCCCATGTATAGGGATTCATGTTGGGACCCTTGCTTCCTGAATCCTAATATTGTGTTCGGGCATGAACTTTGGGGCGCCCTGGGCGTTGACCATGCAAGCACCAGATTTCGGATCACCGGTTCAGTGTTTGGCCTCCGACGCCGGCTTCTAGAGGCTTATTGGGTTTAGGGTCTATACCCTAAACCCTAAACCCTAAACCGAGTCTATAGACTTGTAGAGTTGAGACACTTGCTTCTCATGGGGCAGCGCCCAAAACCCTGGAGCCGGAAAGCCGTAAGCTCTGATTCCCTGAGTCAAAGCCCTGGCCGAGAAATCAGATTAGTGTACATGTACTATACGATACTTACCTCATATAATCTACTTTATGATACATTTACCGTATCGTACTCTACTATACGATACTATACTGTGCTTAAAATTTAGAGTGTCTTGTCCTTCGTGTTCTGCGTTTCGGGCAGTCGCCCGGTCCCGGCATGCAGAAGGCCCGATATCGGGTTCCCCATCCTATGTTACAGTGCCTGATACTATTCTATGCTATTCTGTGCTGCTTTTTGCACTATTCAAAGTAAACCTACATCATACTATACCACCCGAAACTCTACTCTGTGCAGTGTCTCTGGAGAAGGTCTGGCAGTCTGGCTTGCATTCCACATCCCGGTCGACACCTGAGACGACCCGCTGGGTTGATCTATCCAGTCGGGTCCTTTTCAGCGTTGTGGGATCCTTATAGGGTTCTGTAATGCTCTTACGGGCTGCCAATTCGATCACATGTCGCGTTGCAAAGGGCTCAAGGCCATGAGAGCTTCAGAGAAATTGCGGCATTCTGTCGAGATCCGAGAGTACGTGGGCCCTTGCCCGGAGTCATGCCCCGGAATACTGTAACGTAGCATCGGAGAATACAATATCATAGAATGCAATCAAGCGCTTTAGCCGGATTACAGGAGCCACAGGTTCCCATAGAAACCCCTGCCCTCGCTTGCACTTCCAGAACTCGAAGCTCTCGCAGACTCAACCTTAAACTTGAGCAGAACCCTTAGTAACTGACCCCCTACCCGAAACTGCTTACATGACTTCGCGGCAGAGGCTTGGGATTTCGGCGTGATCAGTGAAGCAGTCGCCTAAGTGCTTGCGGCTGTGCTCGTGAGATCGTGGAATCTGGTATGATTCGGTGATGATGGTCATGGTGGTGACGCAGAGAAGTGTAGGGTGCTGGTGGTAGGAATGACTGTCCACCTGCCGGTGATGGTGGCGAGCATGAGCAGGAGAAGGAGGAGGAGGAGCAGGAGGAGGAGCGATGATGAGGAGGATGCAGTGCCTGATCCTGCATGTCAGAAAGTCGCTTCTTCTGGGCTAGGCCTTGGCACTCTAAGCCTCGTAGACTGTTCTGGTTCCTTGCTTCCTTGATGCGCGTCTAGACTTGCAAAGGCCGAATGCCAGCTTCTGCTAGCCGTTTGCTTTCTCGGACCCCTAGAAGACCTGCGACGGGCCCACAAACGCGGCCATGGCCCTCGTCTCCTACCAATATGAGGAGACGGGGCCACCAACAGGTCAGCTTGATGGCATGTGGCTGAACGCAGATTGTCCTTGGGAAGTATACAGTGTCACAGGGCATCGAGTGCGACGGACAAACTCTCATGGCACCCGGGAGTTTAGCATCCAGTGGGATCCATCACGGAGCTCGTGGCAATGGGGAACGCATGGTCGGCTCAGCATGCAATGGCTTGGGGTGGACTCGATCGCATGGGTGCCAGATATGTGTGAACATCAGAATGGTCGCGTGTGGAGATGGCGACGTGTGCAGCCCAGTCCTCCAGTCACAATGCATCCACGCCGAAACGAATCCCGAGCAGTGACGATGGCCCATCCTAGAGACGTCCATCGATCTCGGGAGCAGCGGCGATCAAGTCGAAGCCGAAGCCAGGGCAGGCACTGGCACAGCCATGGCCACAGCCACAGCCGCTATAGCCGCAGTCGAAGGAACTTTTCGGATGCACAGCTACCATGTGGCTTGACGCACCGTGAGATCTACAGCTTGCTCTCTCGTGAGATAACGCCCGAGGACTACGAGATGTTACTGCGCCTTGATGACTCCGTCCCCAAGGCAAAGCCTGCAACCGAAGAAGAAACCAATGAATTTTTCAAAGTAGTCCCGGTGCAAGAGGTTCTTGGTAAAGAATGTCCGATCTGTCTTGCCCCATTTAAAGAGGATGACAGTGTGGCAGCAGTGCCCTGTGTCTGTGCTCATACCTTTCACAGAGAATGTATTTCTACTTGGCTCTCCAATTACCGGAGAACCTGCCCATTGTGTTGCACGGAGCTCGAAAGAGCCTAACCCACTTGTGCATAACCGTGTGGCACGATGCTGAGCACCTTTTCTTCCGTCCACCCGGGGGCAAAAAAGATTATTTTTGGTAATTTGGCACGGCTTGATTGACCCAAGCCTAACTTGCATACTTCTGAAGGCTACGAGCGCAGCTGCCCAAAGGGAATGCTGGAGCTCATGGCAAAAAAAATATTCAGCCATGCTGCTATCCGTTCCCTTTGCTGAGGCACAATCACTGTGCAAGCAGCTTGTTGCTTCATAGCAACATGTGTACATAATATTTTACAGGATGCGACCACGCATCTGGCTGCTTGGCTGCCAACCCTCAGGCACATGCACGCGTGGAGAAGGTGCAAAAGCACCTTGCTTGCTTCGTCAGATCACACGCGAGCATGAGATGTCCAAGACGTAGTGCCCTGCGGATTGGGGAGCGCAAGCGTCGCAGCTGGAGGGGTTTGTTCGAGTAGAGTCGAGTAGGCTTTGGGGAGAAACTTGCAAGACAAATTTGTGGAGAGCAAGAGGAAAAGAAGCTGTTGCGTACGTCGTTTTGCCTGCGTCGAACCGCAAAGAAGCTACCCAGACAGGCACAGGGCAAGTTCTGCAGCTGCTCCAGCCCGTCTGAGCTTTCTGAAGACCTCAAAGCCTGAAGCCTGTGTACCAGTGCTGCTGGTCATAGCAATGCCGTACAATCCTAAAGCCTTTTTCCACTTCCGGCAATGATCTTAAGGTGGCTCGAACCGAGCTTCGGACCTCCCGGTGCAGAGCTTTGCAGACAGTGGGCTGATAGCGCAACCGATTTCAACTACCATTGTTCTGAAAATGCACAGTGAAGGTGTAGTAGGCTCAAGGCCACTTCCCTGCAGACATGTGGCGGTATGCGGCACGGAGTGCTCTGAACCTTGTGGTGTTCTGAGGCGTGCCTTGCACTCTTCGCAATTTGAGGGTCTGCCACTCGGACACTGCGGACACCTACTGCGGCCTAGCTCGTTGCATGCAGCCGCTGCGCAGGTGTTAGCTGGCATGATCGGTACGAGCGGTGGCAGGCAAGCCCATTATTAGTGTTGTCGGGTTGAGTTGTGCAGGGCAGCAGTATGTTATAATTACCCTAAACACCTAAACCCCTAAATCCCTAAACCCTAAACCCTATTAAGCTGTGGATTCTGCCCACCGACAAACAGGCTAGGCGGGAAAAGGTGTTCAAAAAAAAACCTATTAAGCTGGTGAACAGGCGCACGTCGTGGAGCCCGAGGATGGGGTGGCTCAACAGCACCAGAAAGGCTTCCTCAGAGTTTCGGGGTGTCGAACTTGATGGTATACCCAAAGGGTCCAAGTAATGCTATAGTATATACTTTCCCTAAACCCTAAACCTTTTGGGGCCCAAATACCTACTATAATGGTACTTGGACCCTTTGGGAGAAGAAATGATCTCCTTTGCTTCCTCAAAGATGGGACGCTGTGGGCATGGTGTGTCCACTGAGTGCAACACCGAGGTAGACAATATATAAGCACATACATACATACATACATGCATCCATGCATACATACATATACACACACATACACACACACACATACATACATACATACATACAACATACATACATACAGGCGGATATAGGTATGTATATATGTATATGTAGATGGATGTACTTGACACTAATGTGTATTCTTATTAATGTCTATCTGCTTAGATACTTACACGTTTGTATATATATATATATATAGGGAGAGAGAGATAGAGAGAGAGAGAGAAAGAGAGAGTGTTTTTTATTTGCTTATTTTACACACACTATTTGGGGCTGCTGACTTGCCCTCGAAGCGGCAAAGGCGAGTTTGAGCCTCGGCCTCTTTGCCTCGGAGCAGGATGCGGCAAAGGCAGGTAAGGGTTTAGGTTTTAGGGTTTGGGGTTTAGTAGGGTTTCAGGGAAAGGGTTTGGGGTTTAGGGGTTTAGGGTTTAGGGTTTTGTGGGGTTGCGGGCTTAGGTTGTGACGTTTTGTCCAGATGGTGCAACATGTGGGAGGGAATTTGACATTAATTACTCCTGAGCTTGTGGACTTAGCTTTGCTTCGCAGCTGAGTATTGCAAGTCTGCTGGCGAACTTAGGTCTGAATTCCTGCGCCTGCCGCGGTCTGTGCTTTACCGAAGCTCCCCAGACACTTCTCTACGTTTGGACAGTGTGCCTGAGACGCCTAACCCTAAACCCTAAATCCTAAACAACCGAAGCCCGAAACGAGTCCAACGCTTAAGCCCAAACCCGTAAACGGGGCAGGACGGTGGAAAAGGCAGGCAGGCGAGATGTGCAGTCATGCCACTAACTTGGCGTTTAGTATGGCATATCAACATGCCAGAAAACAACCTGGCAAAAGGTGACAACAAAACGAACACAAAAGAAATTAGGCGCAATGTATGTAAATGCAAAAAATGGGTCCAAAGGCACACACGATGCAGTTTCCACATTCACCCCAGGCAATACAAGGATCCATGCCACCCAATATCCGTTGTGGTTTCCCTGATTTTCGGTGTACATGTCGCCAACATTACCAATCAACTCATCGCATGCACCCGACCCCTTCATGGTAAGAAAGGAAGCGGCAATTAGGGAGTGAAGCAAGCGGTGTGTGGGTTTCAACCGTGCGGAGTTCCCTACCGTTCCTTTTGACGGCTTAGGTCGGGCGTATGAAAACAGGATATTACTTCCATAAAACGAAACATCGGGCACCCTTGCAAACCCTACATAACTCCTGTAAGAGAACCCGTATAGCAACCCAGCCTACATACATACACACCCCATATAGTACAACCCTTAAGACAAGCCACATGAAAGACAAACAAGCCCTACACCACACTAAACCCTAAACCTGACAACACCTTGCAAGAGCCCGGGGGAACCCAGAGGCCTACGATTGCGGCCTGCTCGCCCTCAAGGCAGGCGAGCATTGTGCTGCACCCTTTGAGGAAAACGGTGGCCCCGAAGAAAAGAAGCTGTCTTTTCTGGTGCAGGGCTTTACTAGAACCTAGCAAACTTACATTGTTGGGGTAGGTTATTTCGGACTCAGCTAGGAGTTACGGCTGGGGACAGAAACCTCGCACATCCTGAGCCAAAATCCCCGAAACAGAAATTCCTAAACTCAGTTTAGGGTTTTGGCGACCAAAGCTTCGAATGTTGTATCCACTCCAGGCAAGCGAGGCACCAGCGAACTATCCCGCCAAGAAGTACAAGCAGAGCGATATCGCTTGGGGCCTAGCGCCGCCCGAGACGTCCGAATGCTGAGGCCCATTTAAGTTGAAGGTTCACCTTCACGCTACTACCCGGGCTATTGTTACGATTTCGGGCTGAAGGCACTTTCTTCTGGACGCTCCTGGGCATGGTGAGGTCAGGTTTATCACTGGCTAAACGTTCGAGAATGTTGAGAACTACTTGTTCGAATCTGGGCCCAGAACTCTTGGGGAGCTTGGTAGCGCCCTGGCCTTGAGGATCAAGTCGCAGACGAGCTGGAGGACGTATGGTTTCCCCGACAATCCGCGAGGCGAAGCTCTTCATGCAGAAACAGGAATCGCACACTTTCAGACCGCAAGCATATGCATGTTGCAGGACGCTTGGATTGGAGTCTGAGTTTCAAGTGCCCTAGGCCAAATTGACCAGGTTCATGGGAGTGTACCGAACTCTCACCAGCACGAAGTGGCGAGCCGAGCTTGAGGCACCCTGTGCCTGCGACTGGCATTCTGCTCTAGAGCTCCTTGTGCTCTTCCAGTCTACTATAGCTGCTTTAATAATTACCTTTGCTACTATTTTGGGGGGGGTCCCTTATTATAAATATAGTATGATGGGCCCCAAAACTCTACTCTAATTATTGAGGCCCCTATGTTAGTCTAGGACTCTGTTTCATACGACTCTATTCACGACAGTGGCGACCCCTTCTTAGTTCTGCCAGATTTACAACGTCAAGCAGTTCCTCGGCAGCTTCGATGACGAAGAGGAGGTTGGAACGCGGATAGAGTTTAGGGTTTAGGGTCACGTGTCAGGCACTGTCAGAAAAACTAAACAGCAACTGGAAAACCAGCTGGGTGTTCCTTAGTTTTGCTTTTGAAGACTGTCCAGCCACACGAAACACGCAAGAGTGCTGAAGAAAAGGGCAATGTCATTATATTCCCGTCAGAGGCTGCTCGAGCAGTGGACGCTGCCATCCGCAGCACGGGTGCTGAGAAGGCGGCTTTTGAGTTGACGGTTTGAGAAAATAGGGGTACCCTGTTCGGTGGTCCTGTAATGAATACCTTACTATTGAGGGTTCTACATGTGGCTTCCCTTTTTTTGAAACCCCCCAGCTGATGGTTAGAAACCCCATTACAATCTTAAGGCCCGTAGATCAGTCTCAGAACTCCCAAGCTTCTGCAGCCCAGGCTCTGCAGCTTCGCATGCTCAACTTCTGTACCGATGCGGACTATTTCGAGGAGGATTCCTGGGAGGAGGACGTTTCAGAGAGTTCAAGCCACGACGCAGCAAGCATAATGGTACCCTCTTCGAGCTTTCCATGCTCATCGACCCTGCGGTCTGATTCTCTTCTGCTTTTTGGTTGTTGCCGTGGAATTAAACAGCCATGAGGTGCAACAGGAAGCCCCGTGGAAGCCCCGTCACCTACACCACGGTCCACGAACCCACGATGCAATCCGGCAGGAAGCAGTGCCCAGAGGAGCGTCATCTCGCTTTATGGGCGGGCGGCCCAAGATGCACGTTGTGCCAATGTCTTTGGGAGGGATGGTACAGCTGCCAGTAGACGTGTACATCCTCGAAGCTAGGCACTTTCAGTCTATCAACAGCTGCGAGTATCGAACCCGACCTCGTCGGACCGACAGTCGGGGACCTGTAGGCGTCACCTACCACCAGCCCAGCGGCCAATTCTTGGCCAGATTTGGTCGAAGGCCGGCGGGGGAGTGGGGGGGAAAGGCTCAGGGTGCAACAGCGACCATTGCGCAGAAGAGCTGTGCTTCCACGTCAGCATAACTGTGCAGGCACCTCGGACTGTATGATGAGGAGGACGATGCTGCCCGTGCCTTCGACAAGGCACATCGCGGTGTTCCTCTGGGCGCTTCGGGACAGTTTCAGCCCTCGCCCTGTCATGCTGAAGCCTTGGGAGGAGTTCACTTTATTGAGCCACGAGGTGCGAACTTCACATCCCCGCACTTGAATCAGACATCAAACCCCGGACGAAGGTTTCGACCTATGGAGGATATTACAGCACGCAGATACGCCACGCAGAAACGGAGATGGATGGAGCCAGTTCCGGGCCGGCATTGCATGTATATTGGCAAACACATGGCCTGTAGCCCCAAGACTAACCTCCTACTCCGGCTCGAGGGCTTAGGCTTTTCGGGGCACTAAATCCCAGACGCCTTAGTTGCATCCCGACCCACTCTCAGCAAAGATTAGCCATGACCCCAGGCATCCCACGAACGAGGAGGCCGGACGAACTTCTATCCCTCTAATATCGGCGCATGAGACAAAGACAAATCTGCTACTGCCGGAGATCTTGCCACGGCTCATTCAATATGACGAAATCTTGCAATAATATCATATAGAGAAGAAACAAGTAGATCAGTATATTGGAATAAAGGAGGTATTACGCAGTGTTAATGTGAATTTGAACTATTATTATGAGTAGAATCTTATCATATCTCATTTAGAAGCAGCTGGGTGAATTAATATGGATCTCACAAATTATAGAATAAGAATATTGAATCTGCTCTCGTTGCAAAATATTCATATCTGACAATACTTTAGAAGATTATTGTTGAACAATCACGGTGCAAGAGACGTCTGCTCGCAAAAGCACTAATTAATATGAATCCTCTATGGGGATTCATACGAAGATTTATAAGAGCCTTCTGCCCCCGTAAGATATGAAGAAGATTTATGCTCTTCTCATTCGGGAGCCACGAATAAGTCTAGCGATATCAAAGGCTCCATGCACTCCCACAGGAAAAGATTCGCCACCACCCCGAATTACGGGAATGTACGTAGTCCAAATAGTAATATATTACATATTTTTTAAATTTAGGCGATTGTATATTCTGACTTCTGTATTTCGTAGATGTGACTTTGGTTCGAAATATATTTGGATTATAAAAGTAGTTTGGAAATTATCGATGTTGAGAGTTTGATTAATTGTTTCTGATAATAGTTAATGTTTTCTAAAATTCATTTCAGGAATAGAAATAATAAACTTTTCGATATTTTAAGATATTTCGAGATTCATTGGATATATATATATATATATATTCAGATTTTTATTTCGGAAGGTATATATAAAGGATAATTTTATTATGGTTGAAGGGAATAACTCGAAAATCTTTTTACGTTTTGATTTTGTGCGTATACGTTATAGATTTCTTCGTCTTTTGATAAGTTAATTGAGATCGTTTCTATTATTCGTCTCCGAAATTGCTTGAAAATTTACGTTTTTGCATGCATTCTTGTGCGCTATAGGTATAAGCGGATTTCAAGATTTCGTGGTCTTATTTAGGTCGTATAAAATCTATAGGAATTTAGACCTTATCTGAGGCGATTTGCGTGTCCTCTTAAGATTATCTTTATGGAGAAGATGGATATACCGTATGATTGGAATCAGTATTAATCTTCTCCTATAAAGTCTTATATATAGTTCTTAAATTTCCGGCTCAATATCTCACCTTCCAGGTCTACGAACATACTATATCGATCAGATTTGGTCCGCTTGGCAAGAATTGGGACAAGAGATGATTTATATGAAATTCTCAGACCTTATGGAGCCTATCATGAGGGATTAGAAAACGTCGCAGCTAATAACGCCCTCCTTATCAGGACGCCTCCGGCACAATCCAATCGGTAACGCTCTCCGCACGCTCTGAAAAAAATGGGGCAATTTGCACTGCCACCATTATGACAAATAACAAAGAGATAATCAAAAATCTTCCAAGACCCCTTTTGCACACAAAGGCGCTCGATCACAAATACCGAAGGCGAATTCGCTCAAGAACCTGCGGCCAGGTACAGTGAAAACATTCGTTCTAGCCAGCAGCCTGCAAAGAGGACTTTGAGACTTTATTTGAGTAGATATAAAACAACTTTGGGGAATTATAATTTTAAAATCATAAATATATAAATTGAAATCATTATATTAAATATTGTTTACGTGCCTTTCGCACCTATATGATTGCAAACATATAAGACGAGATAAATATGTAAAATACTGCCTATATAATTTTGGCACCTATATGACCGAAAATATATATATATATCGAGATAATAATCATATATTATTTATTATCTATATATTTGTGGCATTTGAATAATTTAACGAAAAAATATATATCGGAATAATCATATTAAATATTATCTTCATATCTTTCGTGCTTATATCATTGAAAGGATACAAATCGAAATATTCATGCTAAATATTATATTCATATCTTTCATACCTAAATGATCGAAATCATTTTATTTAATATTAAATAATCATGTTAAATGTTGCCTGCATATTTTTCGAAGACGTGTGTTTGTTTACGCATAGATCACGCGAATCACTTCTCCTGCTTGTCGCGTGGGCCACATAGGTCGCTCTTCTCTCTCTCTCTCTCGTTCTCTCTCTCTCTGTGTCTCTCTTCCTCTCCCTCTCTCTCTCCCTATCTCATTATTATGGCTGTTGTTATCGGTTGTTGTTGATGTTATTACTCTTGTTGTTTGATGTTGATGTTGCTATTGCTGCTGTTGCTGTTCTTGCTGCGGTTCTTGCTGCTATTGTTTATATTGACGCTATTCTTATTGGCTCCGATATTGAGGCGAATACACGAAAATAGATATATCATTTTTATCGATAATTATAGCGTTTCTTTTATTTGTTGTGCCTGCGGCATCAGTTCGTTCGTTGCGGTGGCATGGTCGCTGTTGCTGCTGTTGTTGTCGTTGCTGGCGGTGCAGCTGCTATTGTAATAATTGATGCTCTGACGGGCTGTTATTGTTGTTGCTGCTGATGCTGCTGTTGTTGTTGTTGATGCTATTATTGTTGCGGATATTGCTATTCGTGGTGCTGTCGATATTGTCGTTGTTATTCAGATTGTCGTTGTTGTTGAAATTATTGGTGAGGCCTCGATATTGATATAAATAAGGGAAGACGGATATGTCGTTTGTATGGTTTTTATGGAGTTACCTGCTCTCGCGGAAGCGGCGGCATCCTTTCCTTGTAGTCATGGTGCTGCCGCGGCCACTGTCGTTATAAATGGCCGTGCAGTTGATGTTGCAGTAGCGGTCGCTATTCCCGTGGCTGTTATTATCGGTTGACATTAATGATATTGCTCCTATTGTTGTTGCTGCTATTGTTGATGTTATTATAATTATTGATATCGTTCTTGGATCCGTTTTTGAGGCGAACGTGCGAAGAACGATATGATATTTTTATATTATGTTTTGTGTTATTGTTGTTGTTGTTATTCTTGTTGTTGATGTTGATGTTGATGCCGTATTTGTTGCTGATATTATCGTTGCTATTATTATCGTTCTTGGCTCCGATATTGAGGCGAACATACGAAGATCGATATCTCGTTTGCATTATTTTTTTAAAATATATCTTGTATTCGAAGCATCATTCGTCGCTCTTTAAGATGACCGTTCAATTGTTATTGTAGTAGCGGTCGTTATTTTTGGAGATTGTTGATATTGGGTTTATTGATATTTGTTATTAATACTATCATCATATTATTATTATTCTTAACCTCGATCTCGAAACGAACGCGCCAAGACTAATATACCTATTCAATAAGAAAATTAATTCATTTTATATACGAAGTATTATTCATATCGATATAACCATTATTTCAATCAGATATGTATAGTAAATTATGAAACAATAGAGAAAAAGCCTCAAATTTCCCTTTTCTTAAT
>BGNK01000859.1:0-15408 GCA_003297005.1 Symbiodinium sp. clade A Y106
AGGGGGGGGGAGGAAAGTGTGCCAACAGACGGCGGAATTCGCCCCCAGCAGCGTCAACGCCGCTTCGTGCAGGCTCGGCGTCCTCCATGAAAAACAAAATGCGTGGCCCCCCTCCGCCCTGCGGGCTCTCTCACGGTTTTTTGGGGGGTGTAAAAGGGAAAAAGGGAGGTTTCACCTCGGACTCATCCAACACGCCGCTAGGTCGGCGGATAGGTAATTATACAGGCCCCTTATATTAAACCCTTAACCTTGCATGTTGCGGGCTTAGGGCTTTGGGTTTGGGCTTTGGGTTTACGCTTCAGCGGTTTGTTGGCTTTTGAGTTTCCTGGCACTTATTGCGATTCAGGTCGGGGCTCAACCCGATCAACAAAAAGGAACCAAGCCGATTCATCCCGATAACCCCGGCCCCCCCCCCCTCCACAACCTTAAATGCTAAAGCAGAAATCAAACCCTACACCCGGAATCCCCCCAAAGAAGGTCCCTAAACCCCGAAACCTTAAATCCCCTAAACCCCAAACACCAAGTGCTAAATTCTAAACACCAAAATCCCTTGCACTACTCTTACAATAGCCTTAAGGCATCCTTAGGCTCTTAAAGTGAGTCCCCTAGACCCCCAAAGAAGGTCCCACGCTGATGCCGGGTCTCCTCAAGGCCCTGGTAAGCAATGGCCCGCCGGCGTTCCTTGGCCTTCGAAGCAGCCTTTCTAGGGTCTTGAGGAGTTCATGCCTATTTCAGGATGTTGCACAGGGTTATTTTTGCTTCGAGGGTGGGGTTAGGATTTAGAGGGTTTTGGGTGTCGGTGACCAATTTAGGAGGTTTTAGCCGTTTAGGGCTCTTCGGGTTTGGAGGGTCGACGGCTTATCCGTTAGAGAGGTCTTCTACATAGCATAAGATAAAAGGGTGTAGTTTGAAAAGCATTTTTTTCGCAGGCTATGGTACACTTTCTATCTTTTTTCCTTTTCCCTCTCCCTCTCTCTCCCTCCCTCTCTCTCCCTCTCGCTCCCTCTCTCTCCCCCTCTCTCCCTCTCTCGCCCTCTCTCTCCCACTCTCCCCCCCCCCTCTCTTTCTGCCTAGCCTACAAGCTGTTGGAGATTCGGGTTTCATTCAGCTAGCAGTGCCTTACCTCCAACCCTAAACCCTTATCCTTGAACCATGACTCTAAACCAAAGAAGCCCCTATATCCTGAAGCTCTGAACCTTCAGCCCCCAACTCAAACTCCGAGTTTCAAGCACCCTGGCCTGGCTCTACACCCCAAGCTTCAACCCCCTAGACCCCTATACATTCCTCTAAGGGGCCCTTGCCATCTGAATCGGTCAAACTCCTTGAGGGCCGTAGATCCCGCAGCCGAACATGCACTCAGGCGAGCTAGCATGGCCTTGCTGCTTTGGCTTTTGGAGGAGATCTCGCTGCCTCTGGTGTACTGCGAAGCTACATCCTGGTATGTATGTATGCATGCATGAAAGTATTTACATTTACGACAGACATATGTAGACATTTCTATGTGTACATACAGATCTCACACACATTTACGCATGTTTATATATGTATACATACATGCATGCATGCATGCATGCATACTTACGTACATACATGCACCTAGGACCTATATTATCTATCTGTGTATATACATATATATATACACATACGCATGTGCGTGTGTGTATGTATATATATATATATATATATCCATATCCATATCCATATCCATATCCATATCCATATCCATATCCATATCTATATCTATATCTATATCTATATCTATATCTATATCTATATCTATGGCAACAGGGCCTCCTGTGATCCACTCAGCTTTCGTTCAACAGCATACATTGCAGTTGTGAGGTACTTGCTGTGAGCAGGTCACAGAAGGAGCCACTTTGGTGGCCGTTCTTGTGCTTGAGCTTGGAGAGCTTGGCTGGCGTTGTTGGTTGCATCACCCTGGTGTCCACGAGGTTTCAATTCGTCTGCATGTGAGGTAGGAGCTGCATGTGCCGTAGGAGTGCTAGGAGCTGCATGTGAGGTAGGAGCGGCATGTGTGGTAGGAGTGCTAGGAGCTGCATGTGTGTTAGGAACGGCATGTGCGGTAGTAGTGGACTGCGCCGTGCGTTGAGCGTGTTGTTTGTGTTGGTTGTGTCCGCGGCAGTGACGATACTGTTTCTCAGCCGTTTTGCCAGTAGTTTTCCCTGTTCCAGATGAGGTTGAGGAGCTGATACCGGCTGAAGAGCCTTTGCAACCCGCTTGTCTTCCTGTGGCATCTGAAGAGCTTGGCCGGTAGAGCGGTGATTTGTACGATTTGTTCTGGTAGTGTTTGTGGAGAGCAGTGAGTCGTACGGCTTGTTCTGGCGATGTTGCTAATGTTCCGGCAGTGCGTGTCGGCAGCAAGGATTTGTAAAATTTGTTCCGGTATATTTGTGCGCATATTGAAGTTCAAGCTGGCCGTTGTGATTTGTGTCTTTAAGTAAGATGTCTTCATAGGTTAGCTAGTTTAGCTTACATAGGCTGTGAAAAATGTCTCTTGCATTTACACTTTTTTTAGGTAGAGGTCAGTTGAGATGACATGGCATAAATGCTCCTGAAATTTGTCCTGGTGGTGCAGTACTGACGAGTCCAGACGTAAGACGCTGGAACGCTGCAGAGCGAAGCACATCGATGAAGCCAATCTCGTCCTGCTTGAGACACCGCCCCAGTTTAACAATGCGCTGTTCCTTATACTGTCGCATGCCGACAACCATGGCGTACATAATCCGCTTCTTCAAGAACTGAAAAGTATAGGCACCAACAAAGTTCATGTTGTCTATGGCTATCGATATGGTGTTGATGAGCACATGGGCAAAAAGCTGCAGCCCAACGAGATCGTGCATTACTCTGTATGGAAACGATGGTTTACGAGGCTGGCAACATGGTGCAAGCATTTTCAAACACGGTAAGTCCGGTAAGGTTTTTTTTGGTATCTTTTTCCTGTTTTGCATTATTTATTATAATTCTTTTTAGACCATACAAATGAATTTAGAAAAGTAGTTTGACCCTGAGATGCTCTCAGCTACCACCACAGCGCTATCGATCTGACCAACGGCATTCTCAAGTCGGCTGGGTTTGGTTTTTAGAGGCGGAAGCACGGTTTCAGCAAGCAACTGCTCAAGTTCGGAGCCTGATGTCGTCACTGCCAAAACGCAGCAACATTGGCTGGCCCGGATACAGAAATATCTGGTCAGAGGGCACCAAAGTTGAGTGGTATTATGGCATCAAGTTAGCACTCGAAGGGTCCCAAGCAATCATCTTCCGCAGGGACGGCTTGCGTCAAGCTTTCGCCGCTACGTGCGCTGGTGCCAGATACAGACATTTCGACTTGATGCTGTCTGAAAGATTAGCAGGGAAATTTTGGTTTCCACGTACACCTGCAGTTCGTACTGCGTCACACCCATCCATTATATATGGCAAGGGTAAAAGCGTGGTGCGGCCAGGTACTGTTCTTCGTAGGCCTG
This sequence comes from Symbiodinium sp. clade A Y106, assembly GCA_003297005.1. Lineage (NCBI taxonomy): Eukaryota > Dinophyceae > Suessiales > Symbiodiniaceae > Symbiodinium > Symbiodinium sp. clade A. Next base: position 3,483 of record BGNK01000859.1, read on the forward strand.
CTGCAAAGACCAAGAAGCAGCCAGCCTGCGATGAAAAAATCTACTGCAACGTAACAAGCGATTCTGCATGAGGTGGTTTCGTAGACAAACGTGAGATGCATCCCGTATACCGGTAGAGTGCAGTACTGAAGCCGTGTTGGGGTGCAGTGCTGTAGCTGAGGCCGTGGTAGCGTGCAGTGCTGCAGCTGAAGCCGTGGTAAGGTGCAGTGTCAGTGCAGAACTGTGCAACCTTGCAGTACTGAAGCCGTGTTAGGGTGCAGCGCTGTAGCTGAAGCCGTAGTAGCGTGCAGCGCTGTAGCTGAAGCCATGGAAGGGTGCAGTGTCAGTGCAGAACTGTTCAACCTTGCAGTAGCTGCATGTGCGGTGGGAGTGCTAGGAGCTGCATGTGAGGTAGGAGCTGCATGTGCGGTGGGAGTGCTAGGAGCTGCATGTGAGGTAGGGGCGGCATGTGCGGTAGGAGTGCTAGGAGCTGCATGTGTGTTAGGAATTAGGAAAGCATGTGCGGTAGTAGTGCTAGGACCAGAGCTGTGGGCAAGAGAGCGTTGTGCCTGTGTCGGTGCGGTCATTGGCTTCGGCTTCGGACATGGCGAGGATGGTCCAGCGAGGACCCTGCCGTGCGTTGAGCGTGTTGGTGTTGTCGTGTTGGTTGTGTGTGTCCACGGCAATGATGATACTGTTTCTGAGCTGCTCTTTGTTGGCACACCCTTGGCATTGAGTGGAATTGCTGAGCGTTGTGCTTGCGTCGGTAGGGTCATTGGCAGCGGACCAGGCAAGGATGGTCCAGTGAGGACCGCGCCGTGCATTGAGCATGTTGGTCGTGTTGGTTGTGTCCGCGGCAGTGATGAAAGTGTGTCTGAGCCGCCCTTCGTTGAGACACCCTTGGCATTGAGTGGAGTTGCTGTCAAGAGTTGTGAGGTACACCATTTGGTTGCCAGTGGTTGTGCCAGTTCCAGATGATGATGAGGAGCTGATATCGGCTGAAGAGCTTTTGCAATCTGTTTGTCTATGTGTGGCATCTGAAGAGCTTGACAGTTCTGTTAACTTGGATGCGAAAGCGGAATACTGCGCACTCCCTAAGATGTTGGCTTGATTTAATTCGATTGATTTGTTGTGGACGACCTCATCGACGGTGTTGCTTTGGAAGCAGGTTTATTTCTTGATGCACTGAATTAGCCCTACACCTTGCCAGGCAAGGTTGTTTTGAACCAAGGCTCTGCGGATCATAGAAGGCTCTGTTGGCTTTATATATATATATATCTGTCTGTCTGTCTATCTATATACATGTATGTATGTGCCAAGGTCTGTGACATACATGCAGGTTTCTCATGTTAGCTTGTGGCTTCGGGGCTCTCGGGCCGAAGGCATTGAGAAGTTCAAAGGATGCTTGTGATTTAACGGTCGCGTTTAGGGTTTAAGATTTAGGGTTAAGGGTTTAGGGTTTAGGAATTAGGGTTTAGGATTTAGGGTTTAGGGTTTAGGGCATACATTGCGGGTTATTTCCGTGGCAACCGTGCTGGAATGAGCTCGAGTGTAGGGGGCAAGGAACATGAGAAAAGCAAACCTTCCTGAACCACGTAAAATCCTGCAGCAAAGTCGCTATAAAAATCCTTATAAACCCCTTATGCAAACCGATATATGATCAAACATCTATAGGACCCCTGTAGAAGCTAAACCCTAGATCCCTGAAATCTACTTGGAAGGCAGAGGTCTGCTCAACCCACGTTATTGCCCACAAGTTTGTGCTGGCTTCACTGAGTGATGTGCAGGTCCCAGATGTCAGCACATGCTTGGTGGGTCGCAAGCGCATGAAGTTGCTGGAGACCGACCAACAGGTCGGCATCTTCCCGCGGAAGCCCGGCATTTTCTTCAAGGGCAGCGTGAGTGTCCAGCCCGGCAAGCTTTATGTGCTGAGCTAAGCTGAAGGGGCTGCAGCCGGCGGTGGATAGAGCCGAGATTAGCCCGTACATCTTTCGCTGACCGGAGGCAGCTCGAGCCAGCCAGGTAACTGCCACTGACCCCGCCGTGTGCGTGTGCGCACAATGCCCGAAGTTTGGCGCCATGACGTGCGTGGGCCACAGGCGCAGTCCAAGATTTCCGGAGGCGTTGGACTCAGAAGCCAAGAAGAAGACGTCAAGCAGTTGCTCAACGTGTCGATGCTTCACAAGGGCCAAAGCATCTACTATCTGGACATGGGTTTTTGGGTTTAGTGCTCGGCAGGAGGTCGAGGGCGCCCCGGGCGCTTTCCATGCCACGGCCATGCGCCAGGAAGCAGACGACGGAGGCCAAGCGGAGGATTTTCGTGTTTAGGGTTTGGGTTTTTCGGGTCTAGGTCTCTATAGGGATTTAGTGATTGAAGGTTTAGGTTAGGCGTTGAGGGATAGTGGTTTATAATATTTTATAATGGATTATGCACACAAACACGCATTCCCTCTCTGATTATTGTTTGTTGTGTTGACATTTTGGTTTCCTGGCAGTTTTGTTCAGGTAGTCACTGATCCCTGAACTCTAAACTGCAACTGCAAGCCCAACATAAACGTCGCAGTCCCCCCCCCCCCACGTGCAGTCGCGCTTTCCCGCCACAGAGCAAAACCCGACGCCCCAGATGCTGAACACAACTTCTCACAAACTGTACCTTCAGCCCCGAGCTTCGTTTAAAACCTAAACCCCCCCAAAACCTTTAGGGGTTAGGGGTTTAGGGGTTTAGGGTTTAGGGTACATAAAATTAAACCGTCCTTGTCCAGCTCCGGGCTACCGGCAGCTTGCTGCTACCGCCTATGGTGCTGCAGCACTTCGTCGGGCACAGTTACTAGGCCTGCATTGCGTGGTTCAGGGTTAAGGGTTTAGGGCCCGTTCTTTGTTGCCATACAACAAGAATATTCACCGATACCTTATTCTGATGATCAAAGCCTCCATGTTAGTGTTTTGCTTTCAGGTGCTTTCTTTTTTAGGTGTTGGGTGCCGTGACGAATAGCTAGATCATGCCCGAGGCCGTCGAACCTGAAACAACACCGAACCCAAAGAGCGATCAACAGCGTTAACGGTGACTCTGAAATCTCGAATCCTGGATCCTTTGAAACCCTCAACTGAAAAAATGCCCAGAACCCCAAAGCTCACTAAACCACTAAACCCAAACCCTTGCAGAGACCTTGGCAAGCAACAAAAGCCCTTGCACAGCCCCTTGAACATGACTTTTCCTAAACCCTTGTAGATCCCTACCCTAAACCCTAAGCCCCAACCCCCCCTAGACCTCGAAACCCTGAGCCCCAGACTCAAAAGCCGACCCCTGCACTCTGAACCCTAAGCCTTTGTCATAGTTGGGCAACATTTTACATTTTTATGGGTACTTAAAGCCAATAAGGAATAGAAATTTAGTTCTTTAATCCTATCCCAACCATGAACTACCCTAAACCCTAAACCCTAAACCCTAACCGTGAAGGCTAAATTGAAATCTCCTAGGCAGAAGGCCCCCGTCGCTTTGCGCGAGTCGATGTGCGAGGCCAGATCATCTCCAGGATAGGTTTGGGGTTTAGGGTCAGGGTTTAGGGTTTAGGGTTTAGGGTTTGGGGTTTGGGGTTTGGGGTTTGGGGCTCGGGGTCAGGGTTTAGGGGGTTTGGGGTTTGGGGCTTAGGGTTTGTAAAGAATCGGAAAAGGTTTAGAATTTGGAGTTCAGGGCTTCGGGTTGAGGGTACTCGCCTTGCCAAGCAACCGCCCCAGCTCAAACTTGAAAAGCCACGAAGACTCGAGAAGCTTGAGACCCTGCCTATCTTGAAACATGCACACCTCCATACTTCAGGGCGCGATCAGATGCGAAATCTGTTGTTCGGGTGGTACATTGCAGCACTGTATAGTAATAGTTGTTCAGGGGGGCTATCAGAGGATGTATTACAGGAACCTGGGTCTTTAGTAGGATTGTTTATTTGAATCCTAATATCTCGGGGTTCCTACTTCCCGAGCCCTCGCGTGATCCCTAAACCCTGAACCCTGATCTCTTCCTCTCCCTAAGAACCTGCAGCCATTTACCATAGAAGCCGAAATACTTGCAAATATTATTCCGTAGGGTTCCTTATTATAACTATACTATAAAGGGGCCCCCAAATCCTGTTCTAATCATTAAGGCCCCTACAACTCTCATCCCCGAACCCGCAGGCCAAAAACCCTAGCGCCCAAGCCGTTGAGCGAGCCTGTATCCTCAAGAGCCCTTAAAAGAACCACTGCAGAAATCCTTTATCGACTCACCCCAAAGCTTCTAAACAACTTCACGCCCTACCGCAACCCTAAACCCCAAACCCTAAACCGTGAACTCTCAACTCTAAACCCTAAACCCTAAAACCCTGAACTCTCAACCCTAAACCCTAAAACCCTGAACTCTCAACCCTAAACCCTAAACCCTAAAACCCTGAACTCTCAACCCTAAACCCTAAACCCCTGAATTCCGAGAGTAGATGAAGCCCTTTGAAACAGGCGGTGGACGCCGAAGTACATGGCGGCTTCATGGAGGCTTTAGGGCTTCAGGTTGAGGGGTTTAAGGGGTTTCGGGGTTTAAGGGTTTGGGGGTTTGGGGGTTTAGGGGTTGAGGGGTTTGGGGGTTTAGGGGTTCAGAGGTTCAGGGGTTTAGGGGTTTAAGGGGGTTGAGGGGAGGGGTTCAGGATTCAGGGGTTTAAGGGTTTAGGGGTTTAGGGGTTCAGGGGTTCGGGGGTTCAGGGGTTCAGGGCTTTAGGCTATTAGGGGTTTAAGGTTTAGGGACTTGAGGGCTGCAAGGGTTTCAGGCTTCAGGGGTTTAGGGTTTAGGGTTCAGGGTGTCATGGCGAGGGTTGTTGATTCACCAATGTAACAAGGCACTACCCCGGCTCCATTGCCATTCGGGTTTGGTTTTAGGGTTAGGGGTTTGCATGTCCAAGCTCGAAGGCATCTGATTTAGGAAGTGGGGTTTAGGGTTAGTGTAGCCCGTGAGTTGTTTGGAGATCTCCGAACATTCAACCAACTCAGGAAGACATCCCGCGCCCTCCTTCTTGATGGTTGGCAGCTTGAAATTTTCTGCCGCGCTATGCTCGACCACCACAGCCCTGCCTCCTAAACCCCTGGGCAAGATCTTAATGAATGTTGGAATCTGAAGTACCTTTCCTGTTTGGCTACGTTTCGGTTCTTACCATTACTTGGCGGGGNGGGGGGGGGGGGGGGGGGGTGGTTTAGGGTTCGTGGGTTCTTGCCTTAAGGTTTTGGGGGGTGCGATTTCTGCGGATGGACGAGTCCGCACATCTGCGAGGATACGTAGACAGGAAATACACTGCCTAAACTCTTATTATAGTAACCCCCCTTACTGACCCTTATAGTAACCCTTCCAGTAACCCTTGCAGTAACCCGCATCGTGACCGATACCCTAAACCCTAAACCTTTGGACATCAACTGGCTGAAGAGCCAGGAGCAGAAATTGCGAGACGAAATATCAAGAGAACAGGGTGTTCAAGGACGCCTAGGAGGCAGAGTTCGCCGAGGAAGACCTCGTAGTGTCTTTGAAGGAAACTGAGCAGAAAACTGTAGCCAGGAGGCTCTGATTCTGTCTCGGGCTTAGTAGGGACTGGGGGAATGGATCCGTATAGTAGCCCCTATATAATCCCCAATAACAGTCTCCATAGTCCATTCCCCCATTCCCTTCTAAGCACCAGACAGTCTTGGGGGATGCAGTGGAGAAGCGGGACGTGCAGCTGTTGTTGGAGCTCTCCGCGTCGCATTGGCTCATTGGCTGCAAACCCTGACGCCGTCAATCCGGCAGTTTCACAGAAGCCCACGAAGACCGAAGATCCGCCCCATAGCAGCCCCACAAGACTGATTTAGGGTTTAGGGTTTAGGTTTCAGAAAAATCACACCCTGCATCTTAGGCAACACTCTGCATGTAGTTTTAGGCCCTTCAGAAGAATCGCCAGGATCTCCTGAAGGAGGAGAGCTCGCACGAAGTGCTGTCCATCCTCACTGCACTTTGCGGGCAAGTTTAGGGTTGGGGTTCGAGCTTCGGCTTCGGTGGCTTGGGCCAAGACGGTTTACGTAAACCTCGGTGAGCTTTCACCCCCCCTCTCCGAGGGCATTGATTTTCGGATCCCTGTTATAGGCCTTTTCAACGGCAAGGGTTTACGTCCGGGTTACTGTTAACGCCTGAGGGTTGGTGTTCAAGGGTTAGTTAGGGTTAGGGTTCCAGACTGGTTGCGCTCTGCCTCCCACCCCCCAACAATCAGATATGCGCTAAACAAATCAGTAGTTTGTTTGTGGCAGTACCGGTAGTAGCTCTCAATGTTCTTAGTGCTAGTATTCATACGAGTGTTGGCAATAGTACTTCTCGCAAGTACTAGCACTAGTACCGGTAGTAGTGTCTTTTATATTCGTACTAGTACTCGCACTAGTATACGTACTTGGTAGGTAGCCTCAGACTGTGCCAAAACAGGCCCCTGAGGCCTCTCGCTAGAGTTGCTTGCCGACCCTCAAGCTCAACCATCCATTCCTAAACTGCCTTTGGGGCCTTTGGGTTTAGGGTTTGGGGTTTTAGGGGTTTAGTGACTATCAGCAGCAGGGGAATACAGCATATGCGTAGATACAAACTCCGGCCAAACACTATGCAAACAGTGACTGCTGCTTGAATTTGCCTCGGCAAGCTGCGCATTGAAGAGGCCCCCTCTGACTACGTAGGGTCGCGCAGCAGCTCCAAACCCTGTTCCACATATTAAGGCCCCGATATGATTGTATACTAGAAGTCTTTCGGGAGTATGCCAACTAAGCATTTTGGCTCCCAGAGAGGCAGGGAGCAGTACATTCCAAGCCTTGAAGTGTTTGGGATGTTGGCTTCATGCTCATAGGTTTCCGTTCGTGGTTCGCTTCCACATAGGGGTTATAGAAGGATCGCTGTGTCTTCTGAGATTTGCGGCTCCTGTCGCCCAGCCACGCCATAGAGTAATCTTGACTGTAGGCTGTATTTAGATAGGTCTTGATAATGCAGAATACCCTATGCCCGACATGACCTTGAGAAGAGGAAGCAGTTGTACTGGCTGTGATGGGGTTATAAGTTATATGCCACTCGCAAAGATACTATAGGGAGTCTGAAAGGTCAGTAGTTGTAGTAGCCCTTAATCGTCCAGATACATGTTTTATTATTTTCAATGCCAGAAGGCTATTGAAAGTATGGAGGCCCCTATATTGGCACTCGTAGCCCCACTGAAGGTTCTTTAGGACCCTATTACGACTCCTGCACCCAGGCAAGCTGCGCCACACCCCAGGCGGCCTCTAGCGAACTGCAGCGCCAGCAGGCAACGCAAATCAAGGACGGCGGAGCCACAGAAGGTAATTTACTTTAGGTATATTTTGTCGCAAGTTAAGTTACATGCCCCAGCAAGAACCCAGATAGAGGGCTTGGAAGAAGTCGTTGAGCCAGATCCCAATGGCCAGCACGGACTCCGAAATCCTAAGCACAATGTATCCCAAGCCCCGTTCGATTTCGGCGGATTTTTGGGCTTTACGGTTTTGGGGTTGCAGCGTGGACTTTGAATTGACAACGGTTTAGGAGGTTGCGGGAAGAGCTCCAGACTCACGGCCCGTCACGGCCCAAACCGTAAACCGCATAATAGTAAAACCCTAAACCCCAAAATCCTAATTAAACCTCATAAACTCTAAGCCCTAAGCCAGCGACAGGAGGAGAAGAAGTTCACGGAGATGCTCCAGGGCAAGCTGCGCCAAAGCCACCGTGCACTCCAGGCGGCGCCGAGTGAGGAGAGAAGTGCTGGTGATTATCTTACCTTTGGTTAGTAGGGAATGGAGGAATGGTAGTAATAGTAGTTATAATTCTACCCCATTCCTCCATTCCCTACTAACCAAAGGTAAGCTAACCTTAGATCCAGAAACATCCGGCTTTTTTTTAAGAAATTGCAGTAGCCCTCTTATAACTACTATTACTACCATTCCTCCATTCCCTACTAGCCAAAGGTAAGTTATTGGGTCAGGGCCTCTAGGGCCCGGCGTTTAGGATTTGGGCTTTACCCTGAACCCTCAGACTGAGTGAGCTGTCTTTGGAGAAAGAGGGCTACTGCATTTTCTTAAAAAAAGCCGGATGTTTCTGGATCTAAGGTTAGCTTACCTTTGGTTAGTAGGGAATGGAGGAATGGGGTAGAATTATAACTACTATTACTACCATTCCTCCATTCCCTACTAGCCAAAGGTAAGTTAGGGAGACTGGTGAGGCCCTCTACGCCCGGATGCCCGGAATCGGAATCATCCGGTTTCAGAGCTCACAGGTTGGGGAATGTAAAGCCCCCCGATACAGAACCCGTTGCAGTAGGGTCTTAGAAAACCACGGCCCAAAGAGAAGGGAGGTTCTTGATCAGGAATAAACCCTAAACCCTAAGCCCTGAATCCCTAGGGGTCGGTTGCTGAATTGGTAGCTGCACGCCTGTTTGTTGTAGTATAAGAGCTTCAGCCCGTAGTTCGGCAAACCCTAAACCCCTAAACCCCCTAAACCCCTAAACCCCTAAGCCCCTAAACCCTAAACCCTAACCCCTAAACCCTAAACCCACGGTTGCCACGAGATGGTTCCTAGTCTGTCTTTGGTGCCACGCTGTCTTAGACCGGCGGGGCAGTCACCCGTCCATTCGTTGTTAGGTGCTTGGAAATACTCGGGTGCCATGAGAAATGTTTTTGGCCCAGATAAGGAGCCTGTGGAGTGTCCAATAGCTTACGTGTCCCCACAAGAGGTGTGGAACAATTATTGGAAAGATGGTCGGTCTCGTCGCCGCGCTAACGCAGGCTAATTCGTTTTTTTATACATCTAAATCTGCTGGCTAAGGATCCAGGCGTCGCTCTCGCTCGGATTGTCTGCTGACTGCTTGCCTAAACCCCTAAACCCCTAAACCCCTAAACCCTGAAGACCGACGGATTCACAAACTCTGGAAAGATGCTGTTCTGCTCTTTATAACTTCGGCCCCCTAGACAACTAGCTATGTGCCCTTGTGCCTCCGCAAGCTTACAGCCTTGGGCCCTCCCACCCTAAAATTCGAATCCTGAGCTTTAGGGTTTAGGGTTTAGGGTTTGAGGGTGGGTGGTGTTGTGTGTCCTCCTGGGTTCGTGGGTTTAGGGTTTAGGGTTTAGGTGGCTCCATGCTGGCAGTAAGGGTACTTAGTTATAGCTGCACAGCAGAACTTAGAAACCAGAACCCCCGGCCCCAACAAATCCATTTTTTGCAGGCCATGGCACCCTTGGTGAAGCTGGGCGACCCGGATTTGGAGCCTTGGAAAGAATTCTGAAAGAAAGGAGAAGCAGCACCCGGTCAGTCTCAGTGTCTGGGGGCTTTGGGTTTTCATTTTTCCGGCTTGTAGGGAGCCGATCTGAACTTTAGTCTCTGTTCAGCATTGAAGCGGATGACTGCTCTTTTACCGGCGAGTACGTTCTTGCATGGCTGCTGAACCCTTCTCACTGAGCCCTAAACCCACCCTCAAAACCCTCAACTGCTAAGGGTCCGGAGCGTAGCTGCGAGGGGAAAACCCCTCTTGGGGCTTAAGACCTAACAACTCAGCTCGTCGGGTCATCCAGGGACCCATATGGGTAGTTGTCAAAATCAGGGTCCCTTTTGGGGTACCTTAAATAATAGGTGCCGTATTACATTACGGACCCCCAATAGGGACTATAATTTTGACAACCACCCATATGACTAGTGATCTCCTTCCTTAGGGTCATATCGTTCCTCAGGGCTCCTTCTGAGTATTATGGGAATATGAGACCCATGTACACCCCAAGGCCCTAGTCTAATGGTGAAGGCCCCCGGATAGGTCTTCACCGGAAAGCACCGGTTTTCCTCGATCGTGGAAGCACATGGTATACCAAATGAGTCTCACATTCCCGTAGCAGTCACAAGGAGCCCTAGAGAAATGATGCTAATTCTATGGGCCCCTAGCTGGCCCTGAAGACACGTTGCCTGTTTAGGCTTAGCAGCCTGCTAGTATGGAAGCTTCCAGAGGTCCTTGTATTGACAAACTCGAATAGCGTCTCCGCACGTGGGCTTCAGCAGGTTAAGGGCCCAGAGCATTGAGTTTAGAGTTTAGGTTTTTGGGTTCAGAGATGGTTGGACTGTAGAGCTTGGGGTACGGGGTTTAGGTATGTAGCAAACCTGCCCAAAGCCGAAAGAGTTGAGGAACGCACGCTGGCCTCGATCGTGCAGAATGGCTGGGAGTCTGCCTTTCGGAGCAACATGAAGCAACTCTAAGCCCCTAAACACAAGCCTAATGCCGTAAGACTGACACAAACGTAACACCTAACTACTTCGCCTTACAGCCAAAAGACATTAAGCCATAGAAGCACCAGGTTTGGTTTCTTAAAGGGTCAGTTCAGGGCATTGAGAGACGATCGGGCTCTCGGTAAAGACCGGTCATCTATGGATTAGGCCGCAGGTTTGTGGTTTGTGTATGGATTTAGAGCTTCCGGGCGCAGGCTTCAGGTTTCTAGTGATATAGTTGACAGATAGGCCCTGTCAAAATCTCGTTCTAAAGACTGGGGCCCTTATGTGATATTCTGAACTTCCGAGCCGACTGATGGGCGTGAGCTCTTGTTTCAGGATGTAAGATTTAGGGTTCGGAGGTTGTGGGTTGGAGTTTTTTGGGTTTCGGGTGCCTGTGGGAATGTCCTGAACCCCAGACCCGTAAACCCTCCAAGTCCAATCTCTGTAACATAGAGGTCGGAACAGTCACCGATAGCATCCCCCCGCATCCCTATACTATAGTGTACGCACCCCCCAAACTCGATCCAAACAACAGACCTCCAAAGGATGCGTATAGAAATCCCTTTTAAAACTATGAAGGCCTCTGTATTCGGTGATTCGATACCTTCTGAGAGAGTCGGCCTCCTAGAGGGCCAGACGCAGTTCAAGGTTGAAGGAGCACTTCGGGCCCGGTATAGGGGACAAAGATCTATACAACCCTAGAAATCCTGTAAGCCAAGCCTTTCCATGGTGCCGGAACCCTACTCTCCACACTGAAGCCCTGAACCCAAAACCCCAAGCCCTGAACCTCTATAGCCCGAAACCCCTAGTACAGTCTGAGTAGGTAACCTTTAACCTCGTTGGGGTACTGTACACCTCATATAATCGAAGAGGATAACCTTTAGTTCTCCTCGGATACTCGACAAGTAAGCAGGCCGACTAAACCCCCAAAGCCCGAACCCCTAAACCGCCAGCTCCTGGTTAAGGGTTCAGGGTTGAGGGTTCAGGGGTTAGGGTTTAGGGTTATACAGCATACACTTAAAAGCAACCCTAAACCAGAACACAACCCCTAAACCCTAAACCCTAAACCCTAAACCCTAAAAGCAACCCTAAACCAGAACACCACAGCCTAAAGCTCTTAGGCCTCAGAGAACCTGAAACACCCAGGCCCACTGGCCAGAAGGGCAGACGTTGCTCCACTTCCTGTGCGAGTAGCGCCGGCTGCACTCGGGGGAGCTTTGATTTGAGCCGAAATAACGGTTTAGGGTTAAGGCTTCAGGGTTTAGGGGATAGAGTTTTCAAGTTTAGGGTCTAGGGTTTGGGGTTTTCAAGTTGAGGGTCTAGGGTTTGGGGGGTTTGGGTTTAAAGTGTAGGGTCTACCTTTTCGGGTTTAAAAATTTAGCGTTTGGGAAAAATACAAAGACTTGAAGTCTCGGCTCTGCGGATGAGTAGGCAGGGTGCGAAGATACACCCAAACCCCCCAAGCCCCAAACACCAAAACCACCCAAACCCCAACCCTAAACCCTAAACCCTAAACCCTAAACCCCAAACCCCAAACCCCAACCCCCAAACCCCTAAGGCCGCCCAAGCCCCCCCCAAACCCAACCCCCAACCTGACAAACCCTTAAAACACCAAATATCTCAAGCCCTACTACGCATAAAAACACCCAAAACCTTTCAAAGTCCCTCAACCCCCCCCCCCCA
>BGNK01000859.1:15434-84945 GCA_003297005.1 Symbiodinium sp. clade A Y106
CCCCTAAACCCTTAAACCCTTAAACCCTTAAACCCTTAAACCCTTAAACCCTTAAACCCTTAAACCCTTAAACTCTAAACCCTATAATTAATCCTAAATCCTAAGCTCCATAATGCCCTAAACCCTAAACCCTAGAAGCCCTAAGCCCTAAACTCTCCGTCAGCCCTACGACCGCCCAGGCACAGCGAGGACCCTCGCGCCGTGCATCTGGTCTCCGAGCTCTGCCCGGATCTCGAGGCTCCCAGATATAGGGACCCAAAGAGGACATAAGCATAAGCATTTTATGGGGATATCCCTGCCTTATTGGGCTTCATTATAAGGAGGTTTATTAATGTAGGAACTTGATTAAGAAATCTTGGGCCTTTATTGGGGTTTCTTATATGAACCCTACTATTTTGGGGTTATAGGCCAAAGGTTTCTTAATCAGGTTCCTACATTATGCGATCTCCCCATCCTAATTTTTGCTTATGTGCTTTTTTGAGGCTCCCTGATGCTTTGGGGGACTCCCGATTTCCTTTAAGGGTTCCTTTAAGGATGCCTTTGTGGGTTCGTTGAGGTTTACGGTTCTGGGATTCGGGGTTTAGGCTCCCAGATGCTTTGGGGGGCTCCTTTGAGGTTTAGGGTTGTGGGGTTTTAGGGTTTGGGTCTTAGGGTTTTGGGTTGTAGGGTTTTGGGGTTTTAGGGTCTTAGGTGGGTTGTAGGGTCTTGGGGTTTAGGGTTGTGGGGTTTTGGGGTTTTAGGGTTTAGGGTCTTGGGGTTTCGGGTTTAGGGTTCTGGGGTTTTAGGGTTTCGGGTTTAGGGTTGTAGGGTTTTAGGGTCTTAGGATTTCGGGTTTAGGGTTGTTGTGTTTTGGGGTTTTAGGGTTTCGGGTTTGGGGTTGTAGTGTTTTGGGGTTTAGGGTCTTGGGGTTTCGGGTTTAGGCTTGTAGGGTTTTTGGGCTTTAGGGTTTAGGGTCTTCGGGTTTAGGGTTCAGAGTTTAAGGGCTCTTTAATTTGAGCCCAGATGCTTTGGGGGACTCACTTACCTTGGATCCCTAAACCCTAAACCCTAAACCCTAAACCAAAAGCGCTAAGCCCTCAAGCCTGGCACGACTGCCAAGTGCCCTTTAGTAGAGCCGTTATGGCCCGTAGTAGTGGGTATTTGGGGTATCATAGAGGGCAGCCCCAAATAAACCTTAAAGCCTAAACCCTAAACCCTCAACCCTCTAAACCCTAAAGCCTAGGCCTAAACCTTAAACCTCGGTGATTAGAGGATAAATATCGGAGCCACCTCGGGGTCTTTCCGCGAAAGCAAGACGACGACCTTTTCGGGTGTGCTGTTTTTTAGTTTAGGGCTGAGGATTTTAGAGCAGGGTTTAGGAATTACGGTTTTAGGGCTTCGGGTTTAGGATTTCAGAGTTAGGGTTTAAGAATTGCGGTTTTAGGGTTTAGGGTTCAGGGGTTGTGGGATGAAACCACGCCGCCCCCAAGCTTCAAAACCCAAACCCAGCCTCCAAAATCCAGAGAAGGGCTTTAAAGCTCAACACTCTGGAGCCCTCAAACCCCTAAGCTTCCAACCGTTAGTTACGGTTTCTATTCTACGGTTTAGGGTTTAGGGTTAAGGTTTAGGGTTTAGGGTGTTGGGGTTTAGGTCAAACCTTGGAACGTAAGCTTAAAGAAGCTCAATCCGGCAGGCACGAGATGAGAAAGGCCTTCGGGCCATGGACTACGCCATGCAGAATCCCTCGTCAGAGGCTTCACAGAGAGAGCCCCCGACTCCCTAGTCCTACTTTTTTGCTTAAGGTTTTGTTAAGGGTTCTACAGGACTGTATCATTTTTTGGGGTTCTAGAGGGCTTCGTTGTAGGATTTCGATCTGCTTTCACAAGGCCCTTGAAGACTCCTTTCTTCTAGTATGGGACAGCGAAACCATCACAAAACATCCCACGGGGGGTTACTGAGCCCCGAAATTTTAAGGGCAGTGCGGTTTGCACCGCATATGCCGAGGTTTCGTGTGCAGCAATGCCTCATTTTCGGAGATCAGAAAATGGTCATTGTTTAGAAATGTTGCAAAACGCAGGGTTTCTGCACTTTTGTCGGTGTTGTGGATTCTAGACATTAAGGTGCTTGTTACGCGGGAAGAAGTACATTGAAAGTAGCACTGGCGAACGTACCCAACGTACCACGCCTGTCACACGAGACAGGGTTTAGCATAGGATGGGTAATCTACTGAAGCAACCCGTTGTGTGGCATGCCAAATCACATCATCACACGTCCTGTCATGATCTACGACATCATATCATGAATCATATCATATCATATCATGTCGTATCATGTCATGTCATCTCCGATCATGTCACATCATGTCAAGAGCCTCACCATGACGTATCTTGAAACACAATACGTCATCACCTCCCCTCCCAACCGCCCCCTCCCCCACCCACAAAAGGACCACAACCAAGGCACAGAACCCCCCGCCCCCCATGCCAAAGCATGCCCAAACCTGGCAGGAGCCCCACATCCTAAGATCCTGGCAAGTAATGGCAAGTGATGCACCTTTGTAGTCTTTTTCTAGCTATAGTACAAAGAAGATTAGCAAGTGGGGCTTTGTTGAGGCTCCAGAGGGCCTATTTTGATCTGCTTTCACAAGGCCCTTGAAGACTCCTTCCTTCTAGTATGGAACAGCGAAATGCCTGATATCCTGAACCCCAAAAGCCCAAGCCTTAGACCCTAACACCCTCAGCCCCGAGCCCTCTGAGGCCCTACACTCCCAAAACTAGAAGTAAACCCCAGACCCTCGTCCCGAAACACCTCTAGCTGTGAAGACCCCGCCTAGCCGCCCAGAGCCCGAAGGCCTTTAAAGCCCCTAAAGCCCGAAACCCACAGAGCCGTCACCAAACATGCCCAAACCGTCCAGGAACCCGAAAGCCTAGGACCCTGGCAAGTAATGTAATTACCTTTATGGGAGTTTCCGATTTTTTTTTGGGTACCTTATTCTGGGGTCCTGATAATAAGGATCCTACTATTTAGGTACTATATTAGGGTCTCCTATTTTGGGAAACTCCCATATAGTCCTTCATCTAGCTATAGTACAATAGACTCAACAGACCCTTGGGAATGAAGATTGGCAATATGCTATACTATTCCTTAGGGTTCGTTGTGATAACCACTATACATATAACACAGTATATGCCAACGCCCTGTTCTAATTAAGTTATACAGGCCCCGAAATGCTTCTCTCAACCCTAAACTCCAAACGCTCAATCCTTAAACCATGTTTGTAAATCCTGAACCCCTAAAACCACTTTTTCCCTACTTGTAAATCCCGAACCCCTAAAACCTGACTATAAATCCTAAAACCACCCTAAACCCGAAAACCTGCAACCCGCTAAACCCTATGAACCCCTTAAACCCGTGGAAAGGTGGCGGACCAACTGTTGAACAAGCTAAACAGCTAAACCCTCAAACCCTGATTGTGAATCCTGAACCCTTAAATCCTGAAATCCTGACTAATTATAAATTATGAATCTTAAAATGCCTCAAAGCCGTGGGAAGGTGGCGGACCAACTTTTGAAGGTCAGCCGCGCACGGGCCTGCCAAAGCTTCGGGCCTCTGGAGGCTGCGCGCCGAGGTTTAGGGTTTTAGGGTTTTAGGGTATTTTAGAGCTTTTCAGGGTATTTTAGAGTTAGGGTTTTTAAGGGTATTTTCGAGTTAGGGTTTAGGGTTTAGGGGTTTGCATTTTGTGCTTTCGGGGCTTAGGGTTTAGGGTGTCTTCTTGCGCAGTGGCTGGTAATCCATGCTAGGATGGCGCCACTTCACGCCAGGCTTTGTGGGTGGGGGCATATGACGCGTCAAGCGACCTTCCTTGCATGTGTCATAGAACGCGGTGAATCCGGTACTCCGCTGTGATGATGCCACAGGCGACCACCCAGACCATCAGACAAGTCAGGGGCTGGCAGGACATAAGGACGGCAGCAGGGCAGCAGTATGGCAGGAGCGGTGCAAGGCGTCAGCGCCCAGGGTCCCAGCGGGGCCCCTGGGCGGGCCGGGGATGGGTGGGCGAAAGACACAAAAGCTGGACCTTGTGGGTAGTGGATTTTAAGCCCAGCTGTGCAGCGAGGCGGGGCCTTTGGCGGCTAGATCGGGTTGTATTCGACCACTCTCCATACGCTGCACCCATTGTTTGTAAAGGCTGCCGGGCATCTTCAGTGTCTGGGCACCCAGGCCCCAGGGGGCCGGGTGGGAATTTAGGGTTTAGTTAGGGTTTAGGGTTGGTCTTGTAAAGTCTTGTTCTTGTGGCTTTTTGTTTCGGCTGTTGTGGAAGTTTACAGGGTCTGTCAAATTTTCTTGTGAGTTTGAAGCAGTACATTGGCTTTCACTGGGGTTTACATGGGGCTTATGAGGGTGATAGTTCCTGTTGAACAAAGTTTCGTTAGTGTGTATGACGGCTTTACGCTGCTTGTATCAGGGTCTTATCGGGTTGCTTTGGGTTCAGGTTCTCAGGCTTTTTGGGGTTTGGGCTTAAGACTTTCTTTAGGGTTTAATTTTTGGGCCTTGGTGGGTTTAGGGTTTAGGGCTTTGGTAGGTCTACAGTAGGGCCTGTAGGGTCTCGGGTTGTTGGGAGTTTTGCGTTCGGATTGAAGTACACCGCTTCTAACAGCTCCATGCTTCATAAGCAGAAGCCCTAACCATTGTAGCCAGCCGATATTGAACCACGGAGGAGTGCTTCATCAGAGCGTACGGCAGTGATATTGGACATGAGCATACCTGAGGCTTCTAGCATGCTATGGACAAGTTTTGGAGTAATGCTAACCATGTGTCCGTAGCCCCTAAGCTGTCGGAGGTTTTGGATTTCTGCGACTTTTGGTCACCTCTGGGGCGTCTGAAGCTTCCGGCTGTTTTAGGGTCTTGGATTGCATGTTTTTCGGCCATACACTTTGGGGAACGCCGAGAGAGACATAGACATAGCGCCAAAGTCACAAAGGGACCCAGCCACCTTCAGCACCAGCTCGGCGTAGGACGGTTATGTAGGAGATACGATTATGAAGGACGTTTACACATGTTCTCCCTTTCGCGGCGCATGTCGAGCTTCCGTGAGTTGGTCAAATCCGTCCATTGCACGGAGAATGATCCCATCCACCAGTCGCATCTCATGGGTGTGGCTCTTGCCCCCCGCCAGGTTGTTTAATCCGTTCGGGGCCGCCCCTATATTCCACCATCTGGTTTGCATTCAGAGCCGGCCGTGGCTCTCATTGAGTTGTTCGCCATGAATGGAAGCAACTGCAAAAAGATGGTCACTTGGTGTCCCAAGGAAAGGAGAACGAGGCGGCTGCAGTGAACGCTAGGCAGAAATTGAGCCGACAGTGCCAGGCGCAAGGAGTCCATTCAGCCGTCTTCAGTGTTACGGCACAGAAGCAAACGGATGCAAGTCCAAGTGCAGAATCAAGATTGCTGGTAGGGCCTATAGTCTCCTTAGAATTTTTCCCCACCCTCGGTGTGGGGTTGTTAGATTTTAAAGTCAGCTATTACTCCTCGCCCACTGAGACTACCTCCTGGAGTGCCCAAAACCACAGACTACCGTGAGACGCCCTGTAGTGCCCAATCCCAACAAACTACCGCGAGACTCCCTGGAGTGCCCAACCCCACAGACTTCCGTGAGACTCCCTGGAGTGCCCAATCCCAGCACACTACGGTGAGACTCCCTGGAGTGCCCAACCCCACAGACTACCGTGAGACTCCCTGGAGTGCCCAATCCCAACAGACTACCGCGAGACTCCCTGGAGTGCCTGCCGTGAGACTCCCTGGAGTGCCCAATCCCAACAGACTCCCTGGAGTGCCCAATCCCAACAGACTACCGTGAGACTCCCTGGAGTGCCCAACCCCACAGACTACGGTGAGACTCCCTGGAATGCCCAACTTCACAGACTACCGTGAGACTGCCCGGAGTGCCCAACGTCACAGACTATCGTGAGTGCCCAACCCCACAGACTACCGTGAGACTACCTGGAGTGCCCAACCCCACAGACTACCATGAGACTACCTGGTAGGGTGGGGATGTTCGAAGTAAAATGATTTGTTTTTTTCATATAAAACCCAAGAGGATATTGCTTTTAAGGGGGGCATAGTGGCTGCTGTTTTGGAGATGGTAGGCGCTGGTCCTCTTCTTCAATCCCGAAGTCTCAGACGCTACTTCAAGGATCATGGGACATGGTAACTAGGGTTACAAATGAGGTATCTACACGTATAGTTACCTGTAACACAACTTATCACCTTAGTTACAAAGTCCCATGATCCTCTCTGTACGCTAAGGTTCCGAAGCCTCCAAACCCCACGCGGTAGCAGCATTTAGTCGATGTTGGAGTTTCTGGAAAGAAGGGTCCGGAATGTAGACCCCAGATAGTGTGGTCCTCGATACACGGGTTTAGGGTTTAAAACCCAAAACCCGGGGCAAAAGGACCCCCTACTTTTGGTGGAGCCTTGGGCCGGCTGTGAGGATGACGTCTATGGCCAAAATTTGGAGGTCATCCAGGAGCATGCTACCTGGACCTATACGGTTTAGGGTTCAAGGTTCAGGGGTTTAGGTAGGGTTTGCGGCCGAGGGTTTAAGGCTCAGGGGTTCAGGGGGTTACCTGAGTTTCCCGGGCTGCAACTAGATCGGAAGAGGATTTGAACGCGTTTCATGAGGGGCCGTACGTTCTCAAACGCTACAAGGGGCCGGGGTTACTGGATGTAGACACAATTGCATATTCATGCGCCGAGGTTGTGGTTTGAGACATATCCCTAAACCCCAAACCCTTAAACCTTCAACAAACCCTAAACCCTGAACCAATCGTGTGGGGCTGCTTTTGGGTTGAGGGTTTCATCATGCTCTTGCCGCCTTTTTGCTCGCTTGTGCCTTTGGTTGAAGGGTTCCAGGCTTAAGGTTTAGTTTTTACCTAAAGTCTCCATTGTAGTTCCTTCTTTTGGTTAGCCAGTTTTATATCAGAGGATCTTAGCCATAAAATTGGTAAACCAAAAAAGGAACTACAATGGAGACTAAAGGTAGGGTTCCAGGTTTAGGGACCAGTGTGCATGGTTTCGGAAAGCTTGAGCACAGGGTTTTGGGTCTTTTCGTCCGGGCAGGGAGCTTAGGCTGCTAACTGATTATAGGATTAGGAGTTTCGGGTTTAAGGTTTAAGGTATAAGGTTGTGGGTTTAGAGTAGGGTTTAGGCTTTAGGTTTTAGAATTTAGCATAGGTTTTAGGGTTTCGGAGATTAAGTTGGATCTACATATTCAGGGGCTGAGCCCTAACACCCTAGTTTGGCGGGGATCACTAACCCGAAGACACAGAAGGATCCCACTACTTAGGTGCTTTGATCCAGGATAGGACAGGGCCATCGATTGCAGATCCCTGATTGCTAAACCTTCTTGGTTTGCAAACGGTTAGGGCTAAGCTCGTGGCACTTTCGGCGAGGGCTTATTAAACTCTGCTAAATCCTGTAATGCCCTTGCACGGCTTTCTAGGAAAAGAGTATGTGACTGCTGGTGCTTGATGTCCGGCGCAAACGAAACTTCAGGGTTTGGAACGGTTTACGACTGTGAGCATCGCGCTTTACGGATTTTAAGGTTTTGGGGTTTGTTTTTCGGGTGAATGCTCTTGGTATGATAAGCATTTATTGATTTCGGCAGATCTGGCACCATTCCTTGGAAACGTCTTGTGTTCTTGGCATAGCAGAGGGGCACTGGCACCACCATCCTCTATGCTCCCTTCCGAAATTCGGCGTTCTCTTCTTTCATCTAGAGATTGCTTGACCAGCACGTTTGTTCGGTCTGCATGCGCGAGTACATCCCTAAACCCTCAAGTAAATCCCAGATCCTATAACCGCGTATCTTCCGCAGCTAGACCTAGCCCCCTCTCCTTTTGAGGGACTCAACGGGGTCCAGGGTTTAGGGTGTAGGGTTTAGGGGAATGAGTTCAGTTTAGGGCGTTTCAGATGCAATTTAAGTCTTGCGCGATGTAGTCGTCAGTTTTGTGGTTCGTAGTGTCCAAGTTCCTTTAGTGGCTTCTACTCTTGGGGAAGTTGGTCGAGGACAGCATTTGTCTTGCTTAGATATTCCTATGCGTGTGTGTGTATATACATATATATATGTTATATATGTATATATATATATATATACAGATAAGTATAAATACGTACACAAATACATAATATATACATATATATATACATATCAGTATACACACTGTTTTCATGTATGTGCTTATTCATTTACTTATGTGTTGATATATTCATAGTCTATGCTTGTATCCATTTACACCATTGCGGGGCCATTGTTCTCGGCCACTGCACGCTTATGCCCCGTTCCAGGCTTTCTTCATACTTGCACGGTTTTGCGATGTTGATGAAGAGACAGAAAGCTAGGTTTGTACTTCGTAAAAACCACATGGAGGTCACCTCAAGGAAACAGTTGTTATGCCAGACAAATGACATCCAATTGCAGCTGCTGTGTCATGCCGCGCAAGTCAGCTGCAAGAGAGTGTGCTAGCGATTAAGACCTGTTTGATAAGTATCAGCTGTTTGGGAGGATCGCCACGTCTTTGTAAAACTGGCTCAAGCTTTCCGCTGTTTGCGTATACTTGTTCGGATCACACCCCAAGCCTCGCGACCATGGTAGGCATAGTGCTGGAAATATATCTTATCACGAAACTGTCACGCGTGTGGGCTGCAGGCGGCTCCATCACTCGCATGTCGAAGCCATGTGAGACAAGATAAACAAAAAGTACGAAAGCACGAGGCAACCGAGAATGCCCTTGAACCCCTAAACCCTTCCACGCCTTAAACCCTAAACTCACGTGCGAAGTAACTGAGGAGCCGCCCGCGGCGGTGTCGTGCCAGGTCTGCACTTGATTTGGGCATGAGCGTTATCTAGTGGATTTAAGGTTTAATGTTTACGGTTAGGCCGCCACTTTCGGGGTGTAGCGTCCTCAGGAACTGAGCCATAAACCTTGTGATGGAGGGTCTTCTGGATCCTTAGAGTTTTCCAACCTCCCCCAAACCTTAAGCCGTGAACCCGCAGCTCTTTTGGTTTAGGGTTGAAGGTCCATGGTGCGTGGTGAAATGCTGGTCTCCCGCAAGCTTACCACAACTGTCGAAACGTTTCTAACTGCATGTGTCAGCAGCCTTAATCACTAATCTTCCTTTTAGGACTACTCTTAGTACTGATATCAGCATATAAGTATTTTAGCGTATTAGCATATTCGTATATTAGCATATTCGTACATTAGTACTGTAGTACATGAGGTACATTAGTACATTAGTACATTAGTACATTAGTACATTAGTATACTAGTATATTAGTATATAAGTATATTAGTATATAAGTATATTAGTATATTGGTATATTAGTATATTAGTATATTAGTATATTAGTATATTAGTATATTAGTATATTAGTATATTAGTATATTAGTATATTAGTATATTAGTATATTAGTATATTAGTATATTAGTATATTAGTATATTAGTATATTAGTGTATTAGTATTTAAGTACATTAGTATATTAGTATATTAGTGTATTAGTGTATTAGTATATTAGTCTATTAGTCTATTAGTCTATTAGTCTATTGGTCTATTAGTTTATTAGTCTATTAGTCTATTAGTCTATTAGTCTATTAGTCTATTAGTCTATTAGTCTATTAGTTTATTAGTATGTTAGTATATTAGTATATTAGTATATTAGTTTCTTAGTTTTTTGGTTTCTTAGTTTCTTAGTTTCTTAGTTTCTTAGTATCTTAGTATAGTAGTATAGTAGTATAGTAGTATAGTAGTATATTAGTATATTAGTATATTAGTATATTAGTATATTAGTATATTAGTATAGCAGTATAGTAGTATGTTAGTATGTTAGTATGTTAGTATATTGGTATATTAGTATATTAGTATATTAGTATATTAGTATATTAGTATATTAGTATATTAGTATATTAGTATATTAGTATATTAGTATATTGGCATATTAATATGTTAATATAGTAAGTACATCAGTATATCAGTATGTCACTATATTGGTATATTCGTATATCAAGTAACATTTGCAGCAGCATAAGCATTAGTGCCAGCATCGGCATCAGCATTCTGTGTGGAATTGGGACCCTTCGTATTCGTATTAGTAGTGGTATCAATATTGGTATTGATAAACTCTTCGCCCCAAATCTCGCGCCAATTTCAGACCTCAGCCCTCTTCAACTAGCCCCTTATTGTAAGGATTCCCGTAGTAGACAAATACGTATTGAGTTTATTTCAAGTGGCATCCAAAACATAATCTACACTCAATCCTAGCAACCAACCTATCCCTGTGCCTTTAAGCTTGAACCCCATTCAGTCCAACAACTTAGACTTAGACCAGACCTATACCTTCAACCTCAAGCTAAGTTCCCTTCCCAAATCGGTTCCAGATCGTCCAGTCGCATCCCTCAACCGAGACCCTGAGCCGGAACATCTCATAAGACCAAATATCAAGAAAACCTTATGAGACCTTTCCAACACCCTAAACTCAACAACCCCTGCACTTGAAGCCCGTCAAGAAACTCTATTTTCTTCGAAACTTTCTAAAACCATAGACACCCCTCCCAAGCCCTAAGCCATAAGCCCCAAATCGTACACTCTGGAACATTCTGAACGTGTCTACGTCCTTTAAAGCCCTGGTATAGCCTTATACAATCCTGTGCCCTAAACCCTAAACCCTGAACCCTAAACCCAATCCCCTAAAAATGCATGACCTGAACCCTCAGCCCTGAACACCGACAGGCCCTAAATCCTGCATTCTATTCGCTTAGCTCATAAAGCCCTTAAGCCACCCCAAACCCCAGATGCCTGGAAACCTGGGGAAGTAGTATACTCTTATAGTTTTTATATATTCAAGCCTAACATACGCGTAAGATCCCTGAAGCGCTAAGCCCCATGCCATAAACACTAAAGCCCTAAAGCTCTAAGGGCCCTAGAGTATCTTTGTAGAACCCTTACAGGAACCCTTTGAGTTCCCTTTAGAGGAACCACAAAACCTAGATGCCCTCATGAGCGATCTGTGCTGAGTATCTCGGATCCGAAGCTTCCGGAGATGAAGCAAAGCGTCGTCATCGGCCCCTTGGCCGGTGATATCTTAAACGATCAAGGCTACCTTAACGGGGTTTAGGGCTAGGGTTCAGGGTTTGGGCCGGTTTGGGGTTGAGGGGTTTAGGGTTCTGGGTTTGAGGCGTCTTTCTCCGCAGTGCCCGGAAGCTCTATGCTAAGATGACAGCACTTGACACGAGGGGGTTGCGGCACTGCCTGCGTCAAGCGACTTTCCGTTGTGTATTGGGACAGAACCCGGTGAAGCCGGAAGTTCTTTTGGACCGAACGACATCGAAAGAGCTTGCCTCCCTGTATTCACCACCCGGTGCGGGTCAGCTGTTGGCATCTTCAGACATCGGCCCAGCGGGAATTCAAGGTGGCAGGCTTTGAGGTTTCGCACTTTTCTTGACAGGTTTTCCATGGTTTTTACAGCTTTGCAGAGGTCGGTGCACACCTGTACCAGCTGTAGCACGGAGTGCTGCCGCTGTGATGGCTCGCGGAGGGCTTTGCACATTCTGGTCTCGTGCCCATAATACGGCCCTGCAGCTGGCTTTGATAGTTTCGTTTAAGGGTTCCTCTGAAGGACTCCTTTATGGGTTGAGGGTTTTCTTGGAGGGTTTTGGGGGGTAATTAAGGATCAAGGGATTTTGTAGGTTTGAAGAGAAGTATGGTAAGGTGACCGTAGTTACAACAACTTTTATATTCTTAAGGAAGGCACTTGTAGCCCCCTGCTTTTCATGTCCGCTGATCGTCGAAGTATGCTGGACCCTGAACCCCAAATCGTGCTGTAACCTTCGACTCCCATGACCAGCATCTAGTCTATTCTGTTCTAATCTTTCTAATCTATCCTATTTTATGCTATGCTATTGTATTGTGTTCTGTTCTATTCTCTATCTATGCCATTCTAGTTCTAGGTCTACTTCTAAGTCTCAGTCTGTACTAGACCATGCTGGACTAGACTAGACTTGGCTTGGACTTATTCTCTTGCACTCTAGTCTAGTCTATTCTGTCGGATTATGCCCCCAAGTTTTATGACGTCCGAAAACTCCTCAGCCTTACGCACATCCCAGGATCTGAACCAACAGCCGAACCCTCCAGCTCTTAGGAAAAGATGGCGAGACCGAGCATGGTACAATCGGGGCTCTGTTCGTTCTCCGCACGCAGCTGTCCGCAGCACTGCGTGAGAACGAGGCGCTGAGGGACAAGGCACGCCTGCTGCGGTTTTGTCGAGGGACTTGGATGCCATAAAATGGTGTATCAACCTTAATGTAGGAACCTGATTAAGAACCCCCGGGCCTATAACCCCAAAATAGTAGGATTCATAATTATAAGGAACCCTAATAAAGGCCCAAGGTTTCTTAATCAGGTTCCTACATTAGACCTGGAGCGCCTGAACCCAAAATTTGCAACCTGCAGCCCTGAAAGCCTTAAACCTTAAAGCCCCAAAGCCCGTAAAGCCTAAACCCTCGACCCTCTACCCTGAGACCCCTCAACCCTAAACTTTACAGGCCTCTAAACACCCAAAAAGCTCCCTGAACTTTCCCCGCAATTGAAGGATCATGGGACTTACGGTTGATGGACAAAATCCTGCATTACCCATTATAAGGAATATACCATAATTCCCATAGTTTAGGGTCCTTAGGGTCATGCAGGATTTTGTCCATCAACAGTAGTAACTTAAGAGGTTCCTTCTAAAGGGTTCCTTGAGGGATTCCTTACAGGCTTCCTGACAGGGTTCCTTAAAGGGTTTTTGTAGGGTTTCGGGCTTCTGGGATTTCCTAACTAGGCTTATAAAATGCGGTTTAGGGTTTAGGGAGTTACAAGAAAACCTGGTAACCTAATGCTTACATCTTAGAACCTTACCTACAAGGCCACCAAGTGGTTCAGGACCCCTGATCCCTTTGCCCCAAATCCTGAATCTCGAACCCAAGAAGAATACCTCAACCCCTAAATCTTAAACCCCAGCCCCTAAGCGCTAAGCCCTAAACCCAGAAACCCTAAACCCCAACCCCTAAGCCCTGAACCCCAAAAAAGCCTAATCCTAAACCCCAAAACCTAAACCCAAAACCCAAAACTCTAAATGCCTACACTCTTCCTCAGGTGGCTACCTAAATCAAGAACCTCAAACCCGAAACCCTAAACCAAAGCCCTGACCAAAGGGTGGGATAATCTTAAGGCCCAAGACCGGCCCAAACCCACGCAAACCCAGCCGGGCCAAGCCCACTCAAACCCACCCCAAACCCATCCAAGCCCTTCTCACAAACCCACTTACAACATCCCTAAAACCCTGAACCCTAAACCCTAAACCCTGAACCCTAAAGCCCCAAAGCTTTGACTAAAAGGTCGGTGAGCTCGAGCTGCTCCGCACGAGATTGGCGATTCTCTCTGAGGAGCGGGGTCCGCCGATGCCTTGGCTTCGGGTTTGGGGGTTTAGGGACTTATGGGTTCAGGGGGTTTAAGGGATTTAGGGGTTTAGGCCTTTAGGGGCTTTGGGTTTAGGGATTTACGAGTTTAGGGTTTAGTTTAGGGGTTTAGGGGTTTAGGGTTTAGGGTTTAGGAGTTTTGGGTTTGGCGAGTCTCGCGTCGTAGGGTTCGGGGGGTTTTGGTTTCAGGTCTCGCCTGGTAGGGCCTGGTAGGGTTTGGGATTTTAGGCTTTGGGGGGTTCTGGTTTTAGGGTTAGGTGTGTTAGGGTCTTGAGTTTGAGGCATTTGTGCTGTACTTTCCAAATCCTTACTTTCGAAAACATAAAAATGATTTTGGGGCGGCCTGCAACTACAACGACCGGCTCGGATTGTAGTACCTCTACCTCAGGATTGTAAGCAGCATGTGACTGTCAGGTACCAAGGTCCCCGGCGTTTTTATTGGCTAGAGTCCGGATTGACTCTGACCACGGAATTGTGTTTGAGGGTTTGGGGTTCAGGGCTTAGCAAGATCGGCAACATCCGCCAACAAGCCATGTCGACAGATAAGTTCGTAAACATAGATCAAAGGCCAAAGTTCTTGCATAGACCCTGCATCGGCCGAAAGCCCTATCACCACAGACTGGTCTAAGAGTGTCAACCCCAAACACCTAACTACACGAAAAGCATTCAACCGAAAAGCTCTTCACTACCCTAAACCCTAAACTCGAAACCCTAAACCGCGGCCCAGGGTCACGGCGACAGGCCCAGTGCTTCCAGCCGAAATCGCAGAGAAGAGGCAGCTCGGCGGATTTGAACATAGGGGCCTTAGCAATTACCTCTGCTATTTTGGGGGGGCTCCTGTAAAGGGGTCTATAGGGGTTACTATATAGGGCCATTATAAGGATTTAGCATAGGGGCCTTAATAAGTACCTGTACTATTTGGGGGTCCCTTATTTTAAGTTTAGTATAATGGGCCCCAAAACCCTACCTACTCTGTTTATTGAGGCCCCCATATCAACAAACACTGAAGTTCACGGAAGACACGTCTTAGACCCGCAGCAGAACCCTTAGAACACCATGTAGACGCTGGTTCTATATAACACTTTAAAACCAAACTAGAACCCTTAAGCAAAAAGCACTTGTGTGGAGCCTGCGTTCTCTATCACCACATATAACACCATTGTCAAACCCTGATTGACCACAAAACAGAATTGATTTCTAGAGTCTAGAAGTATAAATACACACTACCGTCGGAAATCCATCAGGCTCTTCTTAAAGGATCAGGTGGCTACTGGCTTTTGGGCCATCGGGGTTAGAAGTACAGAAAAGTGTTTGAAGCAGGGTTATAACGACTTATAAGTGCGGCTACCTTCCTTCTAACATCCTCTAACCGAATTCCCAAGCACATTGTCGAGCAAGCAAGAAAGTTTAGGGTATAGTCGCCCCTCGTGCCCTCTGTCTCACAACTTCAGAGTAAATGGAAAGAGACCTGGGTCCTAAATGCTAAGCCCTATAAACCAGAAGGCACTAAACCCTATAAGAACTATGAACCCAAACCCATAAACGCCCTATCAGCACTAGCCCTAAGCCACAACCTCCTAGGCCCAAAGCCCTGAACCCTGAGCCCTACAAGACTTGAATCCCTATGTCCTACAGCCCCTGAACCCTGAGCCCTATAAGCCTTGAATCCCTAAGTCCTACAGCCCTAACCCCTAATCTCTTATAGATCCGTTGAAAGGAACCCCGAAAAAACCTCTTTAAACCTTACTAAGGCCCCTATATTATAGCACCCTTATAGATCCCTTATAGACCCCTTTAAAAGAGGAACCCTATTCTAATTATTAAGGCCCCTTTTTTAAGTCCGGAAGCGTCGTCCTTGAGAGCCCAGGGAACGAGGAATCGAAATCCAGGCCCGGGCCCCAGTTCAAGCGGGCGCCGTCGGTTTGGGGTTCTGGAGCTTAGGGGCTTAAGGGATCCATAAGGGTTCAGGGGCTGTCTTATGGCTTTGGCTTTTAGGGTTTACGGGTTCAGGGTGTGCGTTTGAGGGCTTGGGGTTTTTAGGGGGTATAGGCCTAGGGTTTAGGGGTGTCGGGGGTTTCGGGGTTTCGGGTTTGGGGTGTGGAGTGCTAGGATGTTGGTCTATTCTGGTTTGATTCTGGTGTTGTGTTGTTTGTTGTTATGAGATGTGCTGTGAACCTTGGCCTTTCGGAGTGGGTTTAGGGTTTAGGGTTTACTTGCTTTTGTCTGTTGCCTCTGCTTTGGAGCTTCGCTAATGCAGGGTTCAGGGCTTTAAGCTTTCGGACTCCGGCCAAGTCTTCTCAGAGTCTTGAATGTGGGAGTTTCAGAAAAATCACAACGCAAGCCGAGTTCTAAGGGCCCCTGAACAAGCCCTAAACTCTAAACTCCTAAACCTTCACACCCCTAGAGCCGTAAGCCCAAAGAAGCCCCCCTTGTGCAGGAGGTCAACTCCCTGCAGCGAGTGTCGGACAGCGTCATCCGAGGCTCAAAACCCTGTACTGGTTTTTGGGTTTGGGGCCGTGGCTCCCATACCTGAGACTCTGCAGCCCCGGTAGGGTTGAATATCAGGCTCCATGGCCTTGGGCGGTGTGATCATGTTGGTGGTGGTGCTGCTGCTGCTGCTGGTGGTGGTGGTGGTGGTGGCGGTGGTTCTGCGTGCTGCTTGCTAGTTGCGGGCCGCTTCAGGGTGCAGGTGTTTACACCGTGCGATCTGTTCATCTCTGAGAGTCCTGTGTAAGCGTGCCCTTTAACATGTCAAGCACACTTGAAAGTTTGGATTTGGGGGTTCCTTAAGCCCTACAACCTAGCCCGCTCAACACTACAACACCAAGCCTCAAGGAAGCACCAAAACCCTATTCTAATTTTCAAGGCCCCTACATTACATCCCTTGAACATCTAAGAATTGCTGTTCCTGCAGAGGAGATGTGGCCGGCAGCGACAGCATTTCGGCATCCGCGTCAGCTGCATGGCCTGAAGCTACAGGTCCTCAGGGGACGGAGCAGATCTGCATGGGGTTCTTGTTGCTGTGAGGAATGTGTATTTAAGTTCACATTTATCCCGATCATATCATAGCTTGAACTCCTTAGCAGAACCTAGTTGTTCACTCCTTGGATGTCGTAGTTGTGGAAATGCTCATGGGGTTTGTCCGCCTTGGAGAACTTTGGTATTGAAAACGCCTGCCTGGATATGTCTTGTTTGGATGATTATTTAGTTACTAGTGTTTTTCCAATTTAAGTGCCTAAGGACCTTGTATTAAATTTTTATCCTTCCATTTTCCCAAACCATTAAGCTTAACACCCTTAAGCCCTAAGCCCAGGAATGCGAGCCGGTTCCCGAGCCTCCAGCCAGCGTCGCGGAGACCTCGCCAGATGCATCGCCCACGCCTCGCGAGGCGGATTTTGATCGGGGTTCTTTGCGGTGTAGGGTTAAGGGTGTGGGGTCTCTTTAGGGTTCGACAAGGGCTCGAGAAGACTGTCACACGGGTTCTAGAAGAGGTTCCTTTAAGGCTTCTATACGGGTTTTCGAAGCTACAGATCTTGGGGGTCTTCAGTTCAGGATGTGTTTAAGGATCAGACCTGCAGGGTTCAGGGTCGTCAGGTTCTGATTGCAGGGTTAGGGTCTTAAGGCTAGTGGTTTTCGAAGTTTGGATTTAGGATGCAGGGCCTTTAGGATTTTTCAGATATCGGGTTTCGGATCTTCTGGGAATTCAGAACTCTGGGATTCGGGGCGCCTGGGGTCCATCGGTCCATCCTTTGCGTTTTCGAGGCTTTGGGATTCTAGAACTTGTGTGTTTTTCAGGTGTTTCAGGTCTCGGATTTCTCGGATTTAGGGTTTAGGGTTTAGGGTTTTGGAGGTGGGAGGTTCTTGCACTCAGCCCGAATCCCCAAGCCCTCTTTGAAACCTCATCCCTGGACCTCAAACGACAAAGCCTGAATCCTAGTACTATCCTAAACCCAAAGCACTGAACCTCTCATAGTTGGGCCTCAATGCCATGTTAGTATCAGGCCTGTGTGCTCTCGAAGACATACTACCTGAGGGCTTGCGTTTAGTTGCGTTGGGGTATTAAGGGCTCCCTAAACCGTAAACCGTGGCATGTCCGGCTAGGGAGACTTGGGAAGACAGGTGGAACCCCTCAACCCTGCACTACCAGCAGGTGGCAATTCGGGTTAATTTTACAATTGCCCCTTTTCGCAACTATTCAAAGAGACCTTAGAAGCGTTTCAAGCTAGTACCTAACAATCTAGGGGCGTAAATGATTACCAATATCATTCCCCAGGGCTCCGTATTGCAGTGATGCCTCAAAGGAGCCCAAAGCCCCATTCCACAGATTCAGGCCCCTGCATTAAACCAGGCCCTAAACCCTAAACCCTAACCCTAAACCTTAAACCCTAAACCCTAAACCAGGAGGCCTGAAGCCGACTCCTACACACGTGGAGCAGCCCCGAAAGACACCTTCACTTTATGAGCGAAGGCTTCGGGACCCCAAAAGGAAACAAGCATAGCAGCATAGGCCTATTTTAAAAGGACATCCCTAGCCTATTGGGCTTCAGTAGAAAGGGGTTTATTTGGGATATCCCTATCCTAACTTTTGCTTACGTGCTTTTTGTGTTCCCTAGAGGCGGCCGCTGAGCCCTAAACCCTACCCTAAACGCTAAACCCTAAACCCTAAACCCCTAACCCTTAAACCCTAAAAAACCCCTAAACCCTAAACCCTAAATCCTAAATCTTTGGGCCCAAAGGCAGGATCACCGAAGCTGCTGGCACCACCCAGGGGCAAGGCCAAGGGGAAAGGAGACTCGGCAGATCTTCCGTTCGGTGGCTCCGGGTTTCGGGTGTAGGGTTGAGAGTTCAGGGGTTTAGGGGTTTCGGGTTAGGAGTTCAGGCACCTGCAACCCCAAAGTAGCAGGCTGCGACCCCTTATCCCCTACCTCTCCGGCATATGGGTAGCGCTTTCAATTAAGGTCCCGCGCAGAATAGTACAGCACCCTGGTAACAAGGACCCTGAAATCTAGTTTATTCACCGTCTCTTCAACAGCAGGTAATGAGTTCGGGCCACAGGCAAGCCATACGTAGCCTCCTGAATGTTGAACGCCACCCCGGCACACTGAAAAGGGTTTCGGTCTGCTTCTACAAGGTAAAGTCGTCAGCTCGAACCGAAATAAAAACCAAAAGCCCAGAGGCCAAAGACCTCGACCCTTACCACCCAAAAGCCCAAATCCTAAAGCCCTAAATTAAGGTTTAGGGTTTAGGCTGGACCCTTACAAAACCCAAGTTAGAATACTCAAAGAGCCCTCATGTCCTTCTTAGACCCCGCGTGAAGCTCTTCAACCTGAAAATTTTCCACGGAGGCAAAGGACCTCAACTGCCCAGCCCTAGCCCAAGTCCTTCCGCAGGCTTCTTGGCTTTTTTCTGATAATTTACGGTTTAGGGTTTCGGATTTAGAGTTCAGGGTTTAGGGCAATGTGTAGGGTTTCTGCTTTTTGAGGAGGCTTCTTGGCTTGTTGCTGCTTTGGGTTCAGGGTTTTGTTCTTGAAGGGGGGAGTGTAGGGTTTAGGGTTTGGGGTTTTGGGGCAAAGTTGAGGGATCTCCGAGAGAGGAGTAGAGTTCATGGGCTCATTGCCCTGAGATTGGGCGGTGTAGTGGCTTTGGGGTTTGGGGTCTAGATGGTGCATAGGATACAGCACGATGCAGCCGTGCTCGGTCCATCGTGTGTCGAAGTGCCCCAGCACTGAATCCTTAGATACAACTTATCCAGCCCTGTATACTTTCAAGCATATTCTTCATTTTCAGATTGTGCGGTATCGGCTTCTCTGGGTACTCACAAGAAACCTGCCAGTCCAAGTCCAAGCCACGCCATTCATGTGGGCATCAATGCGAAGGCCCACGATGGAGCTGCCATCTCTTCAGGTGGTATGTGTGAGTGCGTGTGTGACCGTGTGTGTGTGTGTGATTACATGGTTTTGCTACTTATCCTCCTGTTCTCCTTCTGCCTACGTTGTTCTTGCCACTGCCGCCTTACGTCGCCTGCCTGTGCTCTAGAACTCAAAAAACCGTAAGCCCGGAATCCCCAAAACCGCAAGCCCACCACCTTTAGTCTGGTACCCGTATAGCAGCCCTACACTATAGTGAACCCCAGAAAGTTGGAACATGGCTTTAGGAGGATTCGTGCTAGGATCCCTTATACTTTACCTTAAGGGTATGAGGACAACCATGTTCCAACTTTCTGGCTTCTACTCTATCCTCTGACGCACTGAAGGTTCCTCAGCGGCCTCGGACATCGATGCCACGCCTACTCCCAGCTCCTCCAAAGGCAAGGGCAAAAGCAGCTTGGCCGCTTTATGAGGCTTACACAGGGTGTTGTAGAGTCTTAGGGTTTTGGGCCAAGGTTTTTACGGGCTTAGGCTTCAAGGGTTCAGGGCTTCGGGGTTTGTATTCGGGCTTACGGTTTCAGGTTTAGGATTGTAGGGTCTTGAGAATTGGAGCAATCTTAGCAGTCCCTGATCCACCATCAAGGACTCCCTTAAATCCCAAAAGCCCAAAAATGTCCAGAACAACCCTAAACCCTTAAACCCTAAGCCACCAACAAAGCCAGCCCGAGCAGGTCTGGAACGACCCCAAACCCTCAACTCTTCAAATTCTAACCCCGCATATGGAAGTTTCCGATAATTAGGGGTACCTTATTTTGGGGCCCTTATAATAAGAATCCTACTATTTGGAGTGCTACATTTTGGTCCCCTATTTTCGGAAACTCCCATAAAGAAGCCTCAGTAATTACCATTCTTGGTCCCTTGGGCTCCTTGTCAGATTTTTTACCACAATAAACACCGAAAAAACCTTATTCTGATGATTAAGGCCCCTATACTAAATCCTTATAATAGCCGTTATAGACCCCTTTAAAGGAACCCTATTTCAAATTCTTAAGGCCCCAAAACTGCACTCGACAGGCAAGGGCCCACCGCCTGCTCCTGGGAGCCGTGCGGCAGGCAGCCGGCTCGTCTCTGTTTTGCTGGATAATACAGGGGTTTAGGGTTCAGGGTTTAAGCAATTGCCAAATTTTTTCTTGGATTCCTGAGTATACTTTGTAGTATAATATGTATATATATATATATATATATATGTGTAGACATATGTATATGTCCCCAAACCCTATTCTAACTTGTTACAGCCTCTATTTTCGAGATTGGGCTTGAGAGCTTTGGGGTTTATAGTGTTTAGGGTTATAAGGCTCAGGCTGAACTTCGGGTTCAGTGCTTAGGAGCTTGGGTTGAGGGCGTCGTGTGCAATATGGAAGTTTCCGAAA
Source organism: Symbiodinium sp. clade A Y106 (assembly GCA_003297005.1). NCBI lineage: Eukaryota > Dinophyceae > Suessiales > Symbiodiniaceae > Symbiodinium > Symbiodinium sp. clade A. The sequence continues at coordinate 36,224 of BGNK01000859.1, forward strand.
ATTAGGAGTACCTTATTTTGGGGCCCTTATAGTAAGGATCCTACTATTTATGGTACTACATTAGGGTCCCCTATTTTCGGAAACTCTCATATTGAGGTAGGTTGACTAGAACATGATTTTGGTGTACATCATGAACCAGTCCGACGAGATATGTTTCAAGAAGGTTTTGGGGCAACATCGCATATAGTGCAAATACAATTACAAGGGGATACTATCAGCAATTATCCGGGTTTCTATGTGAGGGTTTCTAGAGATCCCGAGCATTTCTTCCCGTGTCGGTGCGGCGTTCACGGTCCCTAATTTCTGAGTGTGCCCAGATATTACCCAGTGTCCTCGAGCCCTGAACCAGAAACCCTAAAGCCCATGCTCCCGACCTGAAGCTTCAAATCTTCAACCCCACACCCAAATCCTTAGCCACGGTTTAGGGTTTAGGGGCTTGCACTTAGGGGTGCACTTCACTCCGATTTCGCCCCGAATGCCTACTACTTTATTGGCTAGTTACCGCCCATTGGTTTGTATGATTAAGTGTTACCCAGCTTGCTTGGTAGGGTTGGGGGCGAAGAAGTGGGTAACACTCCTTTGCCTCATGTATCGAGGGCGGCTCTACCTTTAGGCTGCGGAAGATCATGTCAGGTAGCAATCCAGATGTCCATAGAATGAATGCTAAGCCCAACAGAAGCATGAGAAGCTTCAGCAGAACCTTGCACACGCAGATTTCATAGCGCAGGGCTGGGGTTCAGCCAGTGAAGGTGCCAGTTTGCAAATTAGTCATGCCGGTTTGTGTCCTTACATAGAGCAACATGGTGATTGCTGCTAGTAGGGCGATGGGAATCGTACTGCTCGTGTTGTTGACAATGACGTTGTTGCGCGTGTTTATTGCTAGTCTGAAGCAGATTCGTCGCCATTCATGTTGATGTGATTCAGCTGCAGTCACAGTTCGCAGTACCTGCTCATAGCAGCAATGTTATTTACTTATTTTCAGTACTCTTAGTAGTAAGCTGCTGTAAAGCAGCCCCTAAACCCAAAGAGCGTCGCAAAGACCGTTACAGTTGCTGTCTACGGGACTGGAAGATGTCTTCCACAGTCCCCGAGTCTCAGGTGCCAGAGTCCCAGGCTGAAATTGCAGTACGGCAAGCAGAGCTTGCCGAAGCAACTGCCAACGTCAACGCGAACAAGGAGGTGGCCGCATGGCCCACTGACCAGGAGTAGAAAGCTGATTTCGCTCGAACTGCCACTTGCAGCTGGGGCCACTGATGAGCAAACCGCTGCACAGGGGTCGCACGTGTTCGAGGCTTTTGGATGAACCCAAGTGTGCCTGGCTATGACTCAGCGGCGGATATGCAAGCTGCTGTGGCAACCTATGCCCCACTTGTTGCAGAAGATCCTGCCAAGTCTGTCATGAACATTGCTGCGCCCACTTGTGGTGGCCTTGGTAAGCTGCATGCTAGCTCTCCTTACCTTACCTCTCCGTATGCCCTTCTGTAATATGTGCCCTTCGTTGCAAACAAGGAACCCAGCCCAAAAAGCTCCAAACTCTTTCCAGGCACAGCTCATCCTTAACACTGGCTCAGCCCTGTGCCCCTAAATCCCACCCTTATAGGACCCTTCCAGTTTTCCAGCACCCTTATTAAACCCCAAACCCCAAACCCTAAACCCTAAACCCTGAACCCCAAGTATACCAACAGTTCACCAGGCGCCGAGGCTGGTGAGAAGGGCAAGGGCAAAGGCAAGGGGAAGGCGGGGCATTCGGCCAAGACGGATTTTAGGGTTCCTTTAAAGGGATGGTTTAGGGTTTTAGGGTTTTAGGTTTTTAGCGCTTTAGGGTTTAGGGTTTAGGGTTTGAGGGTTTTGCGCAGACGTTTTCTTTTTGCGGTTTAGGGTTTGGGGTTTCCCAGATTAGGCCTTTCGGGTGGGCATAGGCTTTGGGCTCGGGGTTTTCGGGGCATGATAGGGTTTTGCAACGGGGCGGATTTTGTTTGTCATGAGTCAGACCCCTATACTAGCGTGTGCGGACTCTCCAGCCCAAGTCTGGATCAGCAGAAGGAGTGCGTGGGGACGGCCCCAAGACACCTGAAAAAAGGAAGAACATCTCAAAGTTTCGCAACCACCGTTTAGGTTTTCGGGTTCAGGGTTTAGGAGGATGCTTAAATGAAGACCCCCTCCAAAACACAACGACCTCTAGTTTGATACCGAATCACATGTAGGTTTCCGCTTTGCTTCTGTCATCTCCTCCAGGATGACCCTTGGGCAGCCACATCCTTTGTAACCCCAGGCCCAAAACTGGTAGTGGAAGTTTTACCCTGTATGTTCCATACCCTCACCCCATCTCTAAACCACAACTGTAGCCTCTGACCCGGTGATCCTTCCCTGCCCTGGTGTCAGGCTGCAGTGGAGCCCACCAAGCCCACCGTGAAGCCCATGCAGGAGGGAAGGGAATGTGTCGTGAGTTAAAGTAGACGCTGATAGTCCCTGGATAATTTGGCAATGTAAAGCCACCTGCCCACAAGCCTGTTCGACATATCTAGGTCATCCCAGCCCCTAAATTGCCCTCGTTCATGGGTTAGGTGCAGTTTCAAGCTTCGTCCAGGGTTCGCAAGTTACCAAGACCATTGCCCAGAGTCCAGAGAGAGCTTAGGGTTTAGGATTTGGGGTTTGGGGTCAGAGACTTCCGCATTGGCTTGTTCAGTGTTCCGGATGGGGATCTATTTAGATGTAAGCACTCATTTCTTGAAAGGTGCAGCTGTTGGCTTTGCAGCTCTCAAGGCCAAACCAATCGATCCCCTGCATCTTCTCAGAAAAAAGACAAGGCCTTCCATTCCCAAAGACCAAGCGCCATACCGTGGTAACCCAAGCCCCAAGCTGCAACTCCTTATTTCGTGCGGAAAGCAGAAATGCGGGGGCCTGACTGTTCGCAAGATTATCCTCTTACAATCCGAATCTACGTCTTTTGAAATATACACGAACCCTGAACCCTAAACCCTCTTTCTCCTGACTACTGAGGCCGATTTATGAAAACCCGACAGGACTAACTATAACCCGCGAAACTGCAGACAGTTCTGTAGGGGCCTAAATAATTGCCTACTACATTTGGGGGGCTCCTTGTTACAATTATAGCATAATATACCCCAAAACCCTATTCTAATTATTAAGGCTCCTATATTAGACTCTCGCAAGCTTGACAACGCACCCGTTTTGAAACCATCGCAGTCCACATGGGAAGGCTGGAAAGTCGAAAAAGTCCGTATGAGGGCTTTAGGGCGGAAGGTTCTAGGGTTTAGGATTTATGTGTTGTTTTGCCTTTGAGTTTAACTGCTACGGCATCGGGATACGAGAGCAATCTCAAAGCCTTTTAACCTAAGCGTTGTCTGGAACCTAGTTGCGTATATCCCTGTGGATAGATAGGTAGGTATATGGATAGCTAGATTGCAGCTAGATCCCTTAACTCAAACTTCTATCTGATAAGCAGGCAATAGAAGGGGAATCAGGAAAACTTGCATACAATCCTTGCTGAATCCCTATATAGCTGTAGTATGCTATAGCACAGTATTCCCCAAACTCCCCTCCCATTGAGGACCCCGCAAACCGTCTAGCCGCCTGGAGGATCTCAAGACGCTGCCCTGGACACGCTACGTCGTCGGAGCGCAGCTGCAGCAGGGAACTATCTGGGACAAGGCGACAGCGGGCCGTAGTCGGGACAATAATCAGCAATACTCGTAGTAAAATAAAAGAAAATGAACAAAACATAACAGCAGTAGAAACAAAGCAGCAGGAGACGGGGACAGGTCCAAAGCCCAGTTTCCAGACTTTTGGCTTGAAGAAAGATCTAATTCCCTTGGGTATTGGCCAAGTAGGGGGGGGTTTCCCGCTGAGGAGTCAGTTCTTAAGTTCTTACTACTTAGATCCCTGTTTTGGGTCCTGTGTGCTCTGAAACTCCGTATTACTAGCGGTACTGGTAGCTGACTTGCAGCGCCAATGGTCTGAAGTTTGCAGACATAGAAATCGATGCGCCTGCGCTTTGAAGAGCATTTCATGTCTTCACTTGCAGATTGGCTGTACGATGTAGTCGCGTCGCATTTACATCTCCTGGAATTTCTTGGGATGCACGGGTCTTGATTCGATTGCTTTGACTTCTTCTATAAGTTTTCAGGTATACCCTGCAGAATCCAGGGTGAGCCTTTTGTACATCCGGCGCTGAGGTTCAGAAACAGATCCTACTGGGTTGTGGTCGTCGGGTCTTGTCTTACCGACGTCCACTACGCAGGGGCCGGGATAGTTCGCGCACGCACGCACCCGAAATCTTAAGCCTTTACCGGACCAAGACCCTGCCCCCGGTCGGCCCGCAGGTGAACGTCGTCTATGACGAAGACCACATCATGGAGTCTTTGCCCCTGGAGGCCATGATTGTCCAAATTTAAGGAACTTATGTAATCATTAGTCCCATCCTTCTGTCGCACTTCAGTAGGGTGACGGGCTTCTACTCTCCACTGGAGCCTCCGGAATCCTGGACAACGCATCCGACACGCAATCGAACCTGCAACCTACCCTAATGTAACGGCGAGAATATTAGTCAATGTTACTGCTTAAGGTTCCTTAATATACGCATTAAACCCTGTTCCAATTTTCGAGGCCCGTGTACTAGCACATACACTGTCGAAGTCAAGCGCGCTCTGAAACCCAACCTAGATTCCTGGAAACCTCGGACACATTGTGATAATCTTGAGCATAGCTAGATGGTAAGCTCGTCCCTGCTTCGGTCCACGGCTAAGCTGTGGGGGCTCTCAGGGCCAAGCCATAAGGTACAAAGCCCTCGAAGCACTCCGTGAGACTCAGCAGTTGAGTTTGCAAGCCTCGCAAGAAAGCTTGAGGGTTTAGGGCTAAGGGCATGGAAACCCAAGGCTTTCAGCCTTACATAAATCCTAAAGCCTCGCACAAATTCCTAAACGCCCGAAGCTCTAATCTAAAGCCTCGAATCCTAAATCCTAACGTTCTGACTCGAGACCTAAAGTCCCGAAGCCCTGAACCCCAACACGCACACCACCGGTTTAGCCTACCATCCCCTAAACCCCAACCCCCCAAACCCTGAACCCTGAGGCGCATGCCCTAACGCCTAAACTGCACCCCGAAGCCCCTAAACTTCAAGTCGGAGGAAATAGAGAAGCGCTTCGGCAAAAGTGCTGGCGGCTTGCCTTCAGAAGTTAAGCGACGGGGGGGGGGGGGGNGGGGGGGGGATAGAGAGCCCAGTATGCCGTACACCTTACATGATCATACCCCGAAGCTCCTAGACCCTAAGCCGAAAACCCTAAACCCTAAAGTGCCCAGACCATGTAGAGACCATACGCCGAAATCCCAACGATCTTGGTTTGTGTGTACATATGTATATATATATATGTATATGTATACTTATATTTATCAAAACACTGATATGCATATGTATATGTATATGGATATGGGGTGACGGGTACTCGGGAGGCCTCGAATCAAGCGGACTGCACGCCAGAGCTCTAAGTTTTGTTCAAGGGGTTTAGGGTGTACAGGGTTTTGGATTTCGGGTGCAGAAGGACCGCAAGCTAGTATCTCCAGCCCTACACAACTATGAACCGTAAGCCAAGGCCAAAATTATCATAAGGGCTAGAGAGGGTTCTACAAGAGCTTCGTATGGTTTCTTGGGGGTTTATCGGAGGTTTGCGTTATGCCTTCTTTCCGTGGAGCTGTAGAAAGCGGATCTTGGCATCCATCGAGCATCACTAGCCGGTGCTGTGATTGACGGCTTGTCTGGTCACAAGAGAAAGAGCTGTGGTTCCAGGGAACACCTTGCCAAAGTCGTGCTACGTGAGCATTGCAAGGGGTACAGTAGCTCAATTCTAGAGAATCTTATGATTTCCTGAGCAAGGTTGTGGGTCATCCGGTGTCGAGCACTCACTGTCTTGCTTAGCATCGGGCCAAGGCCTTCACAAGGTCGCGAAGGTCGAGGTGAAAGAGAGCAAGAAGCCTAAGCGACTTTGCTTCATAAACGGTCGAGATTTCGGAAAATCTGGAGTTCTGGTTTCGAGTTTTTTTCTGGTGAGGGTCGGTTTTCTGCGTTGGGTGAGAGAAAGGCGAGGGCTCAAGTCTGGATGTGGCGTTTGGTTGTTGATGGGCATCAGGTTAGCAACTGCGACTTCACAGAAAGTTATGGGGAGAGAGCTTGTGGTTGCATGCCCAACTGACCCAACCCAAATCCCAAGTACATGTGGTAACTCTTCAAAGTATCAGAATACCTATCCGCAGGCTGTCTAGCCATAAGGTAGGTTGCCTTTTCGGTCAAGATCTCCTTACAAAGAAGCGTAATCCCGATGGCCCCACCTTACAGGGACCTTTAAACTTTAGATCAACCCCAATGTGATCTTCGAACTTAGTACTCACACCAACATAGACTCTGCACAGCCACAGGCAATATTCCCCCTCGAGCCGCTCGAAGCCTAATCATCTGAAGCCCAGAATGCCCAAAAATGAGGGTTTCCCGGTTTAGGCTTCGGGTGTTTAGTGTTGTCGGTCTGAGGGTCCATGGCTTAACTTCAAGCACTTTCGATTTGAAATCTTAAGTGGTGAGTAAGGACGGTGAAGATTGACAGCATCACGCAGCAGCAGCGCTTCCAAATTGAGGTGAGCTTGCGTGGCTGGGCTGCACTATGCTAGTTCTTGACACCACGCTCCCGTCAAGGGCACTTGATATCAGAGTGACGTAAACCCTAAACCCTAAACCCTAAACCCTAGCACGCACATCTCTTCCGGGTTTAGGACTCCAGGGCTCCAGGAACCTTCAACCCTAAACCCTTCAAGCCGTAACCAACCCTAGGGCAGCGGTCTCGAACAGGTTTAGGGTTTAGGATTTAGGGTTTAGGGTTTAGGGTTTAGGGTTCAGATCAAGGCTCGTTAATTGGAGCTCAGGGACTGTAGCCCTCGCGGTCACGCAGGCTTCAGCCTCCGTGGCTTCTTCCGGCACCACTGAGATTCTGCCCTCCTTCCCCAGAATCCCCGGACTGGGTCGATCCCTCAAGGACTCGAAACCCTAAATCCACATAACATAGGAGCTTTAATAATTACCTATACTGTTTTGGGGGGTCCTTGTTGTAGTTATAGTATAATGGGCCCCAAACCCTACTCTAATTATTAAGGCCCCTATATTACCCTAGAATGATTAAAGCCCCTATCTTAGGCACCCCAGAAGCCAAGATGCCCCGTATTGAGGGGCTCCAGGCCATTTGCCAACAACGTTGCCCCCACACCCTGCAACTCCTCAGTCCTCAAGACCCCAAACCCCTAAACCTTAAATCGCCCAAAACCCCTAACCCCTAAACCCCTAAACCCCTAAACCCCTAAACCCCTAAACCCCTGAACCCTAAACCCTTAAACCCTTAGAACCTACAGACCTAATCCCATTTAAAGCCGAAACCCGTGGGGCCCTTGTCTGGGTTCTTGTTAAAGAATTCAAACTAAGTTACCATACTAGGGATCTCTAGCAGTAAATATGATAACTTAAGTTAAATCCCTTAACAAGAACCCTAAACCCTGCACCTACTACGATAACTTAGCTTAGATTCCTTAACAAAAACCCTAAACCCTACACTTATTATGATAACTTAAACTAGATTCCTTAGCAATAGCCCTAAACCCTACACTTATTATGACAACTTAACTTAAATTTCCCCTCACAAAAACCAGTTCTTAGGCACCCTGCCGGTGAGCCTCAACAACGGTGCCAAGGCCGCTCAGGTTCTGAAGGACCTCCTGGGGAGTAGTGTTTAGGGCTCCCTGTTATTACTACTGCTATCATTGCTAATTATGAACTATTTTATCTTTTTTTCTTATTCCTATGATGATTATTATTCTTATGATTGCTGTTATTGTTGTCATTATCATGAATGTTATTGCTACTAGAATTTCGGAGTTAGGGTTTAGGGGTTTGCTGGTTTAGGGCTTTAGGGCTTCAGGATTGACTGTAGGGGTTCAGGGCTTTTAAGGTTTAAGGGTCTCGGGTTTTCGGGTTATTTAGGGGTGTGGGGTCAGGGCTTCTGGGTGGTGTTTCGAAACACGGATCTGCCATGTTCGGAGACTAGAGGGTGTGCTTTCTTCAGGCTGGGAAGCAACGTATTGTCCATGGGTCAACGCTGCGAAGTTTGAACAATCCCCGACCACATAAACCCTAAGCCCATGAGTACGACAAGCAAAGGAGAACACTCAATGAGAACAGACGCCTCCAGAATTGAGAAAATTACCTAACATTCAAATTTCTTGGCGATAGCCCCAAAACACAAAAACCCAATCAAGAACTCTCAACATCCCATAACACCCTCATAAGACACCTAAACGCCCTTCTACAGTCATAAAGTGATACTTACTTGCTACTCCAACCCCATTAAGCTATGTCTTGCCCTCTCCCTAAACCCTAAACCCTAAACCCTTTAAGCAGGAGGTTGTAGGACCAAAGAGGCAGTTGGATTTACTCAGGCGATCACCCAAAAGCTGCATACTACGGTTTATGGCTTAGGGTCTGGGGATTTCGGGGTTGTAGGTGTCCTCTGGCTTTCGGTACTACATTGTTTTTGGTTTGTTCATAAACCGTATTTTTTGTTGTGCGGTGTGTGTGTGTGTGCGTGTGTTTGCTTGCGGGTCCGCGTATGTCTACTCCAACAACACATCGTGCCGGGCGGTTGGCGTGTGTGGGCTTTTGGGGTTTGGGTTTACTTTAGTGTTTTGCCTCGGGTTCCCGTTTTCATACGAACACTACCTAGGCTCGCGGTCCCAAGTCCGACTCTAAAGATCTGACTAATTGCAAGCAGTGTCTCGTCATCGTCCCTATAGAACCTATTCCGTTAGATAAACCAAATCCGAATCTCCAACCCTAAACCCTAAACCGTATTACACCCTGCGTTTTGAGCCTAGTCGGTCGAGTGAAGTGAAGTTGCTGCCAGGAGCTGGACAGATCTGCCATCACCGCAGAGGCAGGGAAGACCTTGGTCTGGGTTTCGTTCAGACGGCTGTAGAGTGCAGGGGTTTCGGGTTTAGGGTTACGGACTTTTAAGCTGTTGTTGCCCCTGAACCCGGATGTTATGCAGACCCCTGCTGCCACTGATCCTCAACCTCCAACCACCCTGTATCCGAAGCCCAGACCCAACCCCACATGCATACATCATGGAACCCTATTTCTATACAAACCCAACCCTACTGAACCATAAACACTAAGCCACCATAGCCCAAATGCCTTAAGGCAAAAATGCGATTTGATAAACCCTCTAACACAAAGTTAGAACATAATAGAAACAAGCGACATAGAGGTTCGGCTACTTGCTACTCGTGCCAGTTTTCATTGCTCTGAATGCAAGTTTATAACAGCATTGCACATATATATATACACATATCAACCCTACACTAACATGATAAAGCCGCATTCGCACAGCCTCATAAACCCGTAAACATGGTCGTAAAGCCTTAACAGAAGTTTGAGTTGGTGTCTTTCATACAAGGTCCCTGGCTCTAAGCCTTAAACCCTAAACCCATACTCATTACAAGGTCCCCTTTCTTCCTGGCCCTGCGAAGGCGCTTCAGACGCTTCGGCGCTTTCTTTGCCCGAGCCCGGAGCAGGCATTGGATTTTGGGGGAGGCTTCCTTTAAGGAATAGTATGAGGGTTACTATAAAGGTTACGATAAGGGTTTTGGGTTACTGTAAGGGTTTAGGGCTTAGAAGGCGGTTCCTTTAAGGAATACTATGACGAGGGGTACTAAGACTATGAGGGTTACTTTAAGAGTTTAGGACTTAGGGTTGTTATACGGGTTACCATAGAGGTTACTAGAAGAGTTTGGGGTCTTGGGCTGCTCTTGAGGGTTTCAATATGGGAGTTTCCGAAAATTAGGGGTACCTTATTTTGGGGTCCTTATAATAAGGATCCTACTATTTAGGGGTACTATATTAAGGGTCCCCTATTTTCGGAAACCCCCATATGGGGGCTTGAAGCATGAGAAACACTTGGTTCCCAGTCTCCTACTTCGGGCCCGAGCATGAGGGTCGTCAGGGTCTACCTGGACCCTGGAGAACCTCCCTTTTCAGGTCTCCTTATTATGATTTCCTTATAGAAGTTCTTCAAAAGGTGGGATATTTGGAGTTAAGGTAGGGTTTAACAGGTTTTGGGGATACAGAGGGCATCGGGCTTAGGATTGGAACTGGGTTTCGTTTTGTTGGGATTATGGTTGTGTCTCCAGGGTTTAGGGGCCTTTAGGCTGTTTCGGGTGGAACTGAACCCTGAACTTACAGTAATGTGAGCCTGGCCATTGAAAGAGAGAGACAGATCTGGTGGAAGTTTTTGTCGAGGAATCAGACGCGGAACCAGATCATGTTCCAGTTCCAGGAACCTCCTCCTGGTCCACTACCACCGCATGGTCCTGTCACATGTGGCGCCTGGCGCCAGATGTTGCCACGTCAGGAATGATAACGGTGACAGTGCGGAAAATGGCCTTGTACGAAAGTCCTGATGGACCAACCTCATCCCAGGTGCCATCGGCGCCGGCGGCCGGCTCGTCGCGTGTGGACTGCGGCGCAAGGCAAAAGGAGTGAGGAGCCGGGGGGGTCGAGTGGGAGCACCGCTCGCTAGTCCCGGACCCCCCTGGCTCCGCCAGTCAGGGGCCAAGCCTAGAACCCCACATCCGGAGCGGGAGCAGCTTGCGCGAGTCCCGGACCAGAGAGCTAGAGAGAGAGACGCGCTCAGTCTCTTTCATTAAACCCAAACACCTAAACCCGAATCCCCGAACCCCGCACTGGTTCTCGAGTTTAGCACTTCGGAGCTTGGGGGTTGTTTGCAGGATCGCGGGAATTGTAGGGCCGCGAGGGGCTCAGTATCCCTAAACCCGAAACCCACTGAGGCGTAAACTTGAAAGCCTTAAAGCCATAATTAAAGCCCTAAATCCCACGAACCCGACCCTACACCCAAATCCTAAAAAGCCGAGCCCCAAACCCAAGGCTGCCCCACCCCCTAAGAGTTTAGGCTTTAGGGTCTAGGGTTGAGGGTTTCGGTTGGGCGTTTCGCAGTGCTGCCCCAGCTTCAATTCTCAGAAACATCGGGGCAGCGAAGCGATCAGGGAGCTCTAATTCTAGAGTGCTTGACGGTAAATCAGGCGTCGTGCTTATTCATTAATATTGTTATCATTGGTAATATTCATATTCATATTAATGTCAGTTAATATTAATACTAACGTTACTATTGTTTCTTCATTGTGGTCATCAGTTTTTGTTATTGGTAGTATTATTGTCATGAACAAGTCGAAGTGGTATTCCCGTATAGTCCATGTAAGCATAGTGTACTACAGCATAATGTAGTATAATATGGAAGAATATACGCCCCCGGCTCTCCCCATACCCCTCCCCGAAACCCTAAGCCTTACGCCCTAAACCCCCAAGCCTAAACCCCAAACCCAATGTCCTAAACTCCCTAAGCCCTAAGCCTGTGAGGCTATGAACCCAGTGGGTCCATATACACTACCATGATGGAATCTTGTCCCAAAAGACCATCCCTATTCTGGTTTTGGGACCCCAATTCCATCATAGGAGTATATGAACCTAAACCCAAAGCCCAATGCCCTAAACTCCCAAAGCCGTTAGCCTTCGAGCTTCTAGGGAGCCCTTATGGTACCTAAAGGAACCCTGTTTGGGCTTATGAAGGAGATGGAGCTCTCCAGCAAGAGAAATGCGGTGGAGGCGGAGAAGTCGCCGGGAACCCCAAGGGTCTGGGCTTTGGGGTTTAGGGCTAAAGGGTTTAGGGCTTTAGGGGTTTGGGGGTGTGGCGGTTTAGGGTTTAGGGGGTGTAAGGGTTTAGGGGTTTAGGTTTCTGGGCTTTGGGAGCCTGGGTTGCGCCTAGTTCGTTCGGGTTCCTTGAACGGTCCTACATGACCCTTACAGTACAACAAAATGCGGGATTCCGGGCTCATATAAGCTTTGAAGATTTGAGGGTTTCTAGGTTATAGGCTTCAGAGTGCAGGGTTGTTACCTACACCAGGAAGGAAAAGCCCCTAAAACATTGGGTCTTGTGATGCCCCAGCTGGGGGTTTGCCCACCGCCTCTTCCACCAGGTGGGCCAGTTTCAAGGGCTACGACTCTTCAGGTAGCCGTCTCTGCGGCCAGCACTGTCGAGTCGGTTTAGGGTTTAGGGTTTAAGGTTTAGGGTTTAGGGTTTAGATACAGTCGCCAGAAACTTGGCTGCGGGACGTCCATGTGGACCACCCTGAGCGGTTGCCGGTTGCCAGTGCAGCTCCTTCAGCTGCTGGTTCTTAGTAGGGAATGGTGGAATGGATTATGGAGACTATTGTTGGGGATTATAGGGCTAATTACTAGTTCACGGCTCCAGAAGACCCTCGCGATCTAAGACCTGGAGCCGTTCGAGAGACCTTTGGCCCCTAACGCTGCAACCCTAAACCCTGAACCCTAAACCCCAAACCCTGAACCCCAAACTCTAAACCCTAAACCCTCTTTAAAAAGTTCATTTGGTCCTCAAGGTTTGGGAGCTGGGACTGGGGCTCAAAAGCTAAAGCCCCGGAGGATTTAGGCAGGGCCCACAGGGCTCACAGGGCTCATGGGGCTTGGGGTGGAGCGCTCCTATGGGGTCTGTGTGTGTGTGTGTGTTGTTTAGGGTGCTTCCATGGGTAGATTGTAGGTGCTTTGTGCAGCATACAGTTTGGGACAGGGTGCCGAGTTGCAGTGCCGAGTTTCTCAATAAATCCGAATTGCCCAGGTCAAAGGCTAATTCGAGCAATATCTTTTGCATAGGAGCACTCGGCTTATTGGGTATATAAGTCCTTACGTCTCCACCTGCATCTCGAACTTTCCAGTGAACTTATTGTTCTTCTCAGATAATCATCCCCCCCTCTGCGGAAATCACATATCTCCGCATAAGAAGAATTTCGGGAACGATGCCCTGATTTGCTTCGGGGTGGTGGAGGACAGCGTGGGATTTCGATTCAGGTGTCGCCTGTGTGGCTTCACAGACACTCTCGCAGCACTTTTTTTGGTACACTGGCCAGCTTTCTAAACCCTCAACCCTAAACCCCAAACCCTAAATCCCAAACCGTCGAGGTCGACAGCTTGACTGAAGGCTAGGGACCGCAAAGCCTCAGAAGCCGTTTCCTCTTTCCCGGAGTCGGTCATGGGTCGATCTCACGCGCTACAGCCTGATAAACTCTCCGCCACGACGACTGCAAAACTTAACATACTCCCATCAGCCCGTCAACATGCATGCTCGTAGTTTCGTAGTCCAAGCACGTGGTATATAAGTCTATTCCTCAGGGCACCCGAATACATCCCCTAAACCCCTAGACCCCCCCCNCCCCCCCCAAAAAAAAAACAACAACAACTTTATTCTCTGTGTCTAGGCCCCCCCTTTAAATGAGCCCGATCCTGGACCCTAAACTTTTAAACCCAAAGCCCTGAACCCTAAACCCTGAGCCCTGAACCCTACACTCTACATCAGAGCTTGATATGGAAAATATAATAAAGGTCTGAGGATCTCTTCGTGTGGGACCCCGTGGAGCAGTTCATGGAGGACGATATAGCTCTGGGTCCAGCTTGAAGGGTTCCTTGAAAGTTACTTTAGGGGTTCGATCAGGGCTCCTTTAACTTTGCGGGTGTTTATAAGGGTGTTGTGGTCGGAATTTGGAAAGGATGTTCCAGGTTTGTTTGTTTCTAGGTTCCCCAGAAAGTCCTTTAAAGGTTCTGTAAGGATTTCCATTCGGGAGCCTTTTTTAGGGTCCAGGGTTTTTCGGGTTTTAAGGCTTTTAGGTCGCCCAGTAGGACTCTTTTGCCCGTTCTGTTTGGGGGTCTTGTTTGGGGATCTCTCGTTCGTGAAGTTGACCAATCATGTAGACCCCTGATTAGTAAACTCCGTGTCTTTTGAAGGCAGCAGGAAAACACGAAGATCAAGGAGAACTCAGGTGTGGAGACGACGTAACGCAAAACCTTTGTGACCGGGTGTGCGAACCCGTCATGAGAGTGATAAGGTCAAGTTGCAGGAGATGCAGACCCGTCAAGAGATTGGCAAGGCCAAGTTGAATTCTGCAAAGCAAGACCCTAAACCCTAAACCCTAAACAAGAGGGTGATAAGCTTAGAAAGGCCATCGCCGAGCTGGGGTCCGAGATCAGGCGACTCGAGATCTTCCTTTCTTTCCCCTCCCAGGGTGAGAGTGCAGCTGTGCCGAAGGCACCGGGAGCAACGGTGGAGGTGGCCTTGGAAGCAAAGGGGGAGCTGCTGTAGGGTTCAGGGTTTGCAGGGTTTATAGGGTTTAGGGGTGTGGTTTGCCGCGAAGCAGCAAGCACCCTGTGTAATAGTTGTTTGTGGCTCAAGTACTCTCCATTACGCATCATACAGGCAGGGGATCCCAGTAGTGATCTGGTTTCGATTTTTGGATCCTTGGCCGAAAAGCCTTAAGCCCTAAACCAAACAAGCCCTACCAGCATCCCATAGGACCTACATGTGTCGCAGGTTTTACAGGGGGTTTCATCGTGAGAAGCTCTGTATAGCAATGTAGGTCTTTTTCTTGTGCCGGTAAACCCTAGCCTTAAATTCAAATCCCTAAACCCTACAGCTAACAACCTTAAACGATAGGCGACAGCCAACCACAATGGGCGCGTTTTTGATTTTCTGGAGTTTCCTTTGTTTTCCTTTTGAGGGTCTACTCTATAACCATTTGGGTTTTAGGATAGTTCGGGCATTTGGGGGTGTAGGGATTTAGGGTTTAGGGGTTAGGGGTTGGAGGATGTAATCAGCGGAAATAGTAGCACCTCATAAAGTCCCTGTAAGGGTTGCGATACCATTCTAACTATTTAAAGGCCTCCATTTCACGCGGTTTGGTGCCCAGGTCATAGGCGGGCCGTCGTGCAACTGCGTGCAGTGCAACGCAGGATTTCTCACATGAGCAGCTCTTAACTGCTGTTGTTCCGTGGTGACTCATGCCCAGAAGTACATTGCAATGTGCTACAGTACCTTCATGTGTGGTATTCCGACAAGACACCCAGAGTGCACATCGTGCTTTCGTCATACAAAAGATACCCGGAAGCGCTAGCCCCGCTTAAGCTCCTCTCTGTGTCCCAAGGGAAAGATTCAGCCCTCAACCCAAAACCCTATAGAAAACCATGAACCCGATGAACCCTAACCGTAAACCCTAGATAAATACCATAAACCCTAAACCCTAGACCCTATACGCAACAAAAACCCTAAACCCAAACCCTAAACCCTATATAAATACCATGAACCCTAAACCATAAACCAACCATAAAACCAGAAGCCCTAACAGAGGACCTTGCGCAAGTCCGCGGCTGCTCTATGCGGCTCAGTTGTTGGGGGTTCCTGCCCCTCAGCTCATTAGCCAGGGGCTTTGAGACCTTTAAAACGGCCAAACCGACGGGCCTCAACGAAAAGGACCGGGGTTGTGGAGTAATTGTGGGGTACAAGTATGTTGTAAACGGTAGAGACAAATCCACCCAACGGGTCTCGAGTACAATCACCCGTGTTCACCACCAGAATCAACATTATCACCACCAGCGTTCTGGGGACCTCAGGACCATGCTTTTGTTTGTACGTTCACCAAACCCTAAGCCCTAAACCCCCAAACCCCTAAGCTCTACGCCCCTAAACCCCTAAAGCCCTTAGCCCCCAAACCCTAAGCCCCTAAACCCTAGCTCAGTGCTGGCATCAGGCCCAGCTTCCAAGTCCCAAAGCTATCTGAGCAGGGCTTCAGCCCGTAATCCCCTTCCTGCAAGACGCTGAAACCGACTCATGTTGGCCTCATAGTCCGGCATATATGAAGCTGTGTATGTATGTGTGCATATACATATAAACGCATATTGAGAGTGTATGCTTTGCGATGCTTCGTGATTTTCTGTAGTCTTGAACTATTCGAATTTATTTCTATCTCTATTTCTATTTCTATCTGGGTACCCCACGAAAGAATGTTGCAAGACTTGTTCACCCAGTTATTTCCTAATTCCTAAGCCGGAAGCTGCCTATGTTTTAACCTCAAGCCCCTAACCTTTGATCCCGAGGCTTCATTTGTAAGACCCTTTAGCCCGAACCCAATAGCTTTCAAAAACGAGCATGGCCCGAATGCTTAAACCATGAGCATTCAGTGATTTTCTAAGTAACCCCTCAGTAGCACCTCCATACCCCTTTTATCCGGAGCTGTCCATCGCAACACTGAGTTGTTGGGAAAAGGGTACTCTCATTCTCAAGGGGCTTGAGACCTCGACATGTGCCCCTACAATTTGCCTTGAGGTCTTGTGCTTTGGCCGTACATTTCCGTTCTGCCACCTTTTGAAATGAGTTTCAATTCTATGAAACCCTGTGAGCTGCTAGAAAAACTTTGGCAAAGTCACATGCAGCCCCTTTAAAAACACTTTTGAGCCTTCTAACACCCTACAAACCAAACCCTAAATCCTAAACTTGCTTTTCCCCCGTCTGCTCCCAAGGTACAACCTTCCCGATAGGCTCAGCCAGCTCCAGGAGATTCCAATTGAGGGTTTGGGGCCCTTCATAGTTAGAATAGGGTTTAGGGTTTAGGGTTTGGGGTATCTTATACTGTAGTTACGGTCTTTTTGGGTTCGTGTGGGGTTTTTACCAGGAGCTTTTATGGTGTTTAGCCAGGATCAGGGGCTTAGGGTGTAAGTTGGTTTGTGTAACTTCGCAACAGGGATGCTTCGCCATGTCTTCTGGGGATTCCCTGGTAGCCTCGCCTCTGTCATTGAGGGTTCCCCAAGCCCGAGGCGACCCCTAAGCCCACCAAACCGTTCTGCTCGGAACATCATCCTTCGTCGCAGATTCGTTCTGCAGTACTTTCTGAACCACGACCTGACCGATGCCGAGATTGTACACCATTGCGCCTTGAATTGTTGCCAGTCTCTCGAAGAGGCCAAAGCGCAGGAAAGGATCCTCCGGTTTTCACTCCGGGCGGCACTGTTCCGGACATGAACAGGGGTCAATTTGGAGGACCAGGGGCTTACACTTCCTGACTTATGACGGAACTTCCCGAAATCCTGCAGAGGAGGAGGACATTGCCCTGCATCAGCCTGCGCTGGTATCCCCCCAGGAGCGTTGGGCTTGCAGGGGTCACATGGCCGCTGCTGCACCGGAAATGCGGGGTGTTGCCCTCCCAATCAGGGATCTGGCGATGTTTTGTAATGAGGACCAAAGTGAACTGCTGGCCCAATGGGTTGGATTAATCACCGCATGCCACGGCATTTTCCCAAGGCTGACGGTTCTTTATTCCGGCTGCAGAGTCCGCGCAGAGAGGGGAAGAGTGGAACTCTAGACACTAAAAGCCTTCGAGCCCTAAACCCTTGCAGTAACTCTAAAGCCCGAGAGCCCTAAACCCCTAAACCTTTCACTCCGAAGTCCCACAAACCCTAAACCCGAAGCACTAAAAGCCGCAGAGCCCTGAACCCATGTAGTAACGCTCAAACCCGAGAGCCCGAGACCCTGAATGCTGCAATCTCACCGCAGCTGCCGGAGGACAACCTGCAGCGCTTCGAAAAAATGGTCCGATGCGGCTGATTTGCATTAGGGAGTTTAGGGTTCAGGGTTGGGGGGTAGGGACAGGGACCCCAAAAGGCACATGAACCTGAACTATGTAAGACCAACCCCTTCCGGTGATACTTCCTTAGGTAATGTAGGAACCTGATTAAGAAACCTTGGGCCTTTATTAGGGTTCCTTATATGAATCCTACTATTTTGGGGTTATAGGCCCAGGGTTTCTTAATCAGGTTCCTACATTAGTTCAGGTTTGAGTGCTTTTGCGTTGAGTGCTTTTGCGTCTTAGGGCTCCTCCTGCATTCCTGAGTCCACAGGGTTTAGGGTTTTGGGGTTAAAGGGTTTAGGGGCAGGGATTCGGGTTTAGCCGTTTTTAACGTTCAGGGCTTGATGGTTTTAGGTCTTCAGGTTGTGATAAGGCTGTAGGGGTCGGGGTTAGCGGTTGCAGGGGTCCCAGCGTTGTTGGGCTTTTGGGGTTTTAGGGCTTTGGGGGCTTACTAGTACAGGGCTTAAAAAGGCGGATCTATAGGGCCTGGCGGGTTGAGGGAGGTGGAGTTTCGTTTTCGATAGCTTCAGGGCCTTGACTGTCCCAGGGCCCCGGTGGTATGCTTTAGTCGAGCCCTGCGGTAGACTATTCGAGACGGTGGTAGGGGTTCAGGGAAGGTGTAAACCCTAATTCGGCCATGGATCCAGCCCAGACTCCTGACTATCTTTTAGGAGAAACTGCTTCACAGAGCCAAAAAGCTTGCTTTTGGCAGCCTTACTGGTCATGGGTTCAGGGACGTTTTCCTTGCATATGGGCTGACATGACAAAAGGCTGCGTTTGGACCTTCGTGCTGTGGAAGGTGGAAGACAGCACTGGATGCGGCGGAACATTGAGAAAAGGGTTTTGGGGCCCTGGGGTATATACAGTAGGATGGTAGGGTTGTAGTCTTGAAGCTCTAGGTGTTCAGTGTTCGCAAGGTCTTTCCGAAAGGGTGAGCTTCAGCCCCAAAAGATCCCATCGGCCTAGGTTTCCTCACATCAGTGGAGATTCCCTTCTTGCTGAGCTTGGTGCTGGCTTTCGGGAACTATCTCAACGGCCACCTGTCCTGTGTCGGGTTTGGGGTTTAGGGTTTTGGGGATTTAGGGTTTAGTCGGGGCTTAGGGCTTGAGAGTTTCCAGGGCGTATCGCCGCCTAAGGTCGATACGTAATACACACCAAAATCGGGAGTTTCCGAAAATAGGGGACCCTAATATAGTACCCTAAATAGTAGGATCCTTATTCAAAGGACCCCCAAATCAGGTAACCCCCCCTAATTTTCGGAAACCCCCAAATCTGAATCAGACAGGGCGTCACAGAGAACCCCAATGCCCCGGTTTGTCGAATCCAGCTGGGCGCAGAGGATTTTTAGGTGTAGGTACGGTGTAGGGTTTGGGGGGTGTCGGGACTTGTAGGGCTGGATTCGGGCAGAGGGTGAGGCTTTAGCTATTTCAGGGTTTAGGGATCAGGGGTTCAGGGTTTAGGATACAGGAATTTGTGATTTAGACCCTAAACCCTAAACCTTGTAACTCTAAACCCTAAACCCTTAGAGTCTAGGGGTTTGGGTCTAGGAATGTCTGGGCCTGGGTTACTGTTTTGAGAGGCTAAGGGTGCAGGGTTAAGTGTTTCGTAGGTTCATACCGGTCCGTTCGTGAGAAAGGAGATGCCTAGCTTTGTTGTCAGCTGGCTGCCGACGCCTGGAGTGGCTAAGGAAACCCTAAACCATAAACCTTAAACCCTAAACACTTCGGATACCTGTAGAAAGCCTTTAGGGCTTAGGTTGTAGGGTTTGGAGTCTCAGGGTTTAGGGTTCAGGGTCTTGAGGGTTCAAGGGCCCTTCAAACCCAGAGCCCTGGCTCCTCGCATGATCGCCCTCAGAAGCAGCCTTCTCAAGACCCCTAAACCCTAAACCCTAAAACCCTAAAACCCTAAACCCCAAAACCCTAAACCCTAAACCCTAAACCTAATCCCTGAATCCCAATCTACCTCATAGAAACCATCAATCCCCAAGTCTTGAGTATTTGGACTACGTTGGGAACAGGGAAAGAGTCGACAATGAAAAGCCAAAGCCCGAAAGCCTGGGGCCCCAAGCCTTAGCCTGCACCGCGAAGATGATGCTTGTATAGGGCGTAGGGCTTAGTGTCTAGAGCTCAGGGTTTTAAACCCTTGCAAGCCCCAAAACCGGGAAGTTAAGGGAACCACCGACTTAGGATTAGGGTCAGTGGGTTTAGAGTCTTGTAGGCTTTAGGGGTTAGGGGCAGCGTAGAGCTGTGTAAACGTGGGCTTGCAAGACACCCAGGCCCCATCACAGGTTCCCTGAACCCAAAAAACCGCAAACCCGGTTAGGGTTTACTGTTTAGGTTTAGGGTTTAGGGTTTAGGGTTCCGGGTTAAGGGGGTTAAGGATGCGTTTCTTGAAGTCGCGCTGAAGGTGGCAAGAACGAGAAACGCTTGGGTCAGGTGCCCCGCATCGCGCCGGTTCTTGTACCTTCCAGGAGGGTGTGGTTTTCCCTAAGCCCTAAAACGCGAAGCCCTAAACCCAGACTAACCTAGCCCTGAAACCCTAAAGCCCTAAACCCGAAATACCTAAACCCAAATCTCGTGAACTGCTGCTTGGGCCTGGGTTTGAGTCGTAGAGTTTCGGCTTTTGATTGTTGTTTGTTGCTTTTGCCGCTGCGAGAAGGTTTCGGTGTTCAGGGAGGTGGCTTTGTGAGAGAGCCCAGGGTCTCCAGGATGAAGTATGAAGGGGTTTTAGTCTTCGAAAGGAAGGGATGAAGTGTAGCTCAGTAGTAGAGTAGGTAACCTTTAGCCTTGTTGGGGTACTATAATCCCTATACTTTAGTTCCCCTGAGATACTGGACAAGTAGGGTAGTGTTTAGGTTTAGGGGACGTGGGCGTAGTGTTTAATGAGTAAGATTTCAAGGGAATGGGCGGTTTGGTGTTAGGGTTGCAGGCGTAATGTTTAAAATAGGTCAGCTATTGAGTGCCAGGGTGTACATTTGTCTAGACTTCGGGACCCTAAACCCTAAACCCTAAGTCTAGGACTGATGGTTCGGGGTTTCGCATTGTCGCGTCAGTTTCAGGTTTAGGGCTTGAGAACTGAAGTTTGGGCGGTTTCCGGAGCGAAGCCAGGGTTTAGGGTTTAGGGTTTAGGGTGGCGGAATTGGCAACATAGACATAGACCTCGACACACTCACATAAGATCATGAGTGATGCAACACGTCCTGTGTTCGTGTTTCACGTATAGCCCAGTTCGAAGGGTTCGGGCCCCTTTGTGCAGGAAACCCGCGCACTCCTCTAATATAGGGGCCGAAAAAATTACCAATACTATTTTGGGGGTTCCTTATTATAAGTCTAGTATAATGGGCCCAAAACCCTATTCTAATTGTTTTGAGGGGACTATATTAAGCCCCCATGGCCTGCTCCGGGGACAAGACCTTGCATCCTGTATCAGCAACACACACAGGAATACAGTTCAAAAAGCCCGAAACCCGAATCCCTGAACCTTAACCCCTGAACCCTGAACCCTGAACTCTAAACCCTAAAACCCTAAACCCCAAACCCTGCAGAAACCGAAAGCCCAAATGAAACCTACTGTCGAAGTTTTACGAAAGGCGGATGGCTTCCATGTGGAGCTGCTCGGGCGGCCAGGCACCTTTGGCAGCATGCATTGGATCGGTTTACGGGTTTTGGTGGGATCGGGGTTTAGGGTTTGGAGTCTGGCTAGACCTGAGCCTAGTGGGAAAAAAGGCTTTAGCGGAATCTTCCTAAACTAGGCTTTTTGGGTTCCTAAGGTTTGTTTGTTTAGGGCCGGTTTTAGGTTCTTATTAGTCTTCATACAAGCTTTACAGGAGGTCCTTAAACTTTCTTGTTTCAGGATCTGGGGTGTCGGGTTCTGTTCGTGAAACTCAGAGTTCTGGAGGATCTCAGATTCGGGGTTAGGTTCTCGTGCACTGGAATACCCAACTCCCACATCTTACCACCGATACTGACCCTAAACCCTACACCCTAAACCCTAAACCCTAAACCGACTTCCCTTATGCTTTGTTTTCCGGTATGTCATCTATGGTGCCTGGTCCTCCCTCATGTGCTAGACCAGGGGGGTCTGAAGAAGGAGCAATATATTCACATCCTCTGCTGGTATATTATATATATATATATAAATATTATAATATATTATACATATATTTATTGTTATTATTGTTTTTATTATGTACTATGATATGCGGCTATATCCCAAAACCCTGTTCCACGTATTACCAACGCCCCCAGATCGATTGTTGCATGGTTCTGATTATAGAGCGGAGGGATCAAGGGTCTAGCTAGGGTTGATCACTTACGGGGCTCAGGGTTTAGGGAGGGCACGTATGTCTATTGCCTAAAAAGCGCATGCGCAGATCCTATCCAAGTAAGGCTTCAAGCTTAGCTAAGGCTGAGGGCCATGAGTGTAGAGCTTCAGGAATTGTGGCATAGGGTGTTCTAGGCTTTTGGGGCTCATTTCGGCGATGTTCTAAGGGTTTTGTCCGAAGGTTGTTGCATGAATCCATCCCTCCCTCCCTCCCTCCCTCCATCCCTCCGTCCCTCCATCCATCCATCCATCCATCCATGCATGCATGCATGCATGCATGCATGCATGCATGCATCCATCCATCCATCCATCCATCCATCGACCTGTCCGTCCGTTTGTCCATGCAGGCATGGTGCGTGCATGCATTCATGCATACGTACATACATGCTGTAGACCGACAAGCATACATTGATACCTGCATGCATGCATACGTACACACATCACATGCATACGTACACACATCACCTCACCTCACGCAACGCCGCACCACGCCACATCACATCACATCACATCACATCACACCACATCACATCACATCACATCACATGACTTATATGCGTACATACATGTATGTGCGTAGTGATGGCAGGATTCATTCACTCAGTGGCTTTAGTGAGACACACGGAAGTCTGTAGAGCAAGAACTGAACACCCGTAAGTGGAGCAGATGCGCAAAAGGTAGAAAGGTTTGCGTGTCTGCTGAAATTTACTAATGAAGCGACACACACACACACACAAGCGCGCGCACACTCACAGATATGCAGTGACATGCTGCCGTTTTTGTTGTGCAAGCAAACTTGTGCATATGCCACAAAGTAGCCTCTGGCTGAGTTAGGGTTGATCTTGGGTCTCGCTGCATGTATGCGTGGCCCCGTCGAGAGTAGGGTTTAGGGTGCAGTGTATTCAGTAAAGAACCGGATTCGTTTCAAGATCTACTTGAGTCATCAACCCTAAACCCGAACTCCACATTCCAGCCTCGACCTCCATGCGTAGTATCATCCGTACAGTAAGCTTAAACCCTCAACCCTAACTCTAAATCTATGGTCGGTCTATTGGGCTCCTTCTTAAATTGAGCACGTAGGAACTTCTTCCAACAGGTGGGCTGGACGTCGTGAACGACGCGCAGGGCTGCAACTGTGGCAGCAAAGAAAGGAACCTTGCGCTGCGGTTTATGACCTCTGGGGTTTAGGACCTTTGGGGTTTATGACCTTCGGGGTTTAGTTTTCTAACAACAACTCCCCGTTCAACAACTGCGGCTTCTGGGAATGCTTGGAATGTCATGCCATTTTGGATGGATCGAAAAGGGCAACCGAATCCTGTTGGCTGAGTGCAGGGTCTCAACCAAAGCTGGAGGGCTGTCCTGCTTCGGCCTCTATGGCCTCAAACTTAGACCCATCACTCCTCAACCGCCGAAACGTTTCGGGTTTAACGGACCGAAAAGATTCGCTGAGAAGGCCCTGCGGCATAGAACCCCGCACCTCGCATATCCACAGCGATGTTGGCAAAGTGAGGTGGACCTTAAACTCTGAACACAACCTTCTGTAGGGTTTCAAGTTCAGGCTTTAAATCGTTCAAGGTTTCAGCTTCTCGTCGGGGTCACAAAGCTGAGTTTGAAGTTCTTTCTGGGCTGTTGTTCAGGAACATACCTTCAATTGTCATAATCAAGACTTCTAGGAAAGAGTAAATCACGGTAATCCCTGCTACGCTAACTTCAACTATGTTCCTTAACAGGAACCAAGTTCGGGCGCGGGGGTCTCCGTCGAGGGTGTGTCGTTGCCGGGAACCGTATTTCCTACACGGTTCAGGGTTGAGGGGTTAGGATCAGAAGCATTCTACGCCTTCTAGAAGCATAAAGCCTTCACCAAAGGCAACCTGCGACAGCTCATCTTCACCGTCTACTGCGAGAAGCACCAGGGTAACTTGGACCAGGGTGACGGCCTACGGGTGTGGTATAGGTTTCGGATTTCGGGTCTGATTATCAGCGGTTTTGGACTTGGCCCCGGTCGCCTTTCTGTTTTGCAGAAGGACTGCATGCAGTGGAACAACCGGCTGGTGGGAGATCTTCTTAACCCTAAACCCTAAATCAATCTTGATGGCATCCCCCCAACGTCCAAAAGCGGACCAACATGGGTAGTTCTCTAAATTGGGGTCCCTTTTAGGATATCCTTTTTTGGGACCTCAAAAGGGACCCGAATTTTGAGAACTACCCTTCTAGTACCCTTATAGTAGAAACCCTATAGAAACCCCTTTATAGATCCCTTTAAGGAACCCAATAGAGGGACCCGAATTGTGAAAACTACCCTTCTAGTGCCCTTGTAGAAACCCTTTTATAGATCCCTTTAAGAAACCCTATAAAGGGATACGAATTTTGAGAATTATCCACATGGTTACGGTGGAGACCACGGAAGCCTTTGCCTCGACCTGACCTAGATACCCTCAAAAACTTCAGCTCCAAATCCGACACCGTGCAGTCTTCAACCCCACCACCCCTAGTGCAGACCCCTGTTTAATGGAACCTAATCGGGTTTACGTGGGTTGTATGCGGTTTTACCAGGGATGTTCAGGGTTAGGTGATGAAATGGGATGATTTTTGTTACAGGTTTTCAGGGCATCCTGAGTGCAGTCCTTACTCCCTGAGGTCCTAAACCCTAAACCCTAAACCTGGCTTAAAGCTGTTGAACCGGAAGACTGGGCTACAATATGGGCTTTGAGCCTTAGGGCAAGTCAGGGTTTGCTTATGAGACCAAGGGACTCTGAAGAAAAGTAGAATCTGCGAGTTTAAGGGGGCCCAGAGCCTCAGAAACCCTTGTAGAGCCGCTTAGGCCTTTGCAAGGGAATGTTTGGAATGATTGGGGCGACGGGGNAGGAGAGGGGGGGGAGGGAGAGGGGGGAGGGAGTGCAGACGGCCCAGCAGCGCGGTCGCGGCAGCACAAGTGCCGCAGACCCCAACCCCAGCCCCGCGGTGGTGCCAAGCAGGAAGAGGCTCGTGGTCGCGCCGCACGGAGGAAGCATGAGGCACTGCAGGAGCGGGGTGGTGGAGCCGCAGAAAGAAACGGAGGCCGTGGTCGTGGTGGTGACTCCTTGCAGCAGCAGCCCTGTTCAGAAGTGCAAAGGCCTGTTGAGAACCCTAGGAAGACCCATGTACTTCAAAAGTAGCCGTCATCTGTAAGCAAGACTTCCACAGCCTAATCTGGTAGCTTGAAATAATTACCTATAGATACTTTTATTCCTTAGGGCTCCTTGTCATAGTTATAGCATTGTTTGTTCATATCCTTGTTGCCTGATTATAGAATATAGAAGCCCCGATATTGCTTCAGGTCGAGCTGAGCAGCTTCTCCGGGAACTGGCGCCAATGTACTTTGGCGGCTGATATACATTAGGGTTTAGGGTTGAGGGTTTAGGGTTTAGTAGGGGCCTTGCTGATTTGACTTCGGGGCCTGGAGTTCGGCGCAAGTAAGTCTACGGCCGCGTCGAGCTTGAGTGGTTTGGGGTCGTGCGTGGGCAGGTAGCTGCACAGCAGAGTCTTTTTGGCGAGCCATCGCACCCCCCATCTGACCCCTATGGTATGCCTTTAAATTACCCAGGCCCCAATATTGAACCTGTTTGGGGAGACTGAGCTACCCCCTGAACCCAGGACCTTAAACCCTCCTAAAACCCCAGAATCCGACACCCTAGACGCTTACACCTTATCCGTAAATCCCTATTCACAATTCCCCTAGACTCATATTGCCCTGAACCCTAAACCCCTCTTACACCTGTAAGCCCTAAGCCAATAAACCCTAAACCCCCAAATCTTACACGCAAAACCCCAAACCTGTAAACCTGAAATCCCTAAAGACCTAAACCCTTGAGATCCTTGCGGGCATCTCGCACGGATCGTCCGCAGTGACTGCTTGCATAAAGACCCAAACCCCTAAAACCTAAGCCCTAAAGCCTAAACAAACCCCTAGATCCCAAACCCCTAAATAGCCTAAACTTAAACTTCAAACCCTGGCCCTTAAACCCCTAAAGCCCTTAAACCTCTATAGCCGAAACCAAAGCCTGGGTGGAGAGAGGTTCGGTCTCGTTCAGCGGCGGCTGGGCAAAGATGCCCAGGGTGTTCCCCAAATCAGGCCCTGGCTTCTGGTTCAGGGGTTCAGGGTTTAGGGTTTAGGGTTTAGGGTTTAGGGGTTTAGGGCTTAGGGTTTAGGGGAGTAGGCTGTTTAGGGTTTAGGGTTTAGGGGAGTAGGCTGTTTAGGGTTTAGGTTGCAGGGTTTCGGGTTGAGGGGTTTAGGTTTTGGGGTTCAGGTTTCCGAGAAACGGTGTAGATCCTTTTCTTGTGGAGATTTCCGGGTAAGAGCGGAATCATAAAAGCAAGGCTACTCTTATAATAAGGGGACTGCTGGGGAGCCTAACGAACCAAGGGTGCAGTACTGGGGGTGGTCCTTCGCATAGGGCATGCCGCTATTTAGGATTATCGTGAGGTCCCATCTTTGTGAAGTTCTTCCCATCTAAAGGGTTTAAGCTTTAGGGTTTAGGGTTTTGCAGCTGCGTCAGGGTGGATACTGTTGTGTTCGAGGCTTCATGGATCAGGCTTCAGACTTCAGGGATTTCAGTTAGGGTTTAGGGTTTAGGGTTTAGGGGGGTGAGGAGGTTGGGGATTCATGGAGTATCCCGCGCAGGGGTAGCTGCGATACATGATAAGCCCTGCTCAAACCGCACAAAGCCATTTAAAACTCCCTATACCCTGAGCCCTCAGCCGGAAACCCTACAGCCTAGAGCCTAGAAGCCCTCGACACCGTCGCAGGAAGAGCGTTCGCGTCCAGATAGAGGAGCTCGATAAGCCGCTATGGCGCAGAGTTTAGAGTTCAGGGTTTGGAGTTTAGGTTTTAGGGTTTACGGTTCAGGGTTTAGGGTATTGGGATGGCGCGAAGGGATCTGCCCGGACCTTCCAATATCCTTCAATTAAGGAATATACCTTAGACTTTAGTAGGATCCATAATAAGAGTTCAGTTCAGGTAAGGTCTGGGTGAACTGTGGAGGTGTATACGTCACTTTAGGGCGTAGGCTTTAGGGCTTTACGTTTTCAGCAGTGCCTTTTGGGTGCTTCACGGAGCTCCAGAGGGTTTTTGCGGCTTCGCCCTTGTCTACCGCTCTGAGGGTTGTCGGTACGTCGGGCTTTTAGGTGGCAAAACGAGCCCTTAAACTTGCAGTGGAAGCTCAACATCTAGCTAGAGAATGATCCCGGCAATCAACAGTAGCTTGGGGGATTTCCAGCTGTGCAACAGCACGATGTAGCGCAAAAGTCACAACCCTATTCAAGCTATTCGGGCCCATGGTGGCATGCGGTGTACAGACCTCATATAACTTCATAATAAGGCCAGGGTCGGAACAATTACCAATAGTCTTCCTTAGGGCTCCTTATTTGAATTAAGTAGAGTACAATGTTCTCAAAACCCTTTTCCACCCCTCTATATATATATATATATAAGGGTTTTTTACGACCGCCATGCGCCACCGATGCTATTTTGGTAGAGGGAAAATCGTCGTGCAAAGCGGGTAGGCGCTGCCGCCAAGCGAGCGGAGTAGCTGGGGTTTTTCTGAAGGTATTGTTTCAGACCCAGGAAGTCTACTCTTAACTGGGAGGAGTAGCCGGGCTGTGTTTGGACGTCCTGTATATAACGGTTTAGGGTTGGGGGTTTAGGGTTTAGGATACATATATAATATATATGTATATACACATACGCACACCCTTATAAACCTGTGAAGCCATACAAAGTCTCGTTTTTATGGATTCTACGTTCGACAAGGCCTAGGTGCCGCAGTAGTACTTTTTTAAAACCGAATAGTAGGAAAAAGGGTGCCCTTATTATTACGGGCCTACTGGGGAACCTATAGAGGCAGCTCATGCAGCTCAAGAGCGAGTTCTCCGCACGTCACCAGGAGCTCAAGGCCTCAGATGGATAGGAGGTTTCACCCCTAAACCCTAAACCCTAAACCCTAAACGTTTCTTTGAAGGATTTCTGGAAAGGTTCTATATGGTTCCTTTTACTTACGGCTTCAGGCTAAGCTTAGCCTTTTCCAAGGCGTTTCGGATTGAGGTTTTTGCATTTGCCCTAAAACCTGAACTTTAGGGACTTGAGACAGGATTTGGGAGCAGGGCTTTGGCGTCTGACGCCCTGAACTTTAGAGCTTGGGGGCACGCATGTAATCATGTAAGATTAAGGAAGTATGAAGAGAAGCAAGACCATGAGCCTAAATGCTCGGTATTCAAAGGGGGGGGGGCCGTGTTATCGGCATGGAATGACATAGCGCGACACCCTGCTGATGAAGTGGCTGAACCCTAAACCATATACGCCCTAAAACCCTAAACCCCTAACCCCTACTAAACCCCTAAGCCCCTAACCCCTAACCCCTAAACCCTAAACCCTAAAGCCCTAAAGCCCTAAAGCCCTAAAGCCCTAAAGCCCTAAAGCCCTAAACCCCGAACCCTATACGGTGCCTGCTTGCAGGATGGCCTGAAGCTCATTGCAGCCGGGCTGCCGGAATAGTTGGGTGTTCGGGCTTAAGGGTTTAGGCTTCAGGGTCAAGGTCTAGGGCTGAGGGCCTAGGGTTTAGGGTCTGGAGTTCAGGGTCAAGGGTTTAGGGCTGAGGGCCTAGGGTTTAGGGTCTATAGGGCGTGGTGGATTCGGAGAATTTCAAGATGCCCGGCGTTCGGGTTGCTCGGTGCCTAACATCTCACAGGCAACCTGACCCTGAACCCCGACTCTCAACCCCTAGGTTCCTGAGTGGTGCCCTTTTGTCCTTCTTGTTTTTGGGTGAGCTAGATCCGACGCGCATGCTGGCGACTGTGTGTTTATATTGCAAAGCTGTGGTGATGGCCGACCCTCAATTGATGCGAGACTTGCAAAAGCGGAGCGATCTATCCGGTGCATCTTGGGTTTGAGGTCAAATGGTCGTCGTAATTAGTTGGATGGTTGCTTTCACTGCTCGGATGGAGGGCCGCAAATCTGGACACCAACGCGACAAAAGCAATCAGAGCGATGCTATCACGAACGCATACACACTCGTCAAACTACACGTTTCAAGCCATGTCAGAGGCATCTACTGTCGCCTATGGAAGGCACTCAACAAAGGGGAATTCAAGTTCTCCCTGCTGAAGTTCGTGATCAAGCAGCTTCGCACACTCATGTTTGCGGACTTTGACATCATGATTTTGGGCCAATTTGTGTGTGTGTGTGTGTGAACCTTTCATGTCGCAGAGAAAGCGCGACAGCTTGTCACCCTTTCCTAAACCGAACAGTAGGAAAAAGGGTACCCTCATTACTTAGGTGCTACTCCGGAACCGAGACCCCGCAACCCTCAAGTAGCAAGGGACCAGCAGCCGAAAACTTGCACTATCCTGACTGCTCCTTAGCAATCCAATTTTCCCCAATCCATTATATATCTGATTAGCGTAGTATATATATATAAATCCCAAGGGATTTTCCTCTTGCCGTTATATGTTTTGACTAGTAGCGTATAATTGTTTGAAGGGGTTCTTAAACTATGCCGAGATCCTTAGTTAGGGCTTCGGTTTCAGGGTTTCGGTTTATGCAGCAATTTCGGGTGAGGGCATCCGGTTTCCCGCATCTTCCCCCTGAGCTCTAAACCCGAAACCCTGTACCCTCTGCTCTAAACCCTAAAGCCTAGATCCTAAACCCTTGTGCATCCGTGCTTGGGAAGTCGGCCGGGAAAGTGAGAAAAGAGCAGCAACGGCTTGGCAAATCCTACACCCCTAAACCCCGTAGAAGCCGTTTGCCGGTTTGATTCAACGGTTCCGGGTTAAGGATTTAGGGTTTACGGGTTAGGGCTGCTTACTCAACTTGCACAATGGGTAGAGGGGTACCCTTCGTTTTGTTTCATCTTCACCGGCATACTCTGGAACCTTGCCGCATTCTGAATGCCCAGTCCGATCCAGCGGACAAGTTCGTCGTTGAGGCCCGCCTCAGGGTTCCAGCTGGCTTCCTTAATATAGAGGTCGGAATAATTTCCAACAGTATTCCTTTTTTTTTGTTCTTGGTGCACTATAAAATGCTCCCCAAGCCCTATTCCAAGTAGTGGGTGTTTAATGTTACATCTGCGAGGCCACCCTAAAGGAACCTGGCGCTAAGTCCTAGCTCTACACTCAGCAGGCAAGGATTCAGAGGATCCGTATAATTCCGTAAGCTCTAAACCTATACAAAGCCTAAGCCTAGGCCATAAACCCTAAACCCTAAACCCTGTAAAACCCTAAACCCTAAACCCTAAAACTCCAGACGCACCGCCTTTCGGATGTAGGGCTGCTTACCACGGGCTTAGAGTTGGTCTAGAAGGCTATTGAAAGCGGGTGGGTGCTTCGCACCTATGGTTCTACGTTTCACAAATCGGGGATATAACTTGCATTTAGAGTCTAGGGTTTTACGAGGGGCATAAGATTTTGGAGTCCGACCTGGAGGGCATCACTTCCTGGTTTGAAGTGAGGTTGGGGAGTGTGCACCGGGCTCCCTAAGGTATTTGTTTTGTGAGCGTGTATGTCTCTTGTGATACTTAGGAACAGCAGCCTACTTCCTAAAACTTGGATCATCGGGCTTGCAAAGTGTAGAGACGGGCTTGTGCCCAATCATCACTACCTTCCCTATGAACTTCATGCATGGAGCCCTAAATCCTAAACCCTAACAAGATCTCCCTTTCCCCATTATCTCTCGAAACATCCGGTCAAAACTGTAAGGCCGAGATCCCAAAGCCGAAGCCTTCACGATCCCTCACGCCTTTAGCGTGGCAACAACCAGAAAGACCGGTTCAACCCAGCCCACCGGAGTTCCAGATTCTAAGCCTCCAAGCCTCTAAGCCCCAAAACCTGGTCTCAATCCTAAGGCTGCCTTCTACAACTACAAACCTTTGGGTTTAGGGTTTAGGGTTTAGGATTTAGGGTTTAGGGTTTAGGCCTTGTCCATGTAGGCCATTGGGATGGTTGGTGTTTTCCCAGCCGGTCGATAACGTTGTTGAACGGGCTCATGTACTCCTACCCCTGTCACGTTCTTAACCTGTTCGGGCCAGGGACTCAGGGTTTTTAGACCTGAGAACCTCTACCCTTGTTACCCCAAGGGTCCAAAGGACTTAATAACTTGGTACTTGGGTTTAGGATAGTAGTTCTGTAGGTTAGTATTTGGGAGAGTGTGTGAGTATTTTGGACCCTTAGGAGTAATGTACGCCGTCCAAATTGCCACAGGAACTGTCAGTGAACGACAAGAACAACCAACACGCAGACAACAGCAACCAAGAGCAACACGCATAGAATCATATAGAAAAGGACGTCCTGAACTCCTAAACCGAAAAGCCTTAAACTAGACCCCCCTAAACCTAAACCCTAAACCCTAAGCTAGACCTCATATTCCAACGAACTACCGGGTCGGCTTCCCAGGTGCCGCCGGAGTTCGAGCGCGCCAGGCAGCAGGTGGAGGACCTCGTGCGACAGTACCTCGGCCAAGGGGCGGATCTCCAATTTGTTGTTTAGGGTTTGGGGGTCCCCTATCAGGGATCTATAAGGCTTTGGAGGTTAGGGTTTATTGGTTTAGGGGTTTAGGGGTTTAGTATTTGGAGCTTAGGGGCTTTTGGGGAGAGGTTGGGGGTTTAGGGTTTAGGGATTTGACTGTTGGATTTCTGGACTTGGAGGCTTGGGCTTGCTTTATTTTTTTTGTGGGCTTCGGGACTAGACTTTTGTTTTCTTGCTTTGCAGTGTAGGGTTTACGGTTATCTGGGAAGCCGGGCTGAGGGTTATCTGGGAAGCCGGGCTGAAGGTTCGAACCACTATCACTATCAGTGTTTAGGGCACGGGACAGAGTGCTTTAGGGTTCAGGGTTTTGTAAGCCCGCAAAACCCATGTAAACACTCGACCATACCGCCGCGCCGACCTCGAAATGCTAAAAAACGCGCCTTCAACTGTCTCTATGGAACCCTGTAATTTACAACTCGATAAATCCCCTCTAAATGTCTTCCACAGCTTAAGATGCCTAGCCGTACTACCCTAAGTCCCAAAAGGAAAGACACGGTGGTGCAGCAGTTTAAGTTGGTCCTGGCCAACTTCAAAGCGGAGCTGGGGCTGCACAAAGGAGTGTAGGGTTCAAGGTTGAGAGTTCTAACAAACTTGGGATTTAGAGACTAGATTATTTTGGGGTTCGGGTTCAGGAGCCTACATGAGCAAATTTTTTAAGAACACAACAGCATCAGTCCCGCATCGTGCTTGTATGCTCTTTTATTCCACTGGTTAGTTTTTGCCCTAAGACTTGTAATGGTAGGGGCCTTAATAATTAGAATAGTGTTTGGGGGTATATTGTATACTATAATTCTAATAAATATAAGGAGCCCCCCCCAACCCTATAATTACAATAAGGAACCCCCAAAACCCTAGAATTATAATAAGGACCCCCGAAAAAACACAACAACCTATTCTAACTAGTAAGGCCCCTGCATTTTAGCCTTTATGAAGCCCAGACTCGTCCGATACTCTCCGCCCAGGAGACGTACCGTGGGGATTCTGTGATCGTGGATGGCCAAGTCAAGGTGGGAAAGCCTTAATGTAATACAGGGGCCTTAATAATTAGAGCAGGGTTTTGGGGCCCATTCTACCATAGTTATAATGAGGAACCCCCAAAATACTCTAGGTAATTATTCAGGCAAAAATATTAGAGGTTTGAATGAACGGTAACATCCGGATATAGTTCTGATCTTACATAAAAATACTGCTATATATGACAGACCCTGAATTAAAGCTGATCGTTTCGAAGCCCATATCTAGACTGTGCGGCCGATGCAGCATTTAGGGATCAGGTCCTAGGGGGGGCGATTTTAGAGTTTAGACTTCGAGTATGGGTCCCAGATCCCAAGCCCTAATACAGGGATCTTAACAATTACCTATACTATTTTGGGGGCTCCTTATTGTAATCATATATTATAATATAGGGATCTTAGTATTTAACAATACTATCTTGGGGGCTCCTTGTTATAATTCTAGTGTAATATAACCCGAAACCCAAATAGAATTATAAAGGCCCCTATAGTGGGCTCCTGATCTTCAGACCGGGCTTACGGTTGAGGGTTTAGGGCTTATAGGGTTTAGGGTTTGGGGCTGATAGGGTTTAGTTATTTGGGCTTATAGGGTTTAGGGTTTAGGGTTTGGGGTTTACATGGGTGCAGAGCTTCCAATTTCGAGAGGCTTTGAGGTTTGGGTTTTGGGCTTCGGGGTTTATTTGCGGTTGAGGCTTTATGCGTCTTGACTTCTACACGTGTTAGCTCTAAACCCCAACCCTAAACCCTAAACATATAGCGTAAGCCCTAATCCCTAAACTCTAAACCCTAATCCCTAAACCCCTCAGCCCTAAACCCTAAACCCTAAACCCCTAAACCCTAAACCCTAAACCCTAATCCCTAAACTCTAAGCCCTGAGCCCTAGACTCCAAGCCCTCACAGCCCTAAACCCTAAATCCCAAACCCAAGCCCGAAGCCCAAGGAGCTCCAGAGAGGCCTAAGCTTTGACGCTTCTTTCATCTGGGTTCTTGTCAAGGAACTTACCTATAGTCTCCATTGTAATTCCTTTTGGGGGTTACCTTATAGGATACTGAATATATAATTGGTTTGACCAAAAAAAGGAACTACAATGGAGACTACAGGTAGTTTATGCTACCATAGTAGGGAAACCTCGCAAAGTCAAAATACAGGGTCTCGGGTTTAAGGAGTCGGTGGTTTCAGGTGTAGGGTTTATGGTTTAGGGTTTAGGGAGTAGGGGGTTTAAAGTGTAGGGTTTAGGATTTAGGGTCTATAGGGGTCGGAAAAGCTACCAACCCAGAGGGTCCATATACACTACCTATGGAATTAGGCCCCCAAAAAACCATCCCCATTATGGTTTTGGGGACCTAATTCCATAATGGTAGTGTATGTGGGACCCTCTGGGCAATATCATCCTTAAAGGTTTCCTGAGAAAGTTTCCTGAATGAGCTATACTATGACCTCCGATACAAGAACCAAAGCTCCTTCAGGCTGGTAAGGGTTGCTGCCGGCTCTTCGGATTTCAGTGTTGGGGCATTCAGGTTTAGGGTTTAGGGTTTAGTGTTTAGGGCCGAAGCAATACAGGCCTTGTGCTTTTGAGCAGGTTTTGTGCGTACTAGTGTACGCGCTCGGGCTCTCCGGAACAGTTGCCAAAAGTATTCCGAGGGTTTCCTTACCAAGTTTAGTCTTTTAAAGCACAGCAAAACCGTATTCTAACGATTACGTTACCTGACCTGTATGAACTTAGAGTCCGCACGTGTGAAACTCACACACTAGGAGCATGTAGGTCCCAATGACCTACGTACTATATTGAGGATCATGCACGCGACGTTTCCAGGGTTTGAGGCTCCAGATGCACCGTTCTAAAGGCCGGTACTAAAACCTTATAGACTTATAGAACCTTTCTAGAGCCCTGTTTTACTGAGCTGGTTTTTGGCAAGCCTCTTGATCCGAAAGCCCCGAACCGTCAAGCTATCGCAATAGCAAGTAGTTGGGTTTAGGGTTTAGGGTTTAGGGTTTAGGGTTGTTCCGTGGTTTGAATTCGTGTTTAGCTTCAGTTCCGAGGTTCGATCCTGCAGCCTAAACCCTGCACCCCAAACCCTTAGGCCCTAAATCCCCAGGCTTTACTTAAGCCCTCGTCAATACTACCAAAACTTTCTGTCAGGATGGCAATCCCAAGGAGGAAATGACGAGCGAAGTGTGGTGCAAGATTTGGGACGACTTCTTTGTCGGGCGCTCGGTTCAGTGTTTTGCAAAGCTGACGTCACAGCCACACTTGCATGTCGAGAAGGTGTTGTACAAGTGGGTCCGGTAGGCTTTGGCATGTTGAGTGTAATATAGGGGCCTCCCTTATTAAAGTTATAGTATAGTGGCCCCCAAAACCCTGTTCTAATGATTAAGGCCCCTATATATATTAAGGCTTGATGTCGTCGTTGTAATTAGGGAGATGGCCTTAGCTAGTTTCTGAATCGATTCCCCCCCTAAATCCAAACAGCCCTAAGTCAGGAAAGCCCGCTCTGCAAGCCCCAAACTAAGTCGTATCGACTTGGGATAGTTGTTAATGCCCCTTGTAGAGGCCTAATTAAACATCATTTTGGGCCCTGTTGAAATCGACACCTCGTGTAAGCCATAAACCCAATTATTACATGACCCTGAAGCCGAAAGCTCTAAGCCCTAAAGCCCTAAACCCCCCTCAGCGCTGAACCAAAACGCTATCGTCACTTGGCATGTCTTTGGCCTGGGGGCTTTAGGGTTTGACTCCACGGCCAAGGCGAGTTGCTGCTGTTTGAGCTCCTGTCCTACTGGGCCTAGCAGCTGTGATTGAAAGGCTCGATTGCTGTGCCCGGGTGATCCATCCGTAGCCTAAGTGCATCCGCGTGCGTGGCATGGAGCGCGTGCTTGGCATGCTGGGGCTTTGCGCTTTCTTGCTTGTTGGGCATGGTCTCGCCTCGGACATGTGCCCTGATGAGCATGAGGAAGTTGCTCATTTGCAGTCTTGGCGGGATCTCTCCGCACAGCTGGAGACAAAGAGTCCAGCTCAGAAATGGCGTAGGGCCCTACGGCGTAGTGTCCGTCGGCGCAAAAGCCGCTACGGTCATTTCAGGCAGTACGGCTACTACGGGCCCAAAACGACGACTTCAACAACTACTCCAACAATGACACCGACGACAAGCAGCACGGAGGCAACTACAACCACCTTTTCCGCAACGACGAGCACCGCGGAGGCGACGACGACCACGACAGCAAGTACAAGCAGCACGGAGGCAACGACGACGCCATCGACTACAACCACCAGCCTGTCCGCAACGACAAGCAGCACGGAGGCGACGTCGACGACCTCGGCAGCAACTACAAGCAGCACGGAGGCAACGACGATGTCAACAACTGCGAGTACCACTACCGCAGGCTTGGTGCCTCGCTGGATCATGGGCCCAGATCCGAACCCTCCAGGAGCACCACCATGCCCTGGATGCACCTAGGTTTGCATCGACAACGGATACACGGAGTGCGGACCAGATGAGATGGCGCAGATCAACACCAGGACTGCCGTTGTTGCTTTGGTGGAAGGTGTCTTTAATTTCACCTGCTCGGCACTCGATACAGGGAGAAGCTATGCAGGGTCACCATTTTTCGATCCGAGGGCCAACAACTGCATCTACTTCAATGGAGGAGCGCCGGGGAACATTGACTGCTCGTTCAATCGTTTCCAAACAGTCCATCGAGCAATCTGTTGGTGCAAGTAAGCTTCCACTGGCTGACCGTCCATTGCAGCCCTGTCTTCAAATTGACAGACTGCTCATCTGTATAAACTCTATCGCTGTCGAGGTCGGCACTGAGATCTAGACATTTTAGGTTTGAAATTTTAATTGGTCGAAACCTGTCCGAGCAAGCCCTGCAAAGAGAGATGCCGCTAAACTGTGTGTGTTGGGTGTTGCGGGGTGCCAACGGGCAGACTTCGGGTTGAGGAAGTCCGGAATACACCCAGTAGGTGAAAGTATCAACACTGTAAAGCACTGTAAAGTACCAATGCATCGCAGACACATACAACAGCGTATCATCAGCACACCCGATTTCATGTCGTAAAGCTTGAATCTTCCAGGGGCAGCTATCGATCGGCTGCATGCGCTCGCAGATGTGGTTGGTTGTATCAGATGTTGTCTGAATCTGGTTTCTACACCCTAGATACCTAAAGCCCTAAACCTTAAACCCTACAGCTCCAAAACCCTAACAAGCACCAGTGAGGTTCCCGGTGAGCGTGTCTTGACCTTCGACGAGAAGCGGCAGAAAGAGCTGATCGAACCCCACTTTTGCAAGGACCAGTCCACGTGCGCTTCGAGCTTCGGGTTTAGTTTGAAGGAGACCTCCACCATAGCACTGACAGTTATAGGGGCCTTGAATAGTTGCATAAAATATCGTCCCTCCAGGCTCCTTGTTAGTATAGCCACACTTCAATATGCCCCGAGGCTCCGTTCTATACCATAGTTACTCTAAGATCTAATGTATTCCGAGACCCCTTTCTAACATCATTGAATCCGGTAAGAACCCCATGGCTCAAAATACGGTCCTCACCGAGTCAGTATGTGAAACAGGTGATTTCTTGATCAGGGCCCTACATTCGACCGCCCTTCTTTCCAAAACCACTCCATCCATGCACTACTATAGTCCTCAAGCCCTAAGCTATACATGCCTCGAAGCCCAAACCCTAAACCTAAACCTTAGCTAAAATCTAACCCCTAGACCTACATGGGTGGTTGTCAAAATTAGGGTCCCCTTTTTGGGTCCTTATTATAATACGATACCCAATATTTAGGGTACCC
The DNA here is from genome assembly GCA_003297005.1 of Symbiodinium sp. clade A Y106. Classification (NCBI taxonomy): domain Eukaryota; class Dinophyceae; order Suessiales; family Symbiodiniaceae; genus Symbiodinium; species Symbiodinium sp. clade A. Next base: position 73,488 of record BGNK01000859.1, read on the forward strand.
AACAAGGGACCTTAATTTTAAACTCAAAGAGGGGGCCCTAATATAGTACCCTCAATACTAGGATCCTTATTATAAGGACCCCACCCTAATATAGGACCCTCAATACTAGGATCCTTATGATAAGGACCCCAAAATAAGGTACCCCTAATCTTCGGAAACTCACATTTATAATAGCTGCAAGGTATCATTGGACCGCGAAGCCAAAAGTCGGGGAGAGAAAACAAAGCTGGGTTGTACAGGGTTTAGGGTTTAGGGTTTAGGGGTTTAGGGGTTTAGGGTTTAGGGTTTAGGGTTTAGGGCAGAAGCCAGAAAGTTGGAACATCATCAGCCAGATGCCCTTAAAGTAAAGTATAGGGAATCCCAGCATGAATCATGCTTGATCTATGTTCCAACTTCCTGGGGTTCACTATAGTTTTCGGGAATTTGGGGGTCAGGCCTTCAGTGCTTCGGGGCTTTGATTTGCTGTATTTCATTCCTCGTCAACCCGAGCTCGACTTCTTTCTACCATTCGACGAAGATGCCAAATAGACGATGCACCAGATCCCTATACTACGATTAACTCCTATATAAAATAGAAATTATGCTATAATATAGTAAACTTCTATATAAAATATCGAATACCTGAGACGTTAACCATGACTTGGTCAAGCAACAGTAGTACTGACTACTGACTTGTTGATCAGGCCCCCGTCGAGAACATCCATGCACCGATCTTCCCGCTGTCAACAACTATGAGTATGATCGTTCAAATCCTATGCCTAAGCCCTAAACCGCATTTGAGCATCTCTGTTTCGATAATGTCCCGGCGTGAGGATTCTCCACTGACCGTAGAAAGCCTGGCCATTCTTTGGGGCACTTCCGGCCGTGTTTTGCTGCCCTCTTCCAAGCGTGAGTCTTTTGTCATGGGGATTTGGGGTCACACTGAACTTGAAACCCTTAGTATAGGAGCCTGGCTAACTAGTAAACCCAAAATCTAAACTCTTTCCTATGCTTTAGGGATTCCTAATTATACTTGTAGTCTCTTAAGCTCCAGACCCCAGCCCCCGACTCTCCGGAACGCTAAGTTGTGGGAGTGGGATTTTCAAGGTCGGAGTTTGAGGGTTCCTTTGAGGGATCTCTAGGGTTCTTTTAAGGGATCTTTGGGGTTCCTTTAAGGGATCCGTAGGGTTCCTTTAGGGGCTCTATCGGGCTATGCCTGCCGTCGGTTCAAAGCTTCGGAAGAAGCAGAAACTCCAGCTGCACCTTTCGCAAGTTAGGGTTTAGGGTTTAGGGTTTAGGGTTTAGGGTCGCAAGGACCCCGATACACCTAGACCTGTACCTTGCCAATCCCACAAGACTGTGTTCCACAGAGGCACATCACATGTTCTGTTGGACCCTGAAAATTAGTAATGGCTTTCCCTAATGGTTAATGGCTTTCCCTAATGGTCCTCATGCAATAATATACTTTGATATGCTCAAAACACTATTCGATTTACTCAGGCCCCTATATTGGCATCCGGGTCATAAACCTGCAATAGGTTGTGCTGAATCCGTTTACGATGCTGGTCTAGGCTCCTCAAGAACAGATTCTCGGGTTCGGTGAGTCGTCATACCTACCCACTAAACCCTAAACCCTAAACTTTCTACCACCAAACGCACCTGCTTGCTATTCCCGAGCTTGGAAACCTCAAGAACTTCAACACAACAAATCGTAAGGGCAGACGCGAGCGACCAGTCAAGGGAACAGGGCTCTGCATGAGCTGATTGCCGATCTTCAGGCTTCGAAGACAGTTCTCCGTCGACACAAAATGATGGGCATTGCACGCATCAGCGATTACCAGTGGCTCGTGAAACAACTTTCCTCGGCCCTGGAACACACTAGGTTGATGATTTTCTGTTGTGAACAGCCAGCACTGCATGGGTCAGTGATGGTTTTAGCGCCGTGCTGAGACTGCGAACTAGCAGGCTTGCAAGCATGTCGGTACACTTTCTCGTGGAAATTGCCGTTCAAAACAGCCTTCGCTCATAGTTCTGTATGCTCTTATGCTATAGCATACGGACCCCAAAACCCACTCTGATTATTGAGGCCCCCGTACTAAATCCTGAACCACAATGATTAACACCGTGCAAGCCCTCATCAGCAACACAACCCCGCTATAGAGCCTTACAAACCCACAGCAAAGTTGCAACGAACCCAAGCCTTAAGCCCTGAACCCTTTTTCGTAAGAGAAACAAAAATCATGAATCCCTCATCCCGGAACTTATCATTGTTTGTAAAGAGAATTACACCCTAAACCTCCAAGGCCTAAGCCCCAACGCCCCTAAACCCGAAACCCTAAACTCTAAACCCTGAGCCCTAAAACCTCTGAACCCTGTAACCCCTAAAGACCCTTAAACCCTAAACCCCGAACTCTTTCTTTGAAAACACTATTAGCAATATTAGTAATAATGATATTAGTACTACTATAGTATATTCATACTTTATATTCAAATTAAAAGAGAGAGAGGACCCTTGGAGCCTCCGCCAGGTCTTCCCAGCGCCAGCCTCGGCCCCTCGCAGCGCCCCCGCGCGAAAGCGGCCCGGAGGAGTGGCCCCGGGTTTGGGGAGTTGAGATGAGGGAGTGGGGTTCAAGGTTTCGGGATGAGGAAATAGGGTTCAGGGTCTTGGGAGTAGGGTTTAGGGAGGGATTAGGGTTCAGGGTCTTGGGAGCACGGAGTAGGGATGCGGGATCTTGGTTCGGGGATGAGGTTAGGGTTCAGGGGTTAGGGCTTAGGGATGAGGGATCTAGGGATCCCTCAAAAACAAGGACTCTACTTTGGGGATTACCCCACCCCCCCCTTCATCCCACCGTTGGAGCCCTTTGCGGAGGAGGGCCACGGCCTGACTTCTCGAGATAAAGGCGTCCTGGGAAAGGCCATGGGTTTAGGTTTACCTAGACCCCCAACTACCCGTTAGTGTAGCCCCAAATTACCTCTTAATGAGAAATATTAGAGCCCTTTAAAGGGTACTTGGGGGGTTCTGGTAGGTGTTTTTGTTTTTAATGGATGCTTAGGGTTTGGGGCTTACGGTTCTTGAACTTACAGGGGCTTTGAAATTTTGTTCGGGTGTATCATCGGGTTTGGGGTTAAGGGTGCGGTGTTCTTTTGAAGGGTTTGCGGGGCTTCTTGATGGTAGTTGTAGGAGGAGTCGAGGAGTCCTGGTTTCTGGAGAGTGGCGTCCTGACGGAAGGGTACTATTTGGGTTCTATCATACGGTTCCCTTGATGGTCGCCTTTTTCTGGTAGGGTGTCACAAGTTTCTCGTGAAAGGTTTCATTGTGTCATGAAGGGGCTTTCTTGGTTAGAAGAGGGGTGTGTGTGTGTGCGGCATACTAGTTATAGAGGGGCTATCAGTGTTCTGGGTTGCGGGTTTGAGCCGGGTCTCGAGTTCAGCTCATGGGGCTCATAGGGTTTGAGGATGTCTACAGCCTATCGGCCTCCACAGGTCTCGCATCGGAGCCACCAATCAAGAGAGAGAGAGAGAGAGACACAGAGAGAGAGAGAGAGAGGGAGAGAAGGGAGAGAGAGAGAGACAGAGATAAAGACAGAAACAGAGACAGAGATGGGGAGAGAGAGAGAGAGAGGAGGAAACCATGGTGACGCACCCGTACAGGGCCTTGCGTTTAGACACATGTTTTAAGCAGCACGGCGGCGTGGCCAAAACTCGAGCGAAACGCGAGGAGCTTGCGCAGGTGTCGAAAACACTAGAGAGACGTGCGAACTTTTCGCGAAGCTGCATTTCCGCTGGGCGCTTGTGCGATGTGTTTGTTTTTCTTTTGCAAAAAGGGCAGCGGAGCTCAAATGACCTGGTGGAAAAATCGGCTTCTGAAAACCAGCCAACACACCGTAAAATCCATACTTTTCGGCTCTTGATGCGCAAAAACATAAGTAAACACAACGTGCAGGAGCAGTCAACAGGTGTAGACGTAGACAATAGTAAAAACCACATGCAGGATTGGACCTGCCCGAAAAAAATGCCGTGTCAGTGCACGGGTGCACGTAATGACATGGGAGAGCTTTGTTGATGCACGCCGCAGCTATTGCCTAAGTGTAAAGTGTCGAGTCCGTGCGATTTTTGACAGCTACCGTCTCATGGCCGACGTTTGCCGTGTTGTGCATTCTGTTGCTGGCCGCAGAGATCAGGGTGTTCTCGGAGAAGCTGGCGGAAGCACATTCACTTCGTGGGTCCCCTCACAGTGGACGACCGGCAGTCCACGGGCCCGTTCCAGCACTATGCGAAGAAGCTCGTTGCTGCAAGAGTTTGAGTGTAGGGCGGTAGCCTTGCTCGCTGCTGATTGCCTTTAAGCAATACAGTGGACCGGTGAGTGTGATACGCCAAAAACGGAAGTTGTGCCGTGCGTTGTAGGATCCGCGTGTGATTTACAAGTCATCGTTGGGCAATCAAATACCTCCCTGTGGCAGGCAATTGAGCGATCGAGCCCAGACTAAGACGAGTCTACAAGCGCAAGACTAGACCCCCGTGTGCCATCCGAGTGATAGAGAGCATGATGTACCCGAACACGTTTGCTGGTCTGGTGCAAGCAGCCGTGGATGCAGGAGTACCAGGTCAGGCGATAGAAGAGATGGAAGCGCGTGGGGTGTCTTCGCTAGAGACAGCGAGGCAAGCCTTAGACAGGGGCCTCGTGAGTGAACAATTGCAAGCGTATCTTCAAGCACTGGTGGCCACTGCGTTCGCTTTTGGTCAGCAAAACCGCAGCCGAGGAGCAGTTCGTACCAGGCGGGACCTTCCAGTGCTTCGCCACAGCAGTGGAGGATCCATGCAGAAGGCTCTTGCGGCCGCCCTGCCGCAGAATCGTGAAGCAGCGCTTCGTGAGTTCCGAAACGACATCTGGGCCAGGAGCAACACGAGGTCACAGGACTCGCGTTGGAAGTCGTGGTGCAAAATCTGCTGGGAATGGAACGTGTCCCCGCTCCCCCTAACTCCAGAGGTGATTGAGAAAGTGTCTGCATCGTTGAAGGCAGGTGGGTACAAGTCAGTGCGCCAATTCTTCAGCAGAGCACGGCGCGAGCACATTGTGAGCACATGCCTGCAAGTACCGCCCGAAGTTGAGCTTTCCATGAAGGACGCAGTGCGATCTTTGGAGAGGGGCTTGGGCGGCCCAGCCTTGAAAGAAGCCTTCCGTCGCGAAGACATCAAGTTGGCAGTGAAGTCGCGCGATGAATGCGGTGTGGCGGCTTTGATCGCCTTAGGAATATGGTTCCTTTTGCGCGAGCTCGAGATTGCAGCACTGCGAGTGAGGGACATAGTGATCGACATCGACCAGAAGACTGTGAGCTTGACATTGAGTGCGTCCAAGACTGACACAGTCGGGAACTCGGTTGTGCGTACACACAAGTGTTACTGCAGCTTTGTGGACAAGGGGATGTGCCCGTACCATGCGTCGCTGAAGTTTCTGCCCCACATGCCGAAGGACCCGGCGCCGCCGTTGTTCTCAAGTGGTGCTGGCCAACCCTTGGCCAAACAGGAAGTCATCAACATCATTCGTTCGGTTTTGCACGAAAACAAGATTCCGCTGACAAAGCCAGGCGTCGCTGGTGCACCTTGCAGGCAGCGTTTTCATGGCCATTGTCTTCGAGTCAGTGGCGCCCAGATGCTTTGCAGATTTGGGGTACCGCTCAGCACGATCATGCTACTCGGGCGCTGGGGTAGCAAAGCTATTGAGCGATATGTGCAAGATGCCGAGCTGGACAACTTCAACATCGTCAAGAGACAGCGAACGGCCGTCGATCTGGAGGAACGCATCAAGGAGCTCGCCGCCAAAGTCGAGGCGCTGCAAATCCGGCCCCCGCTAGTCGTTGCGAAGAAGGCCCATGCCCGCGATGAGGGTGAGGCCCATAAACTTCCCCTGCTGTGGAAGACACGCTGTGGATGGCCATACGGAGGATCGCATTTTCTCCGAGCCAGCGAACAAGGAGAAACACCGCTATGCAAGCGGTGCTTTCCGCATCAAGCTGAGCTGGACACGCCGTCCAGCGATGAATCCGAAACCTCGTCTGAGTCTGTTGCGAGCTCAGAAAGCGAAGCAAGCTAGGCTAGACACAGTGTTGGAAGCCGGTGGGCTCTCAACACGGAGTTCGGGCGGACACGGCGTCCGATCGATGAGGACGATTGCAGAATGTCACAAAGATGGGAATAGCAGGAAGCAAGACGACGCTGGACATTATCGTGTTACAACGCAAAAGATCGTGCAGTGCAACTTGTGTTGAAGCGTGAGTGAGTGAGCATGGATCGCCGAGTCGACAGCCGGATTGCACGCTAACTTTTGTGTAGGGTGTCTGAACGGCTGTGGTCCGTCGCGAGATTGTCTTGAGCTTGTGCTGTGAGTAGAGTTCCCAACCTCTCGTTGCGCGCGCAGGTACACCTTTGAAGCCATGGCAGCAGCCAGTGCCTTCTCCAGCGTGGTGGACGAGACGGGAGCAGGAGAAAAACTTCGAAAGTACTTGCAGGCGCGCGCAGTTAATTCCACAGCCGTCATGGCAGCCATTGCTGAGACCGTGGAGGAACTCGAGTCCGTGCTTGTCGAGCCACTTGAAAAGGGTTTCAAACTCCCCGACGGGCAGAACCTCAAGCTTTCCGCCCTCGAACTACCGGTGGAGCGAGCTCGATTGCGACACTTGTGGAGAGCCTGTGTGAAGATTGTCAATGGCAAGGCCAAGGAAGAAGCAGCATCACCCTCGCCGCAAGCAAGCAGTGCGACGAGCAAAGTGCCCAAGGAGCTCGCGCCGGGATACTGGCAAGCGCAGTTGCAGAAGTACGAGGCAGTGATCGTTGCTGGAGACGCACGTGTGTTCCCTCAGCGCCAGATCCTTGGTGCCGAGGCGATCATTGCAAGACTAGCGCACGAACACAAGACCGCGAGCTACACGGGTCTGGGTCTCCATGAGATCGTGCAGGCGCGCTACTTCAACGCCGCGCACGAGCCGAACCCGCTCAATTCGACAAAGAAGAAGGCAAAGGCCACGACCACCGTCTTGACCTTGACCGAGGATCATAAGTTGGAGGCCGAAGCGCCTTGGGAACCTGCGAGTGTGCTGGCGTTCATTGACTGCTTGGAGGCGATCAAGTATGCGTGGTTGTTCGTGGAGCTTGCCGCGGAAAAGCATATCGTGAAGTACATCGAATGGTTTGAAAGACAAGTGCGTGCTAGGCCTCAGAAAGTTGCGCAGCTACGTGTGTTTTGGGAATCTACTTCTTGGACGTTAGCTTTGGGAATGCGGGCGAAGTGTGCCTTCACGGACTTGACGCAGGAAATCATGGGGGACATGCAGGCGTTGCAGGACGCGCTCAACCGCGAGGCCATTGTCGAGAGGCCCAAGAAGTCCAAGTTCGAGCAACTGAAGTTCGACCAGGTCACAACCCAGGCAACGTACAAGGGCAAGAAGGGTGGAAAAGGCTTTGGCAAGCGTCAAGGCGGCAAGGGATGGAGCGACGACCGGCGCTGGACACCCTACTACAACCGTCGCTCGTCTTGGCATGACTCTGAGTGCGACACGCAGCAGAACAGGTGGTGGTCCCAAGGATCTCGCAACTCTCGTGCCACATCGTGGTGGGGGGAGATGCAGGAACAGAAGGACTAGGGACAGCGCGGGCCACCTGCCGCCACTCATCAGGCGGGTGGACCCGGCCACATCATTCGCCTTTTACCCAACGAGGAGACGCTCTGTCGGGAAGCCGCCGACAAGCTCCAAGCCGAGCCTCCGCTCAAGCGCAGGCCTCAGCAGCTACAAGGGGCTGACAGCAAGCAGCCGCGCAGGTCACCAGTGGACTTCATCCTGTTGAGCTTCTTTGATGGGGTAGCCTCTGCCGGGTTAATCTGCAATCAGGTATTGTCGACGAAGAAGTTCACATGGAAAGGCTTTGCGTGGGAAACTGACAACGATCTGGTGTCTTTGTCCAAGCAGAGGTTTCCTGAGATCCAGCATCGGGGTGATCTAGACCACGACGACCCAGCCAGTGTGATCCATGCCCTTCGTGCCATCGACCCCGAGTCCCGTGCCGTGGTGATCATTGCCGCCGGGCCACCGTGTCCTGATCACAGTCGCATTCGTGCCACGGCCCCAGGTGTTCATGGTTGCGAAGGCTCCAAGTTTCTTCGCTTTGCGGATTTCTTGCAGAAGCTGGAAGCGTCATGGGACTACTCACAGCCCATCCTTGTTGTCGAGAACGTAGTGCCAAGCAACAAGAGCGATGTCAAGCTCTTCGAGCAAAAGCTGTCAGCCCAGGCAGTCGTGTGCGACTCTGCAGACTTGGGGGTGATATCGCGTCCGCGCATCTGGTGGACTCGATTGCCGTGGCAAGAGCTCAGCAACAGGAAGGACATGCCGGCGACATTGCGTTGGAACACATATCAAGGAATTCCCAGAGTCACCTTTGTGCAGCCCGCTGACGACTTGAGCAAGTATGACATTGGCAACTTCGAGTGGCCAGCCACGGTCGTTGACGACGCCCTCAGAAGACCCGGACGGTCGGCCGCCGCCGAGAAGTTGCAAAGGAAAGATAGATTCGCAGACGAAAGCACGTTGGCTTGCAGACAACCGGTGCTATGCCCCTTGGCACTACCAAGAAGACAACATGTGGATGGACGTCAGTGACAATCGTCGACTTGTGCTAGCAACAGCTGACATCAAAGAACAGTTGCACCATCTGCCGGTTGGATGGACCAGGGCCCTCGGCAAACAGCAGCGACACAGGGCATCGCGAATGGTTGGCATATTGGTGTTGCCAAGTGGTTCTTCGTGCTCGGTGTCTTCTGCGCGCAGGTGCCTCTCTCAGAAGCTGGAGGGACAAATCCGTACTCGCTCAGGCGCCAGCCGTCGCCGCTCGGTGCAAGCGCCATAGCAACCATGGCATCCCTCTGGAGGTCGGCTCCGTTGTTAAACGGTCCAGGAGTGCCCATCATCAGCGACGCGCTTGACCTCTCGGCCATTGAGGACATGTGGGAGCATTGGCAGGCAAGTCGCGAAGCATTGCACCCGAGCCAAGCAGCCCCACGACTGGAGCCCGGGCTCGCACAGTGGCTTCCCTTATGGCAACACTGGCAAGACCATCTGCCTGCTCTTCGTGCAGCTGTCACGGAGGAGGTCGTGCGAATGGTGGAGGATTGCGAAGAGGAGGTAAAACTGTGGTTCGAGAGCCTAGCCGCGCACGTGCAGAGAGCGTATGGTGGCAAGCATGGAAAGTGCACTTTGAAGCTTCCAATCATCAAGGCCCTAGCGGCGGAGTTTGGTTGGGGTGACATGTCGTTGTTCCAAGAGATGCATGATGGCTTCCCTTTGCTTGGAGACATAAGGCCTGGTTTAGGTTGGCGACTGCGCAACGACAGTCGCTACGCTGAACCGAAGGACATCCACGTCTTCCTCCGGGAGAACATGAACGACTTCGTGCAGCAGAAACTTCGCCGAGGCAAGGTCGACGAGTGTTGGCAAGCCATGGCGGACGAGATTGCGGCCGATGTTGCTATGAGTCGCATGGAAGGTCCCTTTGAGGCACCTTCTTGGTGGTGCAAGCGGACGGTTCCCTTGGCATCGCATTCGCGCACGGCAAAGCTTCACCCGGCGCCGGAGGGTTGGTTTGCTTGCTCCTTCGCGTTCGCAGTGCACCAGGTCGGGTCCGATGGAAAGGACAAGATCCGCCGCGCAGAGGATTGGCGAAGCTCTGGGGCAAACGATACTGTGGGAGTACCTGATACTCCCGCGTACCATGGAATCGATGCCTTTGTGAACCTTGCTAGGGCAGTCAAAAGCAGCGCGCATCCTCGTCATGGCTTCGGTTGTGGGGGCTGGACCATGAAGCGGCGTATCGTCAACTACCTGTCGCGGATCCGAACCACACTTTCGTTGTGCTGCATACGCCGCAGGGACCCACATTGTGGAAACACAACGTGCTTCTGTTCGGCAGCACGGCTAGCGTATGGGGATATTGCAGAGTCGCAGACTTGATGACGTGGATGCCGCGTTGTATGCTGCTCTCCCCGAACCTCCACTTCGTCGACGACTTCGGCTCGGTGGAGACCCAGCGCCTGGCAGACAGTGGCTTCCGAACGACCCAGACGCTTTGTGCAGCTTTAGGTCTCAAATTTAAGGATAGTAAGAAGCAGCCACCAGCCGAACAACATCAGCTTCAGGGAGTCAGCCTCTCGCTCGGGGACCTAGAGGCAGTCGTCGCCATTACACCGGAGCGGGCCCGCCGCATCGACAACCAGTTGCAGGAGATCCTCTTGAACAACCGCCTGGCCCCCAAGGAAGCATCGTCGTTGGCTGGAAAGTTGCAGTTTGTTTCGCAGTCACTGTTCGGCCACGCGAGTGCAGCGGCTCTGCGACCAATCTACAAACGAGCACGAGGGGCGTGCTTTCGTTCCGAGTCTGCAGACTGGCAGCTTACGGAGGGACTCAGGGAGGCCTTGGAGTTCCTGAGATTGCGACTACGTAACAGCAAGCCACGGGTGGTTCGCTATGAGGTCGCAGAGCGCACGGTGATTTATGCGGATGCTTTCTTCGAGTTGGAGGGCAAGAGATTCAAGCCGTCAGAGTTCGAGGAAGTGCCTTCTTGGGGAAATAAGCCGCCGGCAGCATTCACCAACGGATGGGGTTTCGTGGCCAGAGTAGGAGAGCGGACATTCTTTGCCGCTGGATCGGTGCCGTTTTGGTTTGCTCGTCATTTCGCTTCCAAGAGATCCTACATCTATATGCTTGAAATCATTGCTCAGATTGTTCCGCTCATTGTGCTCTGTGACATTGTGCCGCCCCACTTGCTGTTGTTCATTGACAACGAACCAGCCAGACATGCGTTGACAAAAGGTTTTGGCAACTGCCGGAACCTGAACAAGCTTCTGCAGGTAGCATGGTCATTCACCGAGAAGAACGGCTGGTGGCCAGTGTGGCAGCGTGTAGCCAGCTCTGCCAATGTGAGCGACGGGGTCAGCCGTTTTGACTTCTCGCTAGCACATGAGCAGAGTTGGGAGTGGTGCGGCTGCGATTACGACGCGCTCTTCCAACGGCTTTTGAGAGCTGTGAATGCGTTTCCTTTTGGAGGGCTCTAGGGCTTTTTGGGCTCCTGGTGCGAGTTTATGGCAGTAGGCGTCGCACCTGTGTGGTTTCTGTCGCCGTATGCCCAACCCTTTTGTACGTTGGAGCAGACGGGACGACGTGCAACGGCTCCTGCTGTTCACTTCCAAAAGAGCGCTGCGCGAGAGAGTTTGATATGTCTGCGTTGTCGGCTGTGCACTGCAAGCTCGGAATGTCGTGTCAGTGCACGGGTGCACGTAATGACATGGGAGAGCTTTGTTGATGCACGCCGCAGCCATTGCCTAAGTGTAAAGTGTCGAGTCCGTGCGATTTTTGACACCCACCCTCTCCGCCCTTGAAACAGTGGGGTTTCTGTCGCCGTATGCCCAACCCTTTTGTACGTTGGAGCAGACGGG
>BGNK01000859.1:85179-192066 GCA_003297005.1 Symbiodinium sp. clade A Y106
CGCCCATCGACGTGGAGTAGCAGACCCTCCATGGCCCGGGGGCAAGAAGCGCGCACGCCAACAACAAGAATAACAGCTGCAACAACACCACCATCAATCACACGCACAAGCACAAGCACAAGCGCAAGCACAAGCGCAACCGCAACCGCAACCGCAACCGCGACCACATCCGCAACCACAACCCGCAACCACAACGGAAACGGCAACGGCAACCACAGCCACAACCACAACCACATCGACAACGACGACGACGACCACAACGACAACCACAACCACAACCACAACGACGACGACGACCGCAACCACAGCCACAACCACAACCACAACCACAACGACAACCACAGCCACAGCCACAACCACAACCACAACCGCAACCGCAACCACAACCACAACCACAACCACCACGATGAAGGCGACGACGACAACAACAGCACCGACGACAACAACGACGACAACAACAGGTGTACACGTGTGTCTCTCTCTGTGTGTGTGTATATGCAACGTCACGTTTGCATTCGTTCGTTTCCAAGTTTTGGCACGAGCCATGCTGTTTCACACGTGAGAAGACCTTCCCAAGCATGCATCAAGACACCATCGACGATCCTCGCAAATAACAAGCTCCCTGTCCATGTCTTGCCCAGCCTGTTTAAAAAGCGCAAGTGCGCTTCAAAATCACATCTAGCCAGCTAAAACAGAACGCATATGGATCTCTTCAGAGCCCCGGATACAGACATTGTGATTCCAAGTGGAAATTGGCTGCCAATGCACACGTCCGCAACAAACTCGCGATGTAAATGTAAGCTCGTGATTGGTTCAGTCTCAAATCACCTCTGCGTGTTGTCAGGGTGAAACAGTGTCTGGCCGCACCCTACATTCGGACGACAAAGGCTGCGTGCGTGCGTGATACAATGATGTGACCCAAGCCGCATCATTCAGGTTCACCCACAGTGAGACCCAAAAGCAGCTCACGGACTTGCTGCACATCACTTCGCCTGGCGATGTTCGATGTCACACGACGTTAATACCGTTAATATCCACACGCAAGTCTTTTCGGTGATGCGCCGCTATTTAGCTCAGGGGACAGTAGTGGCTCCGGAAAGCCGCAAAGAGCTGCCCCGGCGGAGACTATGTGGATTCCGGCCACAAGATGGTGTATCAAGTCTGGGTTCATACACCCGACACATCATTAAGTGAGACAAATACGTCGGTACACTTGTGCGTATCAGGTGATGAGCTGGTCCATGCGATTTGGTATCAGGAGGCCCTTCTGCCACGATGCGAAACTGAGAACCGAAACTCTGTCTTCATGCAGGATGTGTGCTTGTGGAAGCGCGTGCGTAGCACGGCCTGGTGCAGAGGATGTCGCTTCCGCAGAGGCTCCGTAAGTATAATCAAGCCACTACCAGTCCCTAGTCAAAGCTTCGCCCAAGCGAGCTGCGTTCAGGTGCCGACCAACTTTTGTACGGTAAAGTTGTTGCGACACAGTGGTCGAGAGATACCGTGGTCGGATCACTAATGCCTGATTGAAAGGCATGATGCCGTTGCAGGATGACAGGCATGCACAAGGCCAGAAGATTGGTTTCTTACGGAGCCTTTGGGCGAACACAATACGGGTTTTGTGACAAAAGTCTTGCAGGACAGAATGAGGTTTTCCAGGACATCTGTCTGAACAACACGCTCAGATGTTTGGGATACAAGATCCCCTACATTGACCATGGGCCCTTCTGGGCCCAAGCTGAAGGCAATCGTTTTCTGGCCCCATACGGGTGCTGCAAATTGCTGCAAATCTGACGCTGTCGGCGCTGTCGCGTGTCTATGTTTTATTCAAAACCAATTTTGTGAAATATCCATCAAAGTCATCTAAGGCGTTGCCTGCTTGCAGTGTCCGCACGTTCCATCAACTTGTGTAGGAATTTTGTGATCTGCTTCAACGACAGCGAGCATGTCGTGGCACTGCGAAGAGTTTCAGATGGACTCTTCGTCAATCGTGGTCACAGTACCCACGAGTGGGAGCCGCTCCGCTTGAGCAGTGGACATGAAGCAGCACGTCAATAATCCAAGCAGCACCATCAGTATTAACTTAGCATGAACACGCTGGACCGTATTCTCCAAGTGCAGGCACGATCGCATCTTAATTGCATCAGCTACTAATCACGCTGTTTTTTTGCTTGCAACGAGGCAGCAAACGGAAACGGTTCGACGAGTGACAGTGATCTCCAAGCTAGCAGTTCAAAGTTGCTCGCATGCAAATTATTTTTAACCTGTTGATGCATTCGTGAGTTGCTGCGCATGTGGGCAATATCACAGGATGACCGGCAACCAATCTTTCGCAGGGAGAGAGGGAGGCAGAGGGAAGGAGAGGGAGAGAGGGAGAGAGGGAGACAGGGAGAGAGGGAGACAGGGAGAGAGGGANGGGGAGAGAGAAAGAGAGAGAGAAAGAGAGAGAGAAAGAGAGAGAAAGAGAGAGAGAAAGAGAGAGAGAAAGAGAGAGAGAAAGAGAGAGAGAAAGAGAGAGAGAAAGAGAGAGAAAGAGAGAGAAAGAGAGAGAAAGAGAGAGAAAGAGAGAGAAAGAGAGAGAAAGAGAGAGAAAGAGAGAGAAAGAGAGAAAGAGAGAGAGAGAGAGGGAGAGAAGAAGGGATCGGGGAGCATAGCCGTTATGGAATCGTTACAATTACAAACCGTCATGGAGCCCGAATTTAGCAACCTTGTACAACTTGGTGATATTTGCTTGCTGACATCCGTGTCGTAGACTCCAATAGAAGCTTGAAAGGAAGCCTTGTAAACCTTGCACCCCGCGCATGCCTGCACTCTGGTATCCCGTGCACTACATCGTGCTCTCGCATCCACTCCTTTCCACCCCTTAAATGCCCTTGTGAGGGAGGAGCCGGCTCGCTCCACAGAAAGCTCGCAAGAGGCTATGCTATAGCGAGGGGAGGGTGCTATTCCTAGTTCTGGCACCTGCAACACCCTATGGCTGGTGGTTGGATTGGAAACAACACACTGGCTGTTGGGTGGCTATGTGAAAAAGTTTCTATTGTCGAAATAGTTTGGGAGTCTACATGTGGGAGGGTATTTTCCTGTTAACGAGTATACTGCTGGCCAAAAACCTAAACCATACAAATCCGGATCCTGAGCCGCAATAAACTTTGTTGCGCTCATTGGGAGGCGCTTGGCCTTCCCAGAGCTCTGTCTGATGATTGCCATGCGGGGCACGGCAAGACAGAGCCCTGGAGCGACAGGCCCTTTAAGCGCTCCCATAAGAGGCTCCAGGGGTCTTTAAGACGACAATGGTTCCTCTAAGAGGTTCTTGGGGTCCCTTACAGGATCAGTTGAGGGTTCGTTCAAGGGATCCCATCAGGGATCATTTATGGGCCAACCCACAACCTTGAACCTTGAATCATAATTCTATACAAAGGTTCGGTAAATGTTTCTATAAAGGGGTTTATAAGGGCTCCGTCGGGCCTGGCTTCGGTTGCAGCTGCCCGGGCCAGTTCATCCAAGCCCCAAGCAGTGTGCTAAGCAGTGTGCACGCTCCAGGACTGACTTTCTAGGATTTCGAGCAGAATGGCGATAGGTTTCTGTGTGGTTTAGGGTTTAGGGGTTTGTTTTTCGGATTGGGCTTGTCGCAGGTGGAGCTGCCGACCCGCTGCCAATGCAAAGCGTCATTGAACGCTGGGCTTGTACAGAGGCGGGTGTTCACAGAGCTCCCAATCCAGGACATGAGACGTTGGTGAAGCCGATATAGGTGTCTCGACTTGTGGATTTCCAGGCCTTGCCTTAACCCCAAACAACCTAATTTCCTGATTGTCCTTCCATCAGCTTGCCGTACTTCCGGATAACACTGTTTGTGAAGCATAAGCGTTTAGGCTGAGAGTTTTGGTTCGCGGCCAAGTCCCCAGCTAGGAATAATTTGGGATGTAGGGTTTACAAGGTTTAGGGTTCAATAATCAGAGTTTAGAATTGTGGCACCATGTTTTGCGCAATCTTACTCTCTTGAGGGCTTGATGCATCGTCGTTGTAGACCCCGGGTTGAAATTGGAGGGTTTCAGCGTAAGAGTCCTAGCGCCTGAAAATCACAAGCACCCAGGACACTAAAATTGCCGTCATACCACCCGAGTTAGTGGCTAGTCTCGACCCTTAACCGAATTCGTTGGACCCATACCTGTGGTGTTTTGGCAGCCTCAGTGAGCTCAGGGCGTTTATGGTATGGTTCTGATAGGGAACCCAGAGGAGCACTGTTAATTCTTAAGGGTTTAGGGTTTAGGGTTTAGGGTTTAAGATAGTATTATTATTGTTACTAGTACTACGGTTGCTATTACTATTACTATTATTAGTCTTTTTTGTTGTCATGCTTGTCACCTTTATTGTCGTTGTTGCCATTTTTTCTTGGCATTAGCCTTCTCATTCTTATCATGATTATTGTTTTTGTTGTTAGTAGTACTGTTCTCATTTTCTTACTACCAGTGTTATTTGTCTTCTAATTATTATTGGTACTATTATTAGTATCGTTATGATTCTAAAATTCTTCTCATGATTATCTTTATTATTATGATCGTTATTCTGCTACTGGTATTGTGAGTTCAGGATCCTGCTACTACGGGCCGGTTGGGTTATACACCAACTTGTTGATAGCCTTCCTTAGAACTCACGGTAGAAAGCTTTGCCATCAACCTTCAAGCAGGATTTAGGATTTAGGGCAGAGGAAGGCTGAAAGGACAAGCAAGAGGGCGTTTGGGTATAGTTTGCACGGCATGTGTGGGGTTCTAGATATGAAGCCATCCGAAGGAAGGGAGTACCACGATCCCGAAACCCTAAAGCCCCAAAACCCCTAAACCCAAACCCCAAAGCCCTCAACCCTGTACCACGAGGCTCCTAGAATATCTGCGCGGAGATGCAACATTTTAATTGCCTTCAACGTCGCCTTGTGACTCTGAAAGAGACCCACTTGGCATCCTCGCGTTTGCTGCAAGGATTTCTCTGTTGCAGCGGGAGGGAGAGAGATCCCATTCGAGCCCCGACCCTCACCTAGTATTGCCAGATTGGTGATAGTAGCATAATGATAGTGATATTCTGATAGTAATCATGTGATAGTGCATGGTTTTATGATCGCGACAGTGTCATAGTATTTTTCAGCATAGGTTCTGCGTACCTGCAGGAATCTTCCGTGTGTTAAAGATTGCTTCGCAGGGGCTCTTTGGGAGACTTTGCTAATGTAGGCCGAGCAGTGATAGGACGAGCCCGGATTCGTGCAATCAACTGCCTCAATTCGTTGCAATCGGTGCACCGGGACGAATTAATTCTGATTGTTTGCGGATGCGGCTGGATGCTCCGGTACAGTCTCAGGCCAGCCTCAAGAAGTAACCTGGAACCATAAGCCGTTCGACTTAGGCTTGCAACAGTGAGCCTACCCTCCAGCATGTTGCACATAACTTCTGCGACTAGCAACCCAAGAACTATCAGTTTGCTGCCATGCTTCACTGTGACTTCCCCCCTTCAGCCGAAGCCCTAAACCGCAGCTCTTTCGTGAAAGTCAACTTGATTATGAGAATGAGAATCCGGCTGAGCTTCATCCCTAAATCCCAAGCCTGATAGCCTTAAGCCCTTAAGCCTTATTTTGCTAAACCTTACAAACTCCAAACCTGAATCATTGTAGCCCTAGTGATTTGTAATGAGACCCGGAAACCCGACGTCTAAATCCCTCGCCGCCTTCTTCAACCCTTTCAATCCCAAACTTGAAGGCAACCCTAAACCCAAACCCTAAACCCGAAACCCTAAACCCTAAACCCTAAGACTCCCTAGTTCATTCGCCTGAGGGTCCAAGTGCCCACATCATAGGGAAAGAGATCCTCAACACCATTCAGAGTATGCATTTTGGGACCTAAAGCCCCGCTATTTGGGCACTTGGACCGGTCCAAGGGCCGCAGGGTTTACACCCAGTAAAATGCCCAACGCAAGTCCCTAACATAGAGGTGCTTACACAATTAGCAACATCTGCTTCTTGTCCCAATACACCTACATTATGATGTACCACCAAACTCTGCTGGAATTGGCAGCGCCCCTACTTCAGGATGTTTCGCGATGGTGTGCCCGCTCTCTCCTGGTCTCCCTCTTTCTCTCCCTCGTTCTTTCTCTCTCTCTCTCTCCGCTTTCTCTCTCTCTCTCTCAGTTTCTCTCTCTCTCTCTCTCTGTCTTTCTTTCTCTCCCTCTCTCTCTCTCTTTTCCTCTCTCTCTCTCTCTCTCGCTCTCGCTCTCTCTCTCTCTCTCTGTCTCTCTCTTTCTCCCCACATACCTAAACATGTACACACGTGTAAACATGTTTGTATATATATATGGACTAAAAATAAATAGACAAGTAAACAGCCACCGAAGTACCCGAAACGTAAAGAAGTAAATACCGAACGAAACAAACAGCAGATATAATTACATACAAACTGAGTGAATAAGCAAAGAAAGAAAGCCATAAACAATAAATACACGTATATAAAGATCAACTGTTTAACAAAGTATACATATATGTATATACATATTGATAGATAGATTACATATATATATATACACACACACACACTGAATCATGTATGTATTTTTCATATATTGAGATTTAGACTTCTACTTGTATTTGTATTTATATTTATCTTCATGTTTGCATTTACACGCCCCGAAAATACCATTCACATTGTTAAGGCTCCTAGTAACATGAAGCAGATCCGGCAAAAAGTGTATCATCTTTCGGAGCCTCCGGCCAACTCCAACTATGGCAGAGGGCTTTTTCATGTAGAGGGCTTAGTTTGCAGAAGTTGAGGAATGGTTTTAAGGATTGGGGTTTTGGGGTTTGTGCTTAGGTGTTTTATTCTTAGTGTTATTGTTTGGAGCGGAAGCCTGATCCGGTTTCAATCCACCATAAGCCTAAACCTAAGCAACATCCCAAACCTTCGGGTGTCCACAGCTCCATACCCCAAGAAGCCTTCACCCCAATCCTGAAGCTCTACGAGATCGTGGACGAAAATGCATAGATAGTCTGACTGCTGTATTCGGTACCCCGAGCAAGACCCAAACTTGCAGACACCACTAAACCCTAAACCCGAAGCCCCAGTTTTGGAGCCTCGAGCCCGAGGATGCAAATTCCGAGCCCCAGCCCTGCAAGAGTCTAATATAGGTGCCTTAGTAATGAGAATAGTGTTTTGGGGCCCATTATGCTATAATTAGAATAAGGAACCCCGGAAATAGTATAGGTAATCATTAAGACCCCTATACCAAATCCCTGATAATGGCCCTTATAGTAGCCCTTGTAGACCCCTTTAAAGAAACCCTTTTCTAGTGGTATAGGTAGTTATTTTATTCTTACCAGAAGCCTTTTAGTCGCCCGCCAAAAGCAAACCGAGAAGAATTCATGCCCCAAGCCCCCAACCCGAATTAAACACAAATCCTCAATATATGTGCATGTTTCTATATATATATAAAGATATGTGTATATATATATATACATATGTGTGTGTGTGTGTTGTTGGCTTTACGCTCCAGAGTTGTGGCATGTGTAATCTGAGCGCCTTAGGGCAGGGTGTCTTAAGTGACTTCCTGGTCGAACCTGCCATAGAAGCCTCTATGAATTATAGGACCATACTGTAGAACGTGAGCGGTGAATTTCTGTTTGTAAAGACAGCTCAGAAAGGTTTTCTGAAAGTGTAAAAGCAAGCCCTTTGCCGCTTCTCCTTCGTGCACGGACCACTACAAATCGTCGAGCCGTTTGTTGAGAACCTCAGTGGATTTCCGTGTACAGAACCTCGAGGCACTCAAGCAACGTAGGGGTCTGAATCCATATCGGTCTCTGCGGTTTAGGATTTATCGAGACCCTGAAGAAAAATCTGAGCATTATGATGTCCCTATCCATGTCCTTGAAGAAGTAGACTTTGGGTGCTAAGGTAGGGCTTGATTCCGGGTGTTTGTGTTTAGGGTTTCTGGCCCTGCCAGAGACGAAGACTGGGATTCCGTCGCGCACAAACACCGATCCACCGATCCTGGAATAAGGAAAGCTGCGCATCGTGTTCAGACCCCTGCAGGAGAGAAACCGTGGTACACAACAGAAGCAAAAAGACCGCGTGTGGCATGGGAGAGACCACTATGGGCTATTAGACATTAAGGGTACCTTAATCTACCCTTAATAGGGTCCTAATAGGGATCTTTAGGGTCTAATAGCCCATAGATGGGGAGCCATCCCCCACAGGCCCACAAAGCTTAACATAAGGTCGGCAAGAATTAGCACCCGTACCCCCTGATGCTCCCTAGGGTTTAGGGTTTAGGGTATAGTTTAGCATCCCCCTGAAGCCCTGATGGCGGGTGGGAGTTTCAAAAAATGCGGACCACAGATTAGCTCCTGATTTCACACCCACAAGTATAGTAGCATTTAGTTTTGTCCATCGGGTTCAGGGTTTAGGGCTTAGGGTTTTGCCCGAAGAGCCCCTTAACCTCAAACCCTAAACCCCCAACATGGTACGACCTCCGAGTGTATCCATCGGGCGACGGGCCGCCAAACAGTCCCAAACCCTCAGTCCCAAGCATGGGTACTACATGAAAGCGTTTCCTTCGCCCGAATCGCCGCTACACCCGAAGCCTTAATACTTACCCATAATATTCTGGGGGGCTCCTGATTATAGTCATAGTAGAACGGGCCGCACAACCCTATTTTACTATTAAGTCCCCTATATTACTACATCCCAGTGTCTCCTTCGCCCGAAACCCCGCTAAACCCAAACCCTAAACCCTAAATCCTAAACCCTAAACCGCTAAACCCAAGCATGGGTACTACATCCCAGTGTCTCCTTCGCCCGAAGGTGGTCGACACCCCGAATCTGGATGACATCGTGGAAGCGGACCTGTGGGGCCGCGAGGTTCTGCAAAAGGGTTAGGGTTCACGGTTTAGAGTTTAGGGTTTAGGGTTCTTTACGTAAATTTAGGGTTCCGTATACGTAAGTTTCGGGAGCTAGCCTTTAGGTTTAGCAGGGGGTTCTTTGGGGTTTTCGGTGTTTAGCGTTTTCAAAAATCTAAACCTGGGGTTCATGGTGTAAGTTTCAAGCTCCGACTCGGCTTTGGAGTTTTTGCAGGGTTTGACGTTAGGTTAATCTTGTTGCTAGATAGTTGGGATTCCTCATTACGAATTATTTCCATTGCAGGCCCTTATAAAGCTTGTTCAAAGCCGCAGAAGCCGCATCAAAAATGTATAGAACTTAGCAGTGATGACCAACAGGCATCTTGTTTCACGTTCCAAATCCTAAACTCGAAGCCCTAAGCCTCATCTAGGGGTGTGAACAATTACCCATGTAATATTTCCCCGAGCTCCTTTCTTATTCTTAACGCCCATATATCGGCTCTATATTGTGTTAGCCGCAGAGATCATACCAGGCAGACTCGCAGGCCTAGCCCATCATGAGCCTCAGCTCCGCCATCTGAAACGCTACACCATACTCAATATGGGAGTTTCCGAAAATAGGGGACCCTAATTTAGTACCCTAAATAGTAGGATCCTTATCATAAGGACTCCAAAATAATAGGGTACCCCTATTTTCGGTAACTCCCATATTGAGTATGGTGTAGCGTTTCAGATGGCGGAGCTTCCGAAAATAGGGGACCCTAATTTAGTACCCTAAATAGTAGGATCCTTATCATAAGGACTCCAAAATAGTAGGGTACCCCTATTTTCGGTAACTCCCATATTGTGGCCTTGGTTTGGATAGGGCTTGGCGGCAAGCTACTCTCCACATACAGGGGCTATAATGGGACATGGTCACTATCCCTGTTCTCGAGTTCATTAAATACTAGGTTGCTAGATTACTTCTGGTTCTTCGAGTGATTGGTTGCCTACTATTCAGATAGCCGGGGGTCTAGGAATAACGGCGCCTTTCAACGTAGTTCCTGCTTGTGCCAGTTTTCGGGTTGGGATCCCGATTAATGGTGGCCGTGCAGGGCGTACAGTGGAGGGTAAAGACTGGGTTGAGTCTAGTTTAAACCCTATACACCCTACACCCTAAACCCTGAACCATGGAACGCTAAACCATGGAACCCTAAACCCTAAACCATGGAACCCTAAACCCTCAACCATGGAACCCTAAACTCTAAACCATGGTCTAAGGTTCGGGTGTCAAGATTTCGGGGCTCTGAGCCATTGACGCCGTGGAACCCGAAAGTGTGATTTTTCTAGACTAGGTTCCACGCACGGGCTTCGGGCTGAGGGGCTTAGGGTGTTTGCTGGCTTTTTTGAGCTGACTCCAGGCCGCAACAGAGGTCTCCAAGACCCTGAAGACGACTGCGTGATTGAGGCTGGGTGTTGGTTAGGAGTTGGGTATAAACCCTAAACCCTAAACCCTAAACCCTAAACCCTAACCCTAAACCCTAAACCCTCAGCCCTAAACCATAGGAGCTTCCAGCTACTAAGACTGTTGGGATTGGAGATCCATCAGGGACTTAAGATTTTTAGAGCTTGTGCCTTTAGGGTTCTACTTGAGGTCTCCTCTGGTTTCGGAAATGGGTTCCGAAAACCCTAAGCCCCAAGCCCTATAAGCCTAAGCTTTTCGCGATTGTGGCACTGTTATAAGTGTACAGGGTTTGGACATGTGGCCTTAGGGGTTTAAGAACACAGGTGTTGGGTTTTAGTTTCTCTTAAAGCTCACATGCCTCTTGGCAGGCAGATGCTGTGACGTTTCGGCTGATGAAGCTTGCCGCACAAGCTGTGCAACTAATCTGATGGCGGGGCTCCAGTTGCCATGGACATAAAATACCCCAAGCCCTAAAGACCTTAAACCCTGAGACCCTAGACCCATTTCAGCATCGTAGACTCCTAGCTCCAAGGGCATGAAGCATCCACTATAGAAGCCCGCATGATCACCCGACAATTGCATCCCGGCAGTAAGATTTTTGGAACGTGTCAGGTTGAACCCTAAAGCCTAAACCCTAAAGGCCTAAACCTGAAACCTATTCGACGTCATGGCCATCTTCCAGTTTGCGAAGAAGTGCACTGGAGTGTAGACCCACGTAACCCTAAGCCAGAAAACCGAAATGCTGAACTGACAAGTTTTGTCATTGTGCTATATACATGTTAAAATGCTACATAACTATCTAACATCTGTTATGATTTATCTTTTCTATACCGTCGATTATGCATTACACATTATACTTTGTATATGGTATATTGGACGACATTACAAAACCCGGGAATCCAGGCTGTGTTTTGCACTAGCCTTTGTCTTGCCTTGCTGCCAACAGAAAACTGTTCTTTCCTACTTCTGTCCGGCTCTAAACCCTAAACCCCTTAAGCCCGAACCCTAAACCCCTCAACCCTAAACCCTACTGGAGCCCACGGAAATTCTTCGAGTGCTTTTTTTCAGGATCACTCCAGCAAGTGTCCAAGCCTTGATACTTTACTGCTCTTCAGAATTATGTTTTAATTTTTCTTCTCATATATCTGAAGGGGATTAACAAGAGCATTTTTATTCTGGTGCTAAAGGCGGCTAAGTGATAGAGGACCTAATTGAAGCAGTGGGCCCGTCCATCGTGGGAGCGTCTAGGAGAGTTTAGTTGTTGGGGATTGTCAGTTGCGGGTTCAGGGTTTAGGCTTTAGGGTTTAGGGTTTAGGGGTTTTGCAATCGCGGGTTCGGGTGTAAGGGGGTAGACGGCGCTAGGGACACCACGGGCAATGCTGCCTAGTGCTAGACTTGTGTTGGAAGCGTCAACAAAGCCAAACAGAGACACAACGCTTGGACCTTTAACTCTCGAGCTTCACGGCACATCTCGGAAGAAGGAAAAGGCGTCACGTGCAGTCGACGGCCATTGTATTCTATTCTATTCTATTCTTTTCTATTCTATTCTATTCTATTGTTGTCGCAGCAGCAACACTGGTAACAGCGTACATTGATAGTCGTTCAAATCGTACCGCATGTCTAATGGCAATACTGCGCATGCGGTCGCAGTACCATTTGCAAGTATGGTGCTGACAACGTGTCGGGCTCAGTGATTCTGGTTTGTATAATCAAGGTATACAGGGACAAGTGGAGATGATTCGTAACTAGGGTTCCGACATTAGGGCGAAGGGCCAAGGATACGGTTGACTTTGAGCCGTTCCAAGCCCATAAGAGCCCCATAGCGCGGAACACCCCATTGCCTGAACCTTAACTCGACTTGTCGTCTTTTGATGCAATGAGTTTCTTTCCTCCGGGTCGGTCCCGGTTTTTGCGAGAGCAGTGCAGATCCGGCTTTTATGAATAAGCTCAACCCTAAACCCTAAACCCTAAACCCCTAAACCCTAAACCCTAAACCCTAAACCCTACACCTTCAACCCCGAGAGTTGTGGCTTCTTTTCAGGAGCCGCGGAGATGGGTCGTGCCTCGTGAATTTCTGGCCCAGCGCCGACGGACCATTAATATAGGAGCATGAATAATTACCAAGATTGTTCCTTAGACTTCCTTGTGTAAGCCGTGCACGGTGCTCTGATTCTAGAGGTCGTCGGACCAGGGGAGCTGGTGGACTGGAAGGATCTTTGGAGAGAGAAGAAGGATTTCGGGGACTCCATGTGCGGTGACGCGGGCCTGGCGCCGAGAAGCCAAGCTGAGCCGACCAGCGCGAGCCCGTACATTGTCCGACTGCAGCTTGGCAGACGATGCGGTCGGGCTCGTGGCTCTGCGCATGAAGGTTTGCTACCTTGGGATGGGGTGGACGACAAACACGCCGAGCTGGTGAGCAACAGGCTGAAGCAGTGCCTCTGGGCCCAGTGCAAAGGCCAGACGAGCCCCCTGCACCAGCCCATGTTGCCCATGTTGTGCCCAAGCTGCTTCAGTACCCCAACCCTCGTGATTCTTATTGTTAACTGTATTGTAGCATTTCCTGGCCGATTGTTTCCGCACGGGGGCATCGGAGCTTTCAGAGATTGAGCTTTAGGGTTTAGGTCCAGTCTAGGTATGCAGAATGCGTGACGGTCTTAGGGATCGGCTCGAGCGCATGTTGCACCGCAGCCGTTTGGCAACAGCTTGAATGATCGTCGAGTCGACATTTCGTTTTCCAAGCACCATTGTTTGGCACCATGCCGCGCTTGAAAGCAACACACACGAGCCCTGGGCAAGTCTATAGACCATACTATACCCTTTCAAAGGAGTTTAAGCTGTTCAGGCCCCCTAAAGCCCGAAAAGCTTCAGATCTACAGTCTGCTCTGTTTCAGAGTTTCGGTCGAAACCCGTAGCCGTAGTCAAAACAACGCAGATTCTCGCACGATTAACTCGTCTTCTATGGCTTGCTTCTACACGAAGCCTATAAGCCTCACTCCTATAGGTTCTTCGAGGTTCAGGGCCTCGAATTGCGGATAGGGTTTAGGGTTTCTAGGATTGTGTTTGGTAGAGGTACCTTCCTCAAGGGGCGTCACACCCACTTTCGACCAAGACCTTGGCATGCTTTGCGATGTTTCATGGGACAATGGTCTATCACGTCAGATCCATAGTAAATGCTCTAAGTTTCTACGATTCCATTAGAGTCCCTGCATGTTGGAAGAAAACGTGGACCAGTCGCAGAGGGCTCCGGGTTCCCCCCCCCCACTTGTGTGGTTTCAGGGTCTCTACACAAAGACTAGCTCAGGGCAGAGGTTTCAAGGCCTAGGCTTTGGAGTTTGCGTAGCTCTTGAGCGGATGGTTGCGGTCTCCTCGCCCGACAACGATGCTCTTCGGCAGCAAGCTGAAGCTTGTGTAGCCAGCTGAACCCTTGCTCAGGTTGACATCTTGCCTGTGCCTCACCGGTCATATAAATAGCCATATTGACATTATAATTATAAAGGCAACTAAAGTTTAAAGCAGCATGATTGTCGTATGGGCTATCACGTGCTCCAGGCTCCGGGCAAGCCGTGCGTGCAGTGCCAGCAGCGCTACGTAGCTTACAGCAATGCCTTCTATGCAGCCGCTCGGATGAGTTTCAGGGTTTATACAGCGTCCGGTTTATGGTTTCCACGAACTTAGAATCATACGTATGCGTACAAGTGTACGGGCTACGAGTCCAGGAGAATCCAACATGCATGGCATCAGTATCCTTCAGAAGAAATTGACATTACTAGCAAACATGTGAATCCCTATGGGTCAGTGTGCCTTTGCAGTATATACAGGCCTTTACAGGTAGTTCCGGGCCAACAAATGTACTTTGTGAGTACATGGGCCCCTATGGCATAACTATCGTACGGTGTCCTGAATTGTCTTGAACAAACTTACATCCTACACGCTCTGGTGAGGAGGAAAAGCATAGGGTGCGTTCCGGGGTCTGCGGGTATTCGCGTTTGGAGTCTGGCGTTTCGGGTTTAGTGTGCAGGGTTTAGTATTTGTCAAGTTTCCTTCTTGCTGAAACCCTTCGAGCCCTTGCAGTTGGGTTCCTGGTACGACTACAAAAGGTTTTTGCATTCGTTTCACGAAGGTGCACAACACGATCTTTCGATCAGCTATCTCTAGACAAAATTGGAGTAATTATTCTGAGCATGTCACTGACTTCTGCACACCAAAATTAAGCACCAAGGCGGAATCTGCGTACTTTGCGGGCAGCAGAACCATAATGGAGGCCTCTGATCGCCAAACCACAACCCCGAATGAGAGTTATCTGAGGATGCTAGCATTACCCAGAGGCCCGAAAGTAGTTCCTTCTTGGGGGTCATATATAGAATCCTATAAGGTAACCCCAAAAAGGAACTACTTTGGGCCTCTGGGTATTATGAACCCTGCAGCTGGTTTGTGTGTGATGGTCCCGGGAACCTGGCACTGTGACACCCATGCCACGCTTTGGCGTACTGTTCAGTTGATTTGAATTCTCCGAAATATCCCTCCATATCAGTCCTTAATGCAAGGATCGGGATATTTGTCTTTGCCTGTTCAAACTCACTGACCCAACAGAGCGGTGAAGTCAAGTTCAGAAGTTCGTGCTCTCCGTCCTTACGTCACCGGAGGCTCCAACAACAATTGATGGTCTTCAACTAAACGAAACATGAGCACCTCTCCAAAATGTGCTGCTGCGTGATGCAACTTGCATATTCCTCTGCCCCTCTTCCGAAACCCTAAACCCGAAACCCCAAAGTCAAAACCCTAAACAAGCTCTGGCACTGAGACCGTGGTGGCGCGCTCTGTCTTCTTCCCTCGCTGCCAGCACGGCCCTTTTTGTAGCTCGGCTGCGAAGCCTGCATTCTTAAGGTAGACCGTTAGGGGCTTAGGGTTTAGGATCGAAATCCAAACATTCAACCCCACAAATCCCACGCCTTAAATGCTAACTATATAGGCCAACCATACTCGGGGTTGGGTTAAAGACTCAGCTTCCGCTGTCTGGTCTTGAAAACCCCCGCCCCCCTGTCACCACAAAGGGAGCCCAATATAGGGGCTATTTAGGGGGTTCCTTATATTATATTTGTAGGATAATGGGCCCCAACAGCGTATTCTAATCTTTATGGTGCCTATATTAATGTTGGAACCATCCTATGTCCATTTTGACCAAACCCTGCTTTAAGGGGTAGGGTAGAGCTGTTCTAGGCTAGCGGAGCCTCTTGTGTAGGTCACAATGCATTAGATAGCAGGCAGGGGTGCACCATGCATTAACGCAGGCATATAAGCTACGCCTTGAATCCAAATTATGCAAACTGAGCCCTAACCAAGACCTTATCACACCCAAATGGGGTTATCGGCTGTGAAACCGTTGGATTAGAACCCTACGAAAAGAGGTGTAGGGATTTACGGGTGGGGCTTAGCAGGTTTGGGCCTTCATGTATGCGATGTTCTAGACAAGTGCATGTTTACCCCCTATGCAATGTTTAAAGAAAAGGTCCGAAAGCCCCGAAGCCGAGAAGTCGGATCCTCTGAACCCGTAGGTTCTAAATCCTGAACCCTGTAACCTCCAAATCACCATACCCTCCATAAACCCTTTAAGCCTTAAACCCTTTTAACCCCTAAAACACCCAGCCTAAACCCTTAATTCCTTAAAGGAGCCCCTGAACCCTTAAAGTAACCCTTACTGGAGCCTACGCCCCTCCAGACTCCTCCAAGCCTCAAAGCCGCCGCGCCCGGGCGCAAGGCTCCTAATCATCATGAATCCTTATATGATAGTAGCCCTTATAGTAACCCTTATAGACCCCTTTAAAAGGATCCCTTTAAAGCAACCCTCTTCTAATCATTAAGGCCCCTAAACCCTATAAAGCCTAAACCCCTAAACCCTAAACTCTAAACCCTAAACTCCAAACCCTAAACTCTAAACCCTAAACCCCCAGAGGCGCCGGCTGCAAGCGCAAAGTCGCCAGCCGCACCCTGGGGGCCTGCGTTTGTCGGGCCCTTCTCGAGGGCTTTCGGGAGGCCAGCGTTTTAGGGTTCAAAGTTTATAGGGTTTAGGTTTTAGGGTTTTTTGGGGTTATCGGTTTAGGGTTTAGAGTTTAGGGTTTATGATTTAGAGTATAGGGTTTAGAGCTTTGGGGCTATCGGTTTAGGGTTTAGAGTTTAAGCACATGGGGGGATAACTGCGCCTACTTTTTGGCTTGTTACTGCTTGCTACTGCGACTGCTGGGGGTGGGGGGGGGNGGACAGGGAATAAGTTTAAGAGGACATAATAGGACATGTTATAAGATAGCAACACATGATACATCATGTGTGATATGTCCTCACATGACAGGGTCCAAGATTGCAAATTCCCTGTCCAACTCTTCTCTTTTACATCATGTCATGTCCCACGACGACTTTTGGCAGTACATCCTCAATCCCATGTTGAACCCTGTTTCGTGTGACAGGCGTGGTAATTTCTGTATGTTTCCTACTGATACTTGCACTTTACTACTTACCGCATCGAAGCCTCCACAGGCCGAAACAGCGACTAGCGTTGCCAAAACTCGAGTTTTAAACACTTCCCAACTGTAAACTGAAAAAAACATAGCGTCAACTTTTACAACCCCACGCTTGTTTCGTGTGGCAGGCGCGGTAGATTCCAACTTAATGCGTCTTTCCAAAGGCGCAATAATCGCCCCATGGGGGAGTTTAAGGTATAAGAGGGTTTTGCCTGAGAGCCTGAAAACCAAGATTCGGTCTGGGATTTCGGTGATTTCGGGGTACCCGACAGTTTAGGGTTTAGGGTTTAGGGTTTAGGGTTTAGGGGCAAGGAATATAGTGGTAGTCGAATAGGCCTCCACGTTACTACGAAAAACTCCTCTTTAGCAGCACCCCTTCAGATTCTATATTATAGCAGGACCCTACTTAACAATAGGTTATGGTAGCTGGTAGTTTCGTAAGGATATGACCTGCATGATTTGGCCGGGTAGGCTTTGGGGTTTTGGGGCATTTTTTTTTTTGGGGGGGGGGTTGTACTACTTTTATTACGCGGCGGAACAAACTCCCCATATCCAACCTTAAGCCCAGTGTGCGTCAGGGCTCTCGGTTTCCAACCACTGCTCTCCTGGAGTACTGCTCTTTTACAGGAGCCCAGCTCCCAGGTGCGATATTCGGTGCTCTTCCCGACGTACCTCAAGGCTACGAAAATGTACCCGCCATTTTGGAGACCCTGAACTCCATCCAAGTGACTGGTGGAGTGATGCGAGGAGGGCCGTGAAGCAAACACCCTTTTTACAAGGGCACACCTTTTTTGAACAGGGCAAGAGATGCACCAACAGCTGCATGGGAACGTGTAGGTTTTTGTGGAGCCTCCGTGCATTTCAAACAAAAGGCAAACTGGTTTTTGCATCTGCGATGGACCTTTGGGGAAAGCTGAGAATCTCTGCTGACGTCGGAGTAATTCGCAGTCCTGTTCTAGTTGAAGAACATGGAACTCTTGTAAAACATCTCTCATGAGCTCATAGAATCTGACTTGATAGAAACCCTACACCCTTGTAAATAACTAACCCAATAAAATCCTTAAACACCTGATAAATATCCTTCACCACCTTATAAATTCCTTACAGAAGCCTTTGTAGAACACACAAATACCTAATAAAATCCAGAAAGATCTATAAAACAATAAATCCTAAACCCTATAAAATCCTTCGAGAAGCCTAAACCCTAAACCCCATAAAATCCTTACAGAAGCCTAAACCCTAAACCCTGCAAAATCCTTATAGAATCCTTTCGAATTCTACCTAGAGTCTCCATTGTAGTTCCTTTTTGGGGTTACCTTATTGGGGTTACCTTATAGGATCCTAAAATCAGATATTTGGTTAAACCAAAACAAGGAACTACAATGGAGACTATAGGAACCCCCGCATACATGTAAGACCCAGACCCAGGCCGAAAGCTGCTCGCGACAGATCGAATCCTCAACCCTGGTCCTGTGTGGGTAGTTGGGTAGTTCTGTAAATTGGGGCCCTTTTAGGGTCCTTTGTATAAGGCTTCCGTACCATTTTGGGCACCCAAGTTGGGTAGTTCTCTAAAGAGCCCGAAGCAGCCAGGCTCAGTGGCCCGAGGCTGAGCCTGGAGACATGGAGCGGGCTCGTGAGGCGATCCGGTGGGTTGCGCTTTAAAAGGCTCCTTTAATTTTAGGGTTTAGGGCTTAGGTCTTGGGGGCTTTGCAATGGTCTGGGTTACGCTTTGACAGGCTCCTTTAATAATCATGAGAATCATAAAATATCAACGACCAAGGATTTAGGGTTAGGGGTTTAGGGTTTAGTAATCATAAGAATGAGCCACTAGAGTACTGTCAGATTCGGAAAAGATTTCGAGTCGGATCGGTAGCCCAGGCAGAAGAACAAGACTTACGACTAATTTCCATAACAACGATAAAAAAGATTAAGAAGACTTCATAAGAGCACGGATGATGCTAGTAATCGCTACTGTAATAGTAGCACGAGTTGCTATACCCCCAAGGGTCCAAAGGACCCAATAATTAGGTACTCGGGTTTAGGATAGTAGCTATGTAGCTCAATATTTTGGAGAGTATGTGATTATTAGGTACTTGGACCCTTAGGGTACTGTAAGGGTTAGGAGGTTTGGGGTTAGGGGGTTGGGTTTTCGCCTTAGGGGTTGGGGATTTAGAGTTTCGGGTTCTCTTACAGTGCCAAAGGATTCTTTCACGGGTTCTATAGGGATACAAATTATACGGGTTGATACAAGTGTTGCTGTAAGGGTTACTGTAACAGCTACTTAGAGGTCGCCAGAAGTGTTAGTATAAGGGATCTGGGATCGAAGCTCTACACCCAAAACCCTAAAGCCCTAAAGCCCTAAACCCTAAGCCCTGAACTCTGAGCCCTAAAACCTCTGATAGAACCCTTATGGATCTGGGATAGAGTTTAGCGTTCAGGGCCTCGAGGTTTCTGGAAGCCCCTTGCGAAAGCTTTGCACGGTGTGAGAGGTTTAAAGATCTAGAGGGGCTTTAGAGGCCTTTGTAGGCTTTTTGGGGCCGATGTCAATGCATTCAGGCTTCAGGTTGTGAGCTGGTCAGTTGCTCGTAGGATGTAATACGCCGTGTAATGAAGATGATGAGGTTCCGAAGCGCTAAACTCAAACCGCAAGTGCTGGATCACTACCCAAAACGGCCAAGACGCTGAACTGCTGTTTCGTATTGCTCCTCAACCCAAAAGGAACCAGCTGTTGGCGTAAAGTCTAGTGTAAATAGCTATGTAAGCTAAAAGCGCTCCTTTCTGTTTAAATGCAGGACTATCGCGCAAGTAGTGGATCTTGGGCGCGCTAGGTATCCCCAAACCCATACTTCCAAACCCCGATCCCCTAAACTCTGTATATCTGCAAACCCTAAATCTCTGAAACCGAGATCCGGCGAAAGAAGGAGCAGGGAACCCAGGAAGTAAGGCACCTTAATTGAGGTAAATTGAACTGAAGTTCCCCTGTTTATAACTCCCATGCCCCCGTTAGCAACGCCTTGATCATTTTAAGTCATTATGCTATAAATCCGTAAAAGCCCTTTAAGGAACCCTTGAAGCCCCGGAAGCTCTGAGGGCTTCGTGTATACATCGACGCCAATTAAAACTCTGCAACCTATTGAGGCTCCTCAATATATTTGTATTATAAGACACACCAAAACCCTATTTTTAATACTTCAAGGCCCCTATACTAAACCCCCATAATACCCCCTACAGTACTCCCTATAGACCCCTTTTTACGGAACCCTTTAAAGGGACCTTAGTTGTAATAATAAAGGC
Organism: Symbiodinium sp. clade A Y106; assembly: GCA_003297005.1. NCBI lineage: Eukaryota > Dinophyceae > Suessiales > Symbiodiniaceae > Symbiodinium > Symbiodinium sp. clade A. Next base: position 105,293 of record BGNK01000859.1, read on the forward strand.
CCCATTCATATGCTCGCCCCATGCATATGCTCTTTGCAGGAGATGATGCTCCGAAAAGCACCTCCCACCACGCCGAGCTCAGTGTGGACACCTTTGGAGGACAGGGCATATAAACCCTTAATGTAGGGGCCTTAATAATTAGAATAGGGTTTTGGGGTTCCTTATGATAACGATAGTTTAATATACCCCCAAACCCCATTCTAATTATGAAGGCCCCTACATTACCCGAAATCGTTCCTTTCAGGGTTCGTTTCAGGGCTACTCTCAGGGTTTTCGGCCGTAGGGATGCAGGGTACAAGAAATTTGGGGCTGTGACTCAGGAATAGACCTTCAATATCCTTAAACCACGTGCAGGATCGTTCTGTACTTTAAGGTTTATCCTGCAAGTAGTGATGATTTGTCGAGTTCATTTAGGGCTCTTAAAGAACATCCACAACAAGGCGGCACTTGGGGGAACTTTTGAGTTCTTGTTTTGTTTGGTGTAGGGGTCGGAAAAGGTTATGGTAGTCTTCCTAAGGGTATATCTATACCTAAATAACACCCCAAACCCTGTTCAATTTCTTGAGGGCCCTACCGTACCCGTTCATAGTTACTGCCTTTCGGAGACCTGAATTTGAGGCCCCAAACAAGTATCATTGACTTTCTGATTTGCAAGCCCAAAAGCCTCGCAACCATGAGGCCCAGAACCAAGCTCAAAACCTGGGTAAGCCTAGTGACTGGTCAACGGTTCAGGGTTAAGGGCTTTGGGGTTTGGGGGTTTAGGGTTGAGGGTTTAGGGATCAAGGATTTGGATTTTGTTTAATACCCCAAGACATGGAAGCCAGACGCAAACCGTGAGCCCCCCAGCGACCACGCGAAACCCTGAACCCTAGAACCCTAAACCCTAAGACCCTAAAAAAACCCTAGCCCCTAAACCTTAAGGCCTAAACCCTAAACCCTAACGCCCTATAACCTCTCCAGTCGAAGCCCTCAGCGACCACCCAAAACTGGCCGACAGCTTAGGCATCAAAGATGCATGGAACCTCTGAGCGGGTAGGAGTGCAAGGGCCCGGGTGCAGGGAGGCTTAGCGTTTGGATGTCGTTGCTAGTTTGGTGTGCAGGGTGTCAGGTTTGACGCGTTGAGGCTTTGGGAGGGCTGTGCCTCTAGAAAGCCCTTGCCAAATTGCAGGCCCACCGACAAGCAACGGACGACCGCAGGCGGGAATCGGAGAGGTTGCTCTCAACGCTGCTTCTCGTTTAGCTTGGTTAGGTTAAGAATTCAGAAGGTTTCAGGATGTGCTTCTAGCATTGACGGCAAGCATGCGCAGGGTGCCGCAGATTGGGATTCATATTGTAAGCAGATGCTAACCTCAATGTCCATGGCGATTAATGTAGACCCCTGATTAGTAAAATCCGGGCGCGTGCAAAAGTCCTAATTAGTACAGGGGTCTGGCGTTAACAGGAAACCGAGCAACAAAAGCACAGATGCATGGTACGTCTGCGAAGTGTCAGGGTCCATCGCCGAGGAAGCCGGCGTGGCACGATTTTTTGTTATCATGATGACGTATGCACATATAGATGTATACATGCTTAGAGCCACACATGCAGTTCATCTCACAATGCGAATACTCGTCATTGCTGCCACAGCTCTTCGTTCTTCTTAGTATTTTGTCCGTTAGTCACTCTGTTTGTCTGCATCTAACGTTCATGCTGCTTGTAACTGTTCCACATGAGTGACTGGGGTTGACTGGCCGTTAGTGTGTACTCTTAGTAGCCAGCCCGTCGTGCTGGCTAGGTTTCCAGCAGTTTCACATCATTTTTTGGGCTTCTTCATCGCCGGGATTGTTGCTGCTCGTGTGCCTGCGTCATGTTGCTGCTGCTTGTAGTCGTGTTTCATGCATGAAGGCATGCATGCATGCATGCATGCATGCATGCATGCATGCATGCATGCATGCATGCATGCATGCATTATCGCCCCAGTTGTCTCCAGCATGGTCATAGCAGTAGGAGTACTCATGATGCCGACCCCGCGAAGACCGGTCATGGAAGACCCCCAAAAGGACCCCACATAGAGCCAGTACCGAACCCTTACAGAGGCCTCATTCTAGAACCAGTTAGAAGTTAGAATCCTTAAAACTCTCACGGCCCCTTACACAGCTCGTAGAGTAACCCTTACAAGAACACTTACAGAGCCCGAAAACAAGTCCAAAAACCTGAGCCGCATTCCCCAAATCCTACACCTTTAACCCTAGTCCTCACACCGCTAAAGCCCTGACATACTAGGACCCAGAGTAGGCCCTTGTTCCCTTTTTTAGGGTTTAGGTTCCCTTATAACACCCTTTAAACCAAAAAGGGCACCCTTTTTATTCCTGGTTCCTCTTAGGTCTAACATAAGCCCTAAACAAAAGAATCGTTCAGGTCTGCCGCAGTGGCGGCTCTTCAGGCGGCGAAAGCCGACATCGCTGAAGAGCAGTCGCTGGTGAGCCAGGAGGCCGGGCAACGGGGTGATGGCTTTGTCTTTGCGTTTATGTTTTTTGGGATTTAGGGTTTAAGGTTTAGGGCTTGGCTTGAGGGATTGGTGATTCTGTAGTTTGAGCAGCTTTTTGGATTTTTAGGCTTTAGGACAATAGGGTTTGTTCAGGGTTTTAGAGCTTCTAGTTTGAGTTTTTGGTTTCAGGGTTTAGGCTTTCAGGATTTGTAGTTTGTAGGATTTAGAGTTTGAGGTGAGGGTTGAGGCTTCTTTTCGGGTTTCTATGAAGGTTTGATGGACTCATGGGCGTGGGTTGTGCAGAGGTCATGGGGTCATTGTTTTTTTGCTGGGGGCTTCGGAGAAAGGGTTCAGGGGTTCAGGGATGTAGGGTATCGATCTTTGGGGGTTTGGGAGGTTTGTGCGGCATTAGGGCTTCCTTGTACTCCAGAAGCGTCGCGCTGGCTACAGCGATCGCCCCGCACCCTGAAGCCCTACACCTGAAAACAGTCCCTTTCAATCATGGGTAGACGGTTGAAGGTGTTTCGGGTTTTTGGTGCAAGTAGCCTCAGTTCGTCGTCTGCAAAGACGTCTGAGGGCCGTTTTTAGCATGAAGTATCTGACTATGTCGGGTCTGTGTCCATGCCCTCCGAAGTAGGTAGTGTAGGAACCTGACTAGGAAACCTTGGGCCTTTATTAGGGCTCCTTATATGAATCCTACTATTTGGGGATTATAGGCCCAGAGTTTCTTAATCAGGTTCCTACAGTAGGCTGGCAGCCATGCGCTGCCACATGGATGTGGATGACGCGGCCGAGAAGACCGAGGAGTTCATGGCCTTCACGGAGTGGCTCGTACTACAGGGGCCTTAATAGTTACCTATAGGGTTCCTAGGGTTCCCTTAAAGGGGTTTATAAATAGGGTTCCTTATTATGATTATAGCAAATGGGCCCCGCAAACCTATTCTAATTATTGAGGCCCCTATATTATACCTCTTGGCTTCAGCAGCACTGCGCTGCTGAGCCACAGACAGACACCGTGAGCACAGTGAAGATCTGGCAGGTGTCCTGGAAAATAGGCCCCGAGGTGGGGTGGAGACACGTTTCCACTGCGAAAACTTGCGGCTCTAACACTTAGTAGTAGGGTAGGTAACCTTGAACTTTTTTGGGGTATTTATCCCTATATGATCCCAAAGGTGAACCTTGGGTTCCCCTAAGATACTGGACAAGTAGGAACAGCCTAATGTAGGAACCTGATTAAGAAACCTTGGGCATTTATTAGGGTTCCTTATGTGAATCCTACTATTTTGGTGCTATAGGCCCAGGGTTTCTTAATCAGGTTCCTACATTTTGAGCTGGACAAGTAGGTATATAAACGTAAGCCCTCAGCCCCGAAACCCCTAAACCCTAAACCGTAGGAACAGCTTAAAGGCCTACCCGGTCTTGCCAGGCCGGAATCCGACAGCCTCAACTGGCAAGAACCAGCCCTTCGCAAGAACACTTAGACACAAAAAACGCCCAAATCCTAGAAGCCCGGTTTAGGGTTTCGGCTTTAAGGTTTAAGATTTAGGCTTTAGGATTTAGGGTTCAGGGTTCAGGGTTTAGGGTTTAGGCTTTAGGGTTTAGGATTTAGGCTTTGGGCTTTAGGGTTTAGGATTCAGGCTTTAGGATTTAGGGTTCAGGGTTTAGGGTTTAGGGTTTAGGCTTTAGGCTTTAGGGTTTAGGGATTAGGCTTTAGGCTTTAGGCTTTAGGGTTTAGGATTTAGGCTTTAGGATTTAGGGTTCAGGGTTTAGGGTTAAGGGTTGAGCCCCCTCCGAGTAGCTCCCAACTCCAGGAAGATAGCCCGAGCCAGCCTGGTGCAGGTGAGGCATGGCCCATCCGCAGAGCGCCTCGTCCTAGGGTTCCGTTAAGGGTTCCTTTATGGGTTCGCTAGAAGGGATCTACAAGGGCTGAAGGTCTAGGGTACCTTATTTGGGGGTCTTTAGAAGAAGGATCCTCTGCTTGCGTCAGATGGAGTTTGCAAGTGTGGGACAGTGTTATCCTATTCTCCAGATCTAGAGAGGCCAGTACTCATTAAACGTGGCAAAGTGAATACACATACAGTGTAGAGGAAGCACTCTACACATGCTTGCAAGGTACTAATAGAATAGAATAGAATACAAGATAATGTAATGTAATCCAATATAATATAGTCTAATGCGATATGGTATGATATGGTTTGATATGATGTGATGTGATATGATATGATATAACAACACATAATATCATGCAATATATTTAACTAATATATACATATTCTTGTACATATATATATATACAAACATTTCGGATACTCTCTAGCTGGAGCGTCTGCAGGGGCTTCTGGCAGAGGCAGCACACATCAGACCTGAAACGGTCTCTGAAAGGGTTCCTGCAGGTTTCAAAAGCGCCGACCGTTAACCCCTACATCCTTAACTTTTGAGCAGAGGATTGTGTCTTTAGTGATCTAGACTTTATACACCTTCTAGTGCCCTGAGTGTAGGCCCACGGTAAAGCTAAGGCGCGAAACGGGTCCAAACCTACAGTCCCCATTGTAGTTCCTTTTGGGGATTACCATATAAGATTCTAAACACAAGAATGGTTAAATCAAAACAACCAACTACAATGGAGACTATAGGAACCCCCTCATACATGTAAGACCCAGACCCAGGCCAAAAGCTGCTCGCGACAACTCGAATCCTCAACCCTGGCCCTGTATGGGTAGTTCTCTAAATTAGGGCCCTTTTAGGGTCCTTTTTATAAGGCTTCCGTACAACGAACCAGTAATTTAGATAACTACCCAAAGTTTAGACCTGCAGCCCTAAACCCTAACTCCAAATCCCCAAAACTGAAATCTAAAGCCCCTTCTGCCCAAAAGTCGTACCCTTCAGCCCAAAAGTCGGATCTAAAATCCCTTCAGCCCAAAAGTCGTAGACCCCATGGGGCTTCGCGTTTGGTCCGAAAACGCACAGCAACAAAGGGGCCCCAAACCCCAAACCCAAACGCAAACCCGAAGCCCAGGCCCTCCGAGGCACCCGCCGCCACCTTCAAGCGCCGTGCGGGTGCCAACGCTGTTTTGGAGGACGGTGGGGTTTAGGGTTCCGGGCTTGGGGTTTAGGGTCAATAAGGGTTTAGGGTTTAGGGGTTTAGAGTTCCGGACTCTGAGCAGTATGTAGGAGGATTCCCTTAGAGTCCCTACCGTAAGGGCTTGAATGATTAGAATAGTGGTTAAGGCTGAATCCTCAACCTGGAAGCCGTACGAGCCGTCCCTTGGAGGGTCATTGTGGCTACCGCATGTCCGCAGGCATGTGCAACCGGAGAGCTCAATTGAGCCGGCTGCGTCAGCAATGTGGCATGAGCCGCTCTATGTCCAATGCCAGCTTATTAGAGCAGCTTAGTGCAACTGGGCTTTGGAGTGCCATACTTTAATACTTTTTTTTTTAATGGAACCCTTATGAAATAAAAGTTTATACTTTTTTCTCCTTGGTTACTTAAAAGCCCAGGCAAGTTGCAAGCAGCCAGCTGGGTGGGGTTTGGGCTTATAGGGCTCGTGAGGATCTTGCGGCACTTGGGGTCTTGGATGTTGTTGGATTGAGGATTGAGAGTCGAAGTTGAGGTTCTGCCAAGATATAGATTATCATGAACACAAGCCCTATGGCTTTCAACAGCAGCTATCTCTGCCATACATGGACGGTCATTGGGGGTCTGAGGCTCAGTTTGTCCTTGAGGGTAATGGGTTTAGGGTTTGTAGGGAATGAGGCCTTCGGTGGGAACTGGAATTTTGGCCAACAAGTTCTTGTGTGTTTAGCATCGTATAGAAGAGCTGCTTCACCCGAGGGGCAAGATAATCCCTAACGCCCCACACTCCTGCACCAAAGAATCTAAATCCTCCAAGTTCCGACCCCGACCCGTGAATGTCAACCTCAACAACCCGAAGCCCAAAGCACGAACAAACCTTGAAGCCACTGCCCGAATATAGAGGTCTGAATCGTCAATATTTTCGACTCTAGACTGTATTCCCCAGAAAGGTACACCATACCCCGAAACCCCACTGTAATTGTGAAGGCTCCTAAACTGGAACCCTTACATTGTATATCCATCTTTCGAACTATAGACGAATAGAACGCTTTAAAGAACCCTTTGGCTATTCATTAAGGGCCCTATGCAGGAGAGAAGCTGTGTCGTTCCAGAGTCAGACATGGGTCCCAGAGACTACGTCTGAAATTGCGCAGCAGCGTCGTATTTTCGCGACGTGGTGCAATACCATGCCACATGGCAAACCACCATAACTCAAGCGCTATGATAAAAAGCGCATTGAACCCAGTGAAGAGATTCGAAGAAGAGTTAGAATCCGACGAATCATGGCTGCTTTCTTCGACAATTTTGTCTGAGGCGGTCCCAGCTTCTCCAACTGCTCTTGCGCTCCAGAGAAATGCGGGGATTTGCCAACTTCGGACCCGCCACGTGCCCTGCCCGCCGTGATGCTCGCTCCATTATGGCAGTATTAACATATGGGCCTACACTTCAACAGTTAACTAGCTTTATAATTTTTTTGGGGTTCCTTATATAATAGACTACAATATATCCCGAAACCACATTCCAGTTAATTATTAAGGCCTCTTTACTAGCCCGAAAGGCCTTGAGCTAAGTCTTCGCCAGGAAGCCAAAGCCCAGAAGCCGAAGAAGCGCAGCGGCGCAGCAGAGACGGACGTCGGGAGCTTAGGGACGTCCGCTGAAGGCTCTGCCTCAACCCACCAGAAGCTAATTTTGTTGTAGGGTCCCTCTAAAATCAAAGAAGGGATTTTTGTAATAAAAACCTGCAAGAAAGGGGGGGTTTTGGTAGAGTAAGGCGGTTAAGGTAAGGACTCATTAGAGTTAATTGAAAGGTTGACAGGCTTTCGTCATTCGTTAAGGTGCCATGAAGTGTTTGCCTCAAGGGGTACTTTAGGGCCACTAGGAGCCTACCGAAAGGCTTCAAGGACTCGTGGGTATTACGGCTTTGAGACCAGGATTTAGGGTTGGGGGGCTCGTGGCTTTAGAGTTTAGGGTTTTGGGGCTTCTGCGAGGGTCTACTACACATGTGGCATGGAGCTTTACGGAATCAATCCTGCGGATTGCGGAGAATCCTGTTGTTGCTTTGGGCGTGAAAGGCGATGCGCAATGGGACTATCCTTCTGGCATGAAGCTGGCCCTCTCTTGTGGCAAAAGACACGGGGGAGATATTCGTCTCGCTTCCCATACCTTCGTTCGCACTCCTCTTGCTTCTTCTCTTTGTTCTGCTGTTGTCTCTCTCTCTCCCTCGGTCTCTTTCTGATACCTTTCAAGCAACGGTAACAACAGGCAAAAGGGAAATCGAAGTCAAAAGAAAGGGGGCAGATGAAAACATACTGTTGATGGACAAAATCCAATGCAGGATTTTGTCCATCAACAGTAGTGGGGTCCTTTGCTCCCCTATGACACAACTAGAACATCTGGAAGGCCGAATATGAGGTTAGCGATTTAGGGTTTAGGGTTTAGGGTTTAGGGTTTAGGGAGAAGAGAAGTGACAAAGAAAGGTAGAAGCCTAAATCGTGCCTGTATTATCCTGCGGATTCCTATATATTACCTACCCAGAGGGTCCATATACACTACCTATGGAATTAGGCACCAAAAAAACCATCCCCATTATGGTTTTGGGGACCTAATTCCATAATGGTAGTGTATGTGGGACCCTCTGGGCTAGAGTCTCCATTGTAGTTCCTTTTTTTGGTTACCCAGTTTTATGGTTAGGACCCTATAATAGAGACTTTGGTTAACCAAAAAGGAACTACAATGGAGACTATAGGTATAGTATCAGTATCAGATGCCGCAAAACCCTAGTCTGAATACGAAGGCCCTTACAAAAAGGGGCCCGTTACAAAAAGGGGCAGCTCTCCTCCAACTCAAGTAGAACTCGAACGCCTTCGACAACCTACAGCCGGTAAACCCACACAACCTTGCTACAAACCCAAACTCCCAAGCTGTCAAGACTCGTCTGGAGGAGAAAAGTCCACAAACCCGAAGCCCTACAACCCTAAAGCCCCAAACCTTGCCCGCTAAGCCCTAAACCCAAAAACCTTAAACCCTAAAGCCCAAAAAGCCCCAAGTCCCCCGCTAAACCCTAAACCCTAAACCCTAAACCCTAAACCCTAACCCAAACCCTAAACAAAACAAAAGAGCCCATCTTCAGACGACCCCAAGGCGCCTGAGACCCGATCGGCTGCCGAGGCTTGGAAATTCGGGGCGCCAGGGTTCAGAGCTTTGCCTGCTTGGGGTTTAGGGTTTGGGCTTTAGGGTTTAGGGGTTTAGGATTTTGGGGTTTAGGCTTTAGGGCTTTGGGGTTTAGGGTTTTGGGGTTTAGGCTTTAGGCTTTATATTTGGGGTTCAGGGTTTTGGGGTTTGGGGTTTTGGGGTTTAGGGTTTAGGGTTTAGGGTTTTGGGGGTTAGGGTTTTGGGGTTTAGGGTTTAGGGTTTTGGGGTTTAAGGGTTTTGGGGGTTAGGGTTTGGGGGTTTGGGGTTTAGGGTGTTGGGGTTTAGTATATTAAATTCGCTCTTGTATACCATAGTATGTCAGACCATACCATATTATGTGATGTTATCTGGTGTTGTGTTATGTCATAGCATTTCATGTAATTCCATACTCCTCATATCATATCAAATCATATCATATCATATCATATCATCATAACGTCATGGATCATGCTATCGTGTTGTCTTACATGACACTTTATTATGCTATTGTCATATCACATTTCATAATGTTGTAAGATAGGGTTCGTTCGTGAGTAGTTAATCTTTAACCTTCCAGGCAACTTCTTGGGTAATTTTAGTTTTTAGGTTTTACTGGTTTGGGGTTTGGGATACCTGTTATCCTGTATAATCCCAAAGGTTAAACTCTAGTCCTAAACCCTTAATCTCTTCTTCGGTTTTGGGTGTTTTTGGGGTTTTCAGGGTTTGTGTGTCTTGGCTTTAAGTTTTATGTAGGCACAGGATCGAAGGGTATAGGTGTCGGGGTTGGGTATTGTTCGTCCCTATGGGTCTCTCTCAACACTCTGAAGCAGGAGGCAGACATTGTCACAATGGAGTCCGAAGCCTTGAACCGCCCAAGCAGATGCCTTGGATTCCCGATCAGAAAGCCCAGTATAACCCAAAAACCCTATGTCAAGTCAAGTATGACAGGCCGCTGTATCAACGCTGCGAAATTCAGTCCTGCAACCTCTGTCGTCTGCGATCAATGATGTCGCTGTGATGGCGGTATTGATGAGCGAGATGATGATGATGGTGCTGCTGCAGATCGTGGGTGGTCTGCAAGGTGACGTTGCTGGTGTTGACGATGATGATGAGGTTGTGATGACAACGGGCCAACATTGCCAGTAGCGATGAAAACTACGAAGAACCCAACTAAACTGAAGCTCAAAACTCTGTGCGCCGAGCCCTAAAACCATCCAAAAACAGGAACGCTGCAAACCTAAACGTTGAAAGGCCTACCTAAAGCCCCGAACCACAAACCCCGGTCGCCAAGTTAGGATAGAGACCAGTTTGCTGCGCAGGTCGCGGCAGCTGTGGCCACAGAGGCTGTTTCGAAGGCGAGATTCCTCGAGGCCGCACTTTTTTCGGGGTTTAGAGTTTGGCGTTTGGATTTCATGCTGCAGGATTTCTAGTTCTCATTTCGGTTGACGGAGGGGTGTTCTTGCGAGTTTAGGCCAGAGTCCAAGCGCTTCATCGTCTCAGTTCAAGTTGTCACGGGCTGATGATCGAAAGGGCTCGGGCGTTGGATTGCACAACTCTAGACTCCGGGACTCTAGACAGGTTTGATTCAAAGGCATTGCGCGATGAGTCCCAGTGTGGAGCTTGAGACTTAGATTTCGGTGTATGTGGTTTTCGGGCGTAGATGTGCAGCGGCTAGGGGCTGTCATGCAATATGGAAGTTCAAAGGCTGAACCATGCATAAACCCCAAACTGTAATAATCAATCCCACACCCTAAACCCGACCTTCTTAGCTAAACAGCTCTGAGACCGCCTTCCCTTCCGTGGTGTGGCCAAAACCCTAAGCCGAGGCCTGAACCTCAGATGCCAAACTCTAAACCCTTAAACCCCTGAACCGTAAACGCTAAGAGTAGAAGACTCCTTCCACGCCGACCAAGAGGCAATCGCACTGCCCCTAGGGTAGCTAAACCCTAATTTGAAGCCCAGGAGCCTGAGCTGTACTTAAGACAGGCAGAGAGCAAGTCCTCAATATGGAGATCCTAGCAGAAATCAGCATCCAGAGGGAGCAGAGGCCCTCGAACCCTTGGCCTGAAACCCAAAACTTCTACAACCCAAAGCGTTAAGCCGGGTTTAGGGTTTAGGGTTTATGGCTAATCCCTCATCGTAAACCCTAAAGTTCTTCTGCCCAGACTGCCTCGCCCCCTCGGCCGGCTAAGTTCGCGCCACGGCTGCCTGCAGCGAAGGCGGGGGTGCAGGGGAGTAATATAGGGGCCCCAATGATTACCTATATTGTTTCGGGGGTTCCTTATTACAATTATGGTATAAGGGGCCCCAAAACCCTACTCTAATTATTAAGGCCCCTATGTTAGGGTAAAGGCTTTCCGATTTTGAGTTCTGGGGTTTAGGGTGAAGGTTCTACAAGGGCTACTATAGAGTTAAGGTTTCTTATGAGGGATTCAGGGTTCGGGGTTTTAGGGTTTGGGTCCTTTCAGAGTTGAGGGTTTAGGGCCTAGTGGATTTCGAGTTGGGCGATTAGGAAATCTGCAATAGCCTGCTTCCGCCCTTCAGCTTAGAGCTGCTGGAACTGATCATTCTAAATAACGAGATATTTTGTGGCTAAAGTCGCAAGTAACTCTGGGTTTCACAGCTGACGGATGCACAGTGACCACAAGGGTTGACGGATTACGGTTTTGGCATGTTGAGCTGTAAGGGCTCCAGGAGTTTGGATCGGGATCTGTCTGTGAGTCACTCTTCGCTGAATGAGTTAAGAGACCTGATCAATAAATAAGTTCCCTGCAAGAAGGGGTGTTCAGTCACCAGGGCTTCGCGTGACTTTTCCTTGCCACTACTGGGAAGTTGGGAGTTGGCTTTGGTGGTAGATCAGAGGCCAACGCACCCTATTGGGCAACGGTAAACCCTAAACCCTAATCCGTCTGGGAGTTGGGCAACGGCCTGGAGTTTTAGTCCCGCAATGGGCGACATGGCAAAGATCTGCAAGCCCTGAACCCTCAACCCTCGAGCGCCTAGGGGTTTAGGGCTTTAGGGTGTAGGGTTTGGGGTTTAGGGCTTAGGATTTTGGGGCTTCAGGGTTGAGGGTTTAGGGTTTGGGGACCCACAGCGGCATTGTTGTTTTTTTGGGGAAGGTGTGGGAAGGTCCTTTTGAAGCCAGCGTGGGCTCAGGGCGCCGCCAAAGGCTAAAGGCCAGTAAACCCTGGGCCTATCCCCAAAATGCTTCATATAAGGAACCCTAATAAATGCCCAAGGTTTCTTAATCAGGTCCCTACATTAGTAGTCCTTCGGGTGCCATGTTGTGGCTATGCTGTCACATACCCCAAACCCTTCATATTATTTAAATCCGTCCACCGAGTACAGATCCAAAACCATACACCTGCACGCGTTCAACCCTGAACTCCAGAAGTGTACCAAGTTTGTAGCCATTCCCTATTTAAGGGAGTTTCCGAAAATTAGGGGTGCCTTATTTTGGGGTCCTAAAAATAAGGATCCTACTATTTAGGGTACTGTATGAGGGTCCCCTATTTTCGGAAACTCCCATAAGAGTGCAAGGACCCCAAACTACTATCCCGCATGATAATCTATGCAGCTGTTGGCGTTTTGGGCACTTGGGGTAGCTAGGGAGCCTCTGAGCACGACCCTAAATTACTAAATCCTAAACCCTACAGGGCCCTACTGTAGGGTTTTAGGGTTGAGGGTTTGAGGTTGGGCCCTACTTAATATCCTAAACCTCCAAAATCACTGAGAACTTAGTGTTTGGGACCTAGAACCTTGCCATTTGGGGTACTTGGTCCATCCATTGATGACCCTAAAGCGTAAAATCACCCTTAACTCCTAACAGTAAGCCCTAGAAGCCCGCATAATGCCATTCTATAGAAGTCTCAAGGGAAGCTATTAAAGAGGAACCCTGTAGAGATACATGACCCTTGGGGCCAGACTTTGGGAATCCGGCAGGTGTCAAATGACAGGCAGCCACTTAAAAGGGAGGTTCCAAACGGAACAGGGAAGGAGACTTGGCCTCAATGGGGTCTTACAGGGTTACAGAGTCATAATTTTATTTGTTGATTTATGGGTGTTTGTAGGGTGTTGCAAGGCTTAAATATCTTCCATGCAAAATGGGTGTTACTTGTATCTATTATAGGTGATGAGTGCTGAGTGTTTTACGGAGTCTTAGGGCTTGCAATGGAAATGGAAACCCTTGATGATTACACCCTCCCTTCACGTTTGAAGGGCGTGTACAAGGGGTCTAGATTTAGTCTGAGGGTTCGATGCGGGTACTGTACGTGTGTTCTCACGGTCTTTTCGGGCCTGCATCTTTATTTTAATCCACAGCCCTGGTGAATAAGCCTCTGCCATGACAAGGATGATATTCGGGAGTACAAGATGCAGTGGCCCTGAAAGGAAGGGTTGATTCATCAGGGTTCTGCAGTAGGACTTTGTCCACAGAGGGGCTGGAGGAGCTTGGGGTCTGTGAGCTTTTGTGTTTTGTTTTTTTGGTTTAGGGTTTAGGGTTTAGGGCTCACGGCGTGTATGCATTGTGTGCTGAGACCGAAACCGACCGAAACCTAGCACTTCGAATCTCAGGTGGACAAGAAGCCCCGACTGATTTCGGCGGGTGACAGTGATGCTGAGGAGGATGGGAGTGAGTAATCAAACGGCCTTAATGACCAGAATTGGGTTTTTGGGGTATATCCCTTAATTGGTCATATTCAAATTATGGGAACTATAAGAGTATAGCGCTGCAGTGCTAGATGTTCAACCTTGAACCCTAAACCCAAGGTCTTAGAACCGTCGACAACGCTGACAGTCGGGTTGGTAGTAGGTGTTTCAGGTGTGGAGTCAGGATTTGGGTTTTAGGTCGCCAGAGCTCAAGGTTTGCGTTTTCGAGGTACAGCAAATCTTCAGCATTCCGCAATCTATACCCTATAAATTTAAGGGTTAAGGCTTAAGGTTTAAGGTTAAGTCTTGACCCAGACCCGACTGCCCGGAAGCACAGGATTCGACTGGCAGGCCATGCAGAGGCTGCTGAAAAAGAAGAGCAGGGTTTGAACCCTATCAGCCCCAGTCAATTTAGGTGAACTTCAGATACATAGCCTCAAATCATAAAGCCCTACCCTAAGGGTCCAAACGACCCAATAATTAGGTACTTAGGTTTAGGATAGCAGTTATGTAGCTCAATATTTAGGAGAGTACGGATCTCAAGTTTTCTGCTGCGCAGGGCCACGACGTAGAGGCTGAGGTTCAACTGGAGAGCTCCTGCTGTTGATGGACAAAATCCTGCATGACCCATAATAAGGAATATACCATAATTCCTATAGTTATTATAAGGAATATACCAGAATTCCCATAGTTATTATAAGGAATATACCATAATTCCCATAGTTTAGAGTCCTTAAGGTCATGCAGGATTTTGTCCATCAACCGTGTCACGATCTGCACTGGATGTCTGTCCTCGTTCTTGACATCCTAGGGTTGAATTTGTCGCAGAAAGAACGAAATCGATATGTGTGTGTATATACATATATCTGCAACATACACACACGCACACAAGGTATGTATATAATTATATATATACACATACACATACACATACAAAGACAGAATACATACATACACCATGTGCACACATAACGCACATACATACACACACTACATATACACACATCCATCCATACATACATAATTACATACATACTTACATACCCATACTCATACCCATAAACAAATACATACGCACACACATACGTATACATATACACATACATATACACATACAAATACAAATACATATACATGTTCATGTACATATACATGTCACATACATATACATATACATCTACACATGCGCATACATATGCATATATGTACATAAACGTACACGAACACATTCCCCTTCACAGTTGCATTCACATTCATATTCACATGCATGTGTGTCACACATGCAAGCAAACAGACCTACATACACAAAGACATTGATACATCCATCCATCCATCCATCCATCCTTCCTTCCTTCCTTCGTTCCTTCCTTCCGTCCATCCATTGATCCATCCATCCATCCATCCTTCCTTCCTTCCTTCCATCCTTCCATCCTTCCATCCTTCCATCCTTTCATCCTTCCATCCTTCCATCCTTCCATCCTTCCATCCTTCCATCCTTCCATCCTTCCATCCTCCATCCATCCATACATACTTATGTACACAAACATACACCCACCAAACTACCTCACCTACCTACCTAGCTACCGACCTACTTGTACGCATACATATGTATATATGTATATACACATGTATATAAACATAACATGTGTGTGTGTGTAATGCTACATGTATTCACCGAGGCTGACTTATTACCCCGCTATTCCCGAGACCCTATAACCGAATACCGGACCTCAAGCTAGCCACGCCCGAGAGCCTGGAAGCTACGGAGCTCTAAGTCGTGACCTTTTCGCCCTGAAGGTTGGACCCTGTAAGGGGTTTAGGGCTCAATGTGGGGGCCTGAATCGGGGCACTTCAGGTTCTGGGTTCGGTGGATGCCTGGGTGAGCTCGTTGGTTTGACATACTGTTGCAGCTGAAATGTAGCTCATCGCAGGCTGAAAAAGCAGCAGTGCGCAGCCAAACCCTCAACCCAAGGCCTTTGAAACCCTACGAGCACCAGATCCTGAGCACTAGATCCCTCAACCCAACCCAATAACTAGGCCACCAGACTCTGTGAGGTTCGTTCGAGGTAGTCTTCGCTTGAAATTTTTACAATGGAGGGTCCGAATATTTTAGTATCTTTCCAGGGTTCCCAAGTACAAAACCCCAAACCCAACACCATACTCCAATTGTTAAGGCCCCTGTATTGCTACTATTTCCTTAGGTGGTGGGCAAGTACGAATCATAATTGCCAAACTAAGTAAGGCAACCATACCCTAAGCAGCTCTAGCAGTGAGCCATGTCTGCAAAAGACACTCCGCAAGGAGGCCTGACCTGCGCGTGCAGGGACCTGGTTCGTTGGAGGTTTTGGGGCGTTTAGTGCCGCAGGGTATCAGCATGAAGTGGATTCCCCTGAACCCCTAAACCCTAAACCCCTAAACCCTAAACCCCAAACTCGCTTTTTCTCTGGGTGTCGGATTAGAAGTGTGGCAGTGCAGGGTACACCTGAGCAAAGTCATAAGGACATGCGCAACCTTGTAACTTCGAGCACCATTTGGAAATCTTGCCAAGTCTCTGAACGGCTGATGCCCAATATCGCAACGCCCCGTGACTTTTTGAGACTTTGTGGTTTAGAGTTTTGCAGTTTCTGCTCTTGCCAGGTTTTTGATCTCCAGGAACATGCTTCGTGGGCTGGTGACTTTTGTCATCATTTCTCAGACCCAACGCGGTTTGATTCCCCAAGCAGCCTTCCGCACTCGTGGGTTGCCATGGACTCCTACCTGCAACTCATTCACTAACAAAACCTATTCTAATTCTACAGCCCCTACATTAGGGCTGTGGGTCCCTTTAACTTTAAGGTCAGCTCGGGATTCCAGCAAAATCAGAAACTTGAGGCAGCACCCAGCCGCCTGGTGATGAGGGGGCGGGCCAGGAGTGCCACGTCACCAGGGAGTGACGTTCTGCAGAAATTTGTGGTATAAGGTATCTATACCTTTAACCATGCTTATATCCGCATTGATAGTACTGTGACTTTACATGCGTTTCAATTCTGAAGTCTAAGCACTGAACCCTAAATGTTACGCTGGAAAATCGAGCAAGGGACCCAATAGTTCAATCAAGAAGCACGGTCTCCTTGAGTTAGGGTTTAGGGCGTGGGGTTTAGAGTTTAGGATTTCCCGGTCTCCTTTAGGTGAAGTCCGGCGTAGAGCATTGGCTTTCAGCACAGCTTAGCTGAGTAGTTTCCGTAGTTCACAGGAGGGTTTAGGGGTTTAGAAAGCCCGATACCAGTTGAGGAAGCCTTTTGGCACCCTGGAACACCGTGTACTTTCTGATTATCCTGCGCTTCGAGTGTCGGGCAGCAGTTCGGTGAAAACCCCCAACCACCATATCCCTCCTTCAATTCCTTGTTCCGATACCCTACCATTCGCTTCCTTTCTGGTTAACCAATTTAAGCATAGATCGTTAGGGAATGTGAACACTTTTGACTTTGTCAGTGGTGTGCCAAAAGGTCTGGGATACTTGGCGGGATAGGCATCAACAAATCAAATAGGGCTTCCTAAAAATCGAATAGGGATCAAATAGAAAAAAATCAACAATCTGAAATGCTGTAAGTTATAGTATTTACAGCACGTAGACACTCACACATTGGTTTTATCTTTAAAAGAAGGAAGGGAGGAAGGAGGGGGCGTGTTTAAGATGTAGGTTGAACCGGAATCGCCACATGAAGGGGCGTGTTTAATATATGTATATATATAGTTATATATATATATAGGTATGATGAGCCGGCCAAGTGAGGGGCAAATGAGAGAGCATGTGTAAGATATCTGATGAAGCGGAATCGCCAAATGAGGGGGCTTGTTTAAGATGTATGATGAACCGGAATCGCCAACTCAGGGGGTGTGTTTAAGATATATGATGAATTGGCATCGCCAACTAAATGAAGGGGGACGTTATAGCTAGATGATGAAGCAGAGTCGCCAAGTGAGGGGGCGTGTTTAAGGTATATGATGAGCGGGAATCGCCACTATGGCTGCCAGTACCACTGCGACCACAAGCAGTTTGCTCCTTGCACCGCGTTTCCGTGTTCGGCTTTGTGTTGATCCCTGTTTGATTTTGGTGTGACCCGAAAATTTGTGGTCTTGGGTATACCCTCCAGGAGATTTGATGTTTTGTTTTTGATGCCGAGTTTGATTTGTTTTCGATCCCAGATTTCTGATTTTGGTGATCCCTGTTTGATTTTTTGATCCCCCGGCCATGCTTGGCCATGTCATTTCGAAGAGTGCTGTAGGCGAATTGATCACAAAGCTGTAGCCCCCCACAACCTACCTTGTACATACTAGAGGGAATGAATACTATACATAGCATTACTGATACTAGCATAGTGAGGCAGGATAGAAATCCTAGGGTTGTGCATCACGCTAAGAACATAGACGATCAGGGGGAGATCGTACGTAGGACGTAGGCCTTGCATACGACGTTCTCATGGTTGCGCTGAATTGTCACAGGTTCCCTGGTTATGAGCCTGAATGTGATCCCCGAGGAAGGCAACCCTCAAGGAAGTACCCCCAGTTCTCCCTAGTACTCCAGAAGGTTTCCTAAGGATCCCTAGTACCCTAAACCCCCCTGAACAACACCCCTTAAGCCCCACAATGAACCCTCATTGAAGTTGAAGACCGAGTCCCCAGTTGTGAAGGAGAAAGCCACCCTCTCCGAAAGTGCCGCCTCCGGCGGTGAGGAGGCGACAGGGCGGGGAATTCTATCCAGGCTCAGACCCTAAGCCCAAAGAAATTCACCCTGAACCCTGCCTACAACCCAGAGGGTCCATATACACTAGGACCCTCCAATGGCCCTTTAATGGAGCCCTCATGGCCCTAAATAGTAGGTACTTGGGGTATATTAGAGGGTAGTTGGGGGGTCTAGGTAAGCCCAAAGAAATTCACCCTGAACCCTGCCTACAATAGTCTTCATTGTAGTTCCTTTCTGCTTAGACGCATTTTTACGGTCGGGATATGACAATCAAAAAGCCAGATACCCCCAAAACGAACTACGATGGAGACTACAATCTAAACCCTAAACCCTGGAACTTAATCCTAGACCCTGAAGTTTAGTAGTTTGAAGGCCTATGCAGGCCTTCGACCCCTGTTGGGCCTGCGCTTTGAGGGCGGCCAAACCATATAATGAGGCAAAGCATCCCTTAGAACCCCCTCAACCCTCGACTCTAAACCTTAAACCCTGTGTTTTCCATTGACTGGCAGCTGTCCTCAGCCTTTTCATCCCGATGTCTGATCAGCTTCAGCTTCATCGGAACGTAGGGTTTTGGGGTTTAGGGTTTAGGCATCATTTGGGTAGCATCCGGACTTTACTGGTATTGCTTCCTGGAGTTCCGTTTATATCATTCCGTCAGTGGCTGTTGCTGGTAGCAGTGGCAGTTGCAGCAGCAGTTCTAAGTAGGATCGCTCCTTTTTCAGTAGTATCACTCCTTTCGGTGGGCTCAGCTGATCAGGGCAGCAGGCAACTTCCATAAGTGAAGCGGGGGTGCTCTTCAGGCTAAACCCCCTGAGTTACCCAGAATCGTGGCAAACATACCCACTTCTTTGGGTTTTGGTGCTTGACACCATGATTTCGATTGCTTCGGGGTACCAGTGGGATGTGGTCGAAGAGAGTCCAGGGTAGTATGGGTTGCACTTTCAGGACTTGGCTAAAGTCTCACGATCTGGGGTTGCGCAGTCAACCGGAATGGTAATGGCACCATGTTAAGGGCCATGTCAGTGCCTCTTTTTTCCTGCACCGCCAGCGTGTGATTCGTCTACTGTGGGTTTTCGTTGCACCCTTTGGCGTCTTCGTGCTTCACCCTGGAAGAGCTGGGCATCACATACTATAGGGGCCTAAATAATTACTAATACTAACACTATTGTGCGGGCTCCATGTTATAGTTTTTTGTATATAATATACCCCGAAACCTTATTTAATGGGGCAGTTATTAGGGCCCCTACAGTAGGGCTTATAGGGATCAGGGTATGTATTCAGTCCAGGCGACTTAGGGGATGATGTAGGCCACAGATAGGGAAGGATAGAGTCCAAGGCGCACGTGCCGCTGCCAAGGCAGAGTTCCGATCTTATGTCGAAAGCCCCAAGGTTGAGCCGCAAGCCCTGCTACTGTCTACTCATTCTACTCTAATCCCAACATCTGAGCGAAGCCCAACCCACTTGCCTACAGCGTAAAACGCAGACCCTGTCATGACTATAGCCAGCCACCCACCCGACGACCCCTCCGAAACCCACAAGTTCCAAAGTCCTTAACCCTTCGACCGACAAAGCTACGCCAGGATGGGGGGTTTAGGGTTTATATAGGGTTTATACAGGGTTTATATAGGGTTTATTTAGGGTTTATATAGGGTTTAGGGACAAAAACATGCTAAAAACCCTGAACCCCGCCTTTTGCTGGCTCGCCAGGGAAGAGTTTCTGTAGTGTCACCCCCTGGGAGCAGCCTGTGCCTGCCGCGATGTCATACGTGGCGCACCTGCTCCCCATGCCGATCGCTGCGGTTCCCGTCAGGCCGGGGTGTAGGGGTTAGATTTTGGGAGGTTAGATTTTAGGGTTTAGGGCCAATGAGAGTTTAGGGTTTGGGTTTCAGGGTTATTAGACTTTAGCGTTTTAGACCTTCGGATGTTAAGGTCTGGGGCTTTGGTTGATAAGTTTAGCGCTTTGGTGTTTTGAGTTTTTGAATTAGGCATTTGAGGATTTGCGGGTGGAGGGTTCAGTGCTTCAGCCTCCGTCAGGCTAGAAGGGTGCTTGAAGTTTAGGGGCCTTTTCGAGGCTGTCAAGTTCCAGATTAAGACCTGCTGCACCCTCGCCCAAAGCCCCAAACCCTAAACCCTAAACCCTAAACCCTAAACCCTAAACCAACCAACCAACCTAAATCCCAAGCTCGAAACCCTTACACCGAATCCCTGTTCCTGCAAATCATACACCCCACATCGCAAAATCCTCAACCCCGAACTCCTCTAGGAGGGTTGTGAGTGAAAGGTGGCTTCGGACTAGTGCTGATCTCCGAGCTTACGTAGGGGTCGCTGTTCAACTCAATGCAGGATCCTTCCAAGAATGGTCCTTCCATTGAGGGCTCAGAGACTCCAATATCCCTTAATTAAGGAATATACCTTAAATTATAGCAGGATCCCTGATATGATTTAACGTATACTCCTTAATTAAGGGATATTGGAGTCTCTGGGGGGTTCAGAGGCCCTTATAGTAAGGCTACTTCTTCCATGGAGGGTCTATGCTATACGAGCGGCCGGTATTCTGTGGAACTCCCCAAAGCACAGCAACACCATACATACGCCACTATGTGGAGATCCTATGTGGGTGGTTGTCAAAATTATGGTCCCTCTTTGGGGTCCCTATTATACTACGGCACCTATTATTTAGGGTACCCAAAAAGGGACCTTAATTTAGACAACTACATGGGTAGACAACTACCCATGTAGAACTCCGAATCCGGAACCTATGTGTAGCCTTTGGTGGATTTCGGAACGCTCCACACGCCCTCGGCCCCGATCCGTTAAACCCTACGCCCTGAATCTGGGCTTTGGAGTACCATACTTTAATACTTTTTTCTTAGTGGAACCATTATGAAATAACAGTTTATACTTTTTTCTCCCTGGTTACTTAAAAGCCCAGGAATTGTGACAACAGTTAGGGTCCACAGCACTATGTCTTCAAAGGAAAACAAGGCTCAGGGGCTTGTTAAAGTTCGGGGCACACTATTTAGAGGTCCTTGTAGAAAACTGTAATTTCGGGGGTCGTGATATATAAGGCGGTTTGCATGAAGCAGGATCTTCTCATTCTCTGCTGAAGCCAAGCCCTCGAAACAAGAGGCATGGCCACGCCAAGTGCAGTGGCTCTGTTCGCCCTGCAGGTCGCGCAGCAGAGGTCTATCGAGTTTGGAGTTTTATATCAGACTAGACTAAATAACTACTAGCATTAGTCCCTGAGGCTCCCTATTTTTTTATCATGCTATAATATACCCCCCCCAAACCGTATCCTAATGAATAAGGCATCTACCTTAAACTACCGTAGCCTACTTCTCTGTGGGTTCCTGTCGTGGATCCCAGTGTGATCTCAACCCTAAACCCTAAATCCAATACCCCTAAACCAATTGGATCTCAACTTAAGGTTTCGGGTGTTGAGTGGAGATCAGAAGAAGGTCGGAGGTCGGGCTCCAGGTTTCGCCACGCAAGGACTTTTTCATTTAGGGTTTAGGGTTTAGGGGTTTAGGGTTTAGGGGTTTAGGGGTTTAGGGTTTAGGGGTTAGGGGTTTAGGGTTTAGGGGTTTAGGGTTTAGGGGTTTAGGGTTATTTGCATAGTTAGGGCCGCATTTACACCTGCAGTGATGCTTCGGACGATCTGCTACGGTTGTTGCTGTCACTCAGAACGGTGCGACTTCGGGGCACCTTCGTTTTCGTTGGTTGTGTTTCAGGCCGTCGGAAAGTGCTGTCGGGCAACTACGGATGTAAGATCGTGAAGCTGAAGTTCAAAAATGGAGTTCCTACGTGCGAGAATGGTGGTAGTGATGAAACAAGACTAAGCCACAGTGCGAAAATAATAGCTTGACGATTGGGAACCCCACATCAGAGAAATATGCAAAATTCCAAGTATCCTCTCAAAATCCTATGTAGCTTTGTTCGAACCCCGCAAAGACCACATGCAGCCCTCGTATACATATACAGCCTGTCAAACCTTGTCACATGTTAGAAGCCTTATGAAAATTCCAACAGACCCTAAACCCCAAACCCTAGAACCTAAACCCTATAGACCTAAACCCTAAGACCCAGCTTAAACCGCTAGGCGACGACTTCGAAGCTGGTCCCAAGCCCACAGCGGCACAATTCCACCAGGCAACGCACTTGTTTAGGGTTGAAAATCCGGATCCATTATGATTCTTAGGGTGCAGGGTTTAAGGTTAAGGGGATCAGTATGATTCTCGGCCGTAGGGTTTAGGGTTCAGGGGATTCATATATATATATATATGTATATGTATATGTTGTCGTTTTTGTTGTGCAAGCTTTAATCTTCAGGGGCCGGGTAGGTTTCGACGATGTTGGGTCCCTTGTTGATGAAGCTTCTTCATGGGCCGGCTGTGGAGGGTTTGTAGGTTGTTCGGGATTGTAGCGATGTTGGATTTTGGAGGGTTTTTTGTGTGTTGTGGGTGGGGCTCAACAATTTTCAGGGCTCGGGGTTTAGGGTTGCGGGTCCGCTTTCTGAGGCTCTGCGGGCTTTTTCAGGGTGTAACGTCTAGGTCTTCCGGGCGTTGTGTTCAGGACTCCGGGTTTTCGGTGTAGGGTTCCGGGCTAGGGTTTAGGGTATAGGGGTTTAGGGTTTAGGGTTTAGGGTTCAGGGGAGGTGGCGGTTCACGGGTCGGATAACACGCAATGCCAGACCCTATATGCATCTTGAAAGACAATAAAAGGAGAGCCCGAGGTCGATGAATGAGTAACAATGCCGCCTCAACTAGTTGTATGCATCAACCTGGATTCAACACCCGAAAATTTGGCAAACGGCAAGAAGCTAAAAACAGCCTTATGACACCCTACTCTGAGCCCTATAGACCCTCATAGCACCAACCCCGAATCCCTAAACCCGAAAAGCCGTACAACCCTGCACCTTAATAACCCTGACTGCCAAACCCTAAACCCCAAAATGCCCTGAACCCTAAACCCTTTTAGACCGTGTCAGATGCAAGTGGAGTTGGAGCGGTCTAGAAGACAGCTCGCAGAGGAGCGGCAGGCAAGGTCCGCACATATAAAGTTCTTGTAAAAGGGTCCTCTAAGGGCTTGAGTCGGGATCTATTCAGGTTTCTACAGCAGGGATCTATTTGTGGGGTTGCAGCCCGGGGTTAGTAGGACTCAGGGTTCGGTGTTATGGGTTTCAATTTCTAGGGATTTAGAGGCTTTGGGTGTAGGGCGTAGGGGTTTAAAGTTCAACCTCTTCAGGTTTAGATACTTTGGGGATGTTCAGTGTAGGTTTGAAAGGTTAGCTTTCAGGACTGAGGCCTGGAGGGTTCAGGGTTTAGATTTTGAGGGCTTGAAGGTTTGAGGATTTAGTTTTTCGATTTTGGGACTTAGGTATGAGGATCGAGGGTTAGGGGTTTAGGCTTCCGGTCTGTTACTTGGCACACCTCTCGATGGGCTTGAAAGGGTATTGTGTGTTGCTCTGGGGTTTGGGCTTTGTAACTCTGATCCTCCATTCTTTAGCCTCATATACACTCTCATATACTTAGTAGTAGAGTAGGTAACCTTTAACCTCTTTGGGTACTATAATCCCTATATGATCCCAAAGGTTAACCTTTGGTTCCCCTAAGATACTGGACAAGTAGGTATAAAACGCTGCTTTATAGTTCCAAACGTTTGCCTTCGCTACCCTCGGAATCCTGATTCAACCCTTACTTGCGGGACCTAAAGATGTCATAGATGTTGCAGAGAGCACTTCAGCCCCCGAAAAAGCAGCCCAGCCCGGCCCCCGCCCCCCCCCCTCACACGCCCTCCCTCCTCTCGCCCCCCTTGCCCTTCAAGGTGAGCCACTGCAAAAAAACAAGTCCCAAAGCCTGCAACCCTGACCGCCCAAACCCTGAAGACCCAAGCGGACCTTATAACATATTTCAAGAATGTAGGGGGTTGAATATGTAGTATGAGGATTCCACAGGGCCACTACATTTAATAAGCATATATAGTAAATATGTACTCCCGGCAACCCTAGTTGGATTGTTTTTTCTACGATGTATCAACCCCCAAATCCTGTTGAGAACCCTAGTAGGCCTTTATAGGATCCGTAGAAGCCGGATACAGAAAGCGAGTTTTCCAGGACATCAGAATTCCGAAGAAACCCAGCCACCAGGTCACACAGAAGCTGCGAGAGCTCCTTGTCATGCAAAATGCAGCTACCCGGCCGCAAAGATTCATTCGATTGATAGGTTGGGGGTTTCTGGGGTTCCGGTGTTAGGGTTAGCTTTTGGTGTCAGGTCAAAAGAGAAACAAAATCACTTCAAGCCTGAACTCTAGACCGCTAGTTGTGGAGTTTTCCCGTTTTTTGTTGCTGCTTCCGGGGGAGGAGGTGTTGGATGGTGTTGGAAGTTTCGTTCCATGAGTGCTAGATTGTCATGGCGCCTGACGCCTTCCTAAATATCTGAGGGCATGCTGGGCCCTATGCTCAAGGCCCGCTATGAGACAGGATCCATAGTTTCAACAGGCCGCCATTCATCATTTCACAATTCACGCCCCCCCCACACCACCGCCCTCACCCTGCGCAACGCATTCGACAGCCGCAGAAGATGGGTCGCATGACTCAGCCTTATGAGAGGGAGCTACCTAACCCCACTCCTTACAACAACTGAAGCACGAGAACTGAGCTCCTCCGTGAAGCGAAGCCCTTAACCTTACACCCAGGAAATAGCCGACTGAACATTTGGAATTTTCAAAGCGAAACCTATACCCTAAACTCCTATTTCCCAATGTAAACGCCTATAGCCGCTTCATAACGCCGTGCAACACACTCCTAAACTCTTCACGCCCTGCAAGACACTTCTAAACTCCTCAATCCCAAGACTCTAAACTCCGAATTCCCAGGCCACCCCATGGAAGCCAGCAACTGCTAAACCCTACCTATAGTCTCCATTGTAGTTCCCTTTTTTGGTTAACCAAAATCTCTATTATACGGTCCTAACCATAAAACTGGTTAACCAAAACAGGAACTACAATGGAGACTATAGCTAAACCCTAAACCGGCAGGAGTATTCGCAAGAGATCACCTCGTTGAACAATACCAACGAGCACCTAAGAGGCGAGATATTAGACCTGATCCAGGACTTCTTGGTGGGGCTTAATTTTAATATAGGGGCCTCAATAATTACCAATACTACTTTGGAGGTTCCTTATTATAAATATAGCATAATGGGCCCCAAAACCCTATTCGAATTATTAAGGCCCCTTTGTTACTTCCTTCCTTAAAAGGTCACCCGTTGAGGGTCTCCTTCAAGGGCCACCTGACGGGTTCTACAAGGGTTCCCGTATGGGTTCCCGGACGGTTCCATAAGGATTTATTTATGTTTTTTTTGGCAAGTGTTGTAAGGGTTTCATCGGTGTCTCTCGTGGTGTTCTCGGTTGGGTTGCAGAGAAGGGCAACCCTAAACAATGATGCTACACGGTACTCAGGCCCTGCAGTGGGTGGTGCTACCAGTAGTTTTTTGCCGTGCTGACCGCTCCTCTAGTAGCAGGTTCATGTTTTGCTACATGCAGTTGCAGGGAGAGGCCTGGGATGTCCCTCAACCTTCCCGAAAGCTGAAATATTATGAGCTCCTTTCCAAAAAGCAAGCTAACGGAACAGGCCTCTGCATGAAGAACCCTTTACCCTGAACCCATAAGCTTTAAGCCGTAAACCGTACAAGCTTCTCTAAAACCCTAAACCATGAACCCTAAACCCTAACCCCAAATTCATAAGATCCCGCAATGGCTGGTGCGGCTCACGACTTTTTGAAAAGGGATCGCTACCCTGGTCGGGGGCTGAGGGTCAATATTTATGAGGTTTAGTGTTTACTGCATGGGGCCGGAATGTTTCGCTTCAGGTTGTGGTTTATATTGTGCTATGATGAGTTATGGGGGACGATGTAGGAATATTTTTGCTAAGCATACCCAAAAATACAGAGCCGGTGCAAACCCCTCATTGTACAGAATGTGGTTACTAGTTATCCAGACCACTGCATTGCCATTGTATCAACCGGAGCACCCAATGCAATCCTACCCACCTAAACCAAAAACCCTATAAACCCTGGACCCTAAGTCTTATAAGCCCTAGACCTTAAAACCCTATAAAGCCTATAAGCCTATAAGCCCTACCTAAATCTTTAACTCTAAACCCTATAAGCCCTAAACCCTAAACCCTATAAGCCCTAAACCCTGACCCCTAAAACCTTCCTGCCGAAGGACTTAGAGGCCACTCTCTGCGGCCAGCCAGGACAGACCCCAGCAGCGGAGAATCTCGTATCGACCTCGGTGTTTTTTTTTCGGGGTCTAGGGTGTATCGACCTCGGTGTTTTCTTTCGGGGTCTACGGTGTATCGACCTCGGTGTGTTTTTTCGGGGTCTAGGGTGTACCGACCTCGGCGGTTCTTGTTCAGGGTTCAGGGTTTAGGGTGTACCGACCTCGGTGGTTGGTGTTCGGGGTTCAGGGTGTACCGACCTCGGTGGTTCTTGTTCAGGGTTTAGGGTTTAGGGTGTACCGACCTCGGCTATTTCCGGAAAGGTCCAACTGTCCAAGTACCTAATATTTCATATACTTTCCCCAATATCCCAAATGCTGACTTACTTAACTTCTATCCGAAACCCATGCACCGAATTGCTGGGTCCTTCGGGCCCTCAAGGCTCTTTCATGAAATGCAGGACCCTATGGTCGACCCAGTAGTGGGATTCTTGTTACAATGACCCTCCAGTGAAAATGAATCCTTAATGATTCTCTGAGGCTTACCACTGCTGGTGACTATTCTGTCAGAGCAGCCTGTGTCTGTCCTTGCTTGGCTGTTCTTATCTTGTCTCACGATACCTAAGTCGCGAACTGTTGTTAAATGCCTGGGTTTACCAAGTCTTCCGGCGATACCCTGAAATAGGGTAGCGACCTGGTACTCTGATCATACAACAGCTAGGTGCCCCAGTAGTACCCTTTTACCCTTTTTCTTTTTGGGTTCCCTTATTAAAACCGAATAGTAGGAAAAAGGGTACCCTTATTATTAAGGGGCTACTGGGGAACCTAGACAGTAAGATAGACCGTGCGCACCTTGCCGATCAGTCATGTATTTGTACTCAAACAGATCCACACACCCGATCCCGTCATTATCAAGGCCTCTCGATGCCCGATATGCATCTGGCAAACGCTAGTCCGACTGAAGCACTCCTCACTACTCCACAAGTATGTGTTAACTGTTAACTCAATTGGCAGACTGTCGACAAAGACACGTGACATTCGGTACGTTTAAACTTTTCAACTCGGGGCGGAGACCGTGCATGTGTCGTCCGAAGATCCGTTGGACAGTGTGTAAAATGGAATTTGTGGCCATGATGCATGAGCTGCACGCACCCCAGATTCCGAAATGCGACTTTTTCTTGTGGTCGCTGCTGTAAAGGGCTGCACTTACACCGCTGGTGTGTAACATACCGGTGCGGTTTCTGACCGAAGTAGGGTACGCCAATTGATGCGTGTTACCCGTCCTCAGAGCATGGCAACGACTCTTTTGTCACCTCCCTCTAGTTCTTTGAAGTTCTTTGTGTTCCTTCTCTCATCCGATCCTGTCTCTGCTGAATGCACCAAAACCCTAGTTAAGCACCAAACAACCGACGTATTTCATGACCGCGACACATCTCCATGTTTTGTGCAATGCTTGTACATGTATGCTGTTTGCTAGTTCGTCGAACTCAGTATGCCTGCGGGCGTTGCAGAAAAGTCATGAGCACATACAGAGCTGGGCCCAAGAGACTATGAACTCCCAAGGCATTTCGAAATGTAGCATCCCAAGCCCTAAATACGAAACTGGGTTTACGGCTTTAGGCTTGAAGGCCCGAGGTTCAACACTCTAGGGAGGAGGCCCAGAGACTTAGTAAGAAGGGTTAGCTAACGGTTAGTACATAAGGTAAGCAGTCCATGTTCCAATCTGTGGGGTCGACCCTGAACCGAGAAGCCCAAGCCGCAAATGCTCGCTTGACATTCAATATTGGGGCTGAGGCCTTAGGGTTTAGGGTTGATAAACTATGTGTTGAAAACCCTCCGAGCTCGAGAATTGAGCCTTAAATCAGAAGTTCTGATCGTTTGACCCTCGCAACCTGCACCCTTAGAACCATGAGTCCCCCATCGCAACACGCCGATGTGGGGGGTCGAATATTTAGCAGTAGTGACCCCCTGCGTCTTCATAGATCATGCGTCGATATACCCAATGCGAGCCTTTTGCTAATTGTTGCGGCCAAACCGACCCTAAAACCCTAAACCCTAAAGCCTTAAACCCTTAACCGAAAACCCTAACGCCCTCAACCCTAAACCTCAAAATCCTAAAGCCCCAAACCCTATACCCGATAATCCTAAAACCCTAAGCCCCGAACCCGAAAACCCTGAAGCCCTGAACCCCAAGCCCTGAACCCGAAAAACCTAAAGCCCTAACCCTCTGCAATCCCAAAGGCCACCATGAAGAGGGCCGTTTCCAAGAGATGCCTGACCAGTGAACCGCGCCTCTGCCCTTCTTGTCGTATTTGGGTTTGGGGCTTAGGGTTTTTGGATCATGGTTTGGGATTTAGGGCTTATACTTTAGGGTTTAGGGTTTGGGGCTTAGGGTTTTTGGATCATGGTTTGGGATTTAGGGCTTATACTTTAGGGTTTAGGGTTTGGGGCTTAGGTTGAGGGTTGAGGAGGGTTGGAGTTCGTTTGTAGTGCAAACAGTCAATTCGTAAAGGGTTCCCAGTCGAGATTTCCTTAGCATGAGGTAAACCCCTAAAACCCTAAACCGACCCTAAACCCCTAAACCTTTATAGTACCCTAAAGGACCCCTTAAAGGAACCCTTCAAAGGGTGGAGGTTGGTTGAGGGTTTAGGTGGCGAAGTTACTCCGACGAATGCCGACTATCGATTTCAATGGGCTCCAGTGGTGGAATGAAGATAGGTGGGAGGATTCCCATTTCAGAGCCTACGTTAATGGATATATATATACATATACATACATAAATATGCATACATATATATATATATATACATATACAAATGTGATCGCCCCCCTCTTTCTCGTGGACAGACACATGCCCTTTCAAGCGAGTCGTAGCGCTTGATCTGTCATCGGACATTGCGTATGTATATTCTTTACAAGGGATCCTTCATCCTCCCTACTCAGATGAGAAAGAGGTCAAGGAGTTCTTTGCCCTGCTGAGTAGTTCTCTAAATTAAGGCACCTTTGAGGGTCCTTTTCATATGGGTGCCGTACGAGTTGGGGTGCCGAACAAGGGACCCTAATTTAAAGAGCAACCCATCTGCTAAAGACCGAAGGTCGAGAGATGTCATCACGACGAACAGTCATCCGCGGTTTCATAAGGCGACGTTGGATTTGTCGACCTAACGTAGGGGCTTAAATAAGTACCATTACCATTTTGAGGCTCCTTTGTATAACCATAGTAGAGTATGCCCAAACTCGAATTAACAAGGCCCCCACACTTCACCGCAAGGTCTAAACGATAAACGCCCCAAACGCAAGCCCTAAAGCTCCAGGCCCCTTCTCTTTTGTCGATTCCGTTGTGAGGGCGAAACTCCTCTAAACTCCCCAATCCTTGTTTTCGCAGTTCGGCTATAGGGCATCCCCTTGCAGGGTTTTGCGTTCTCGGGTTTTCGAGCTCAGGGGTTTTAGGATTGTAGGGCTTTGATTTTGGGTGGGTTAGGGTAACGGGCTACAAGGTTCAGGGGTCGTCATTGCTCACGCTCCAGCCATTGGCTCTAAAGCCATAGTATGACAGGATGCGTTTTGTGATGACGTCAATATGATCGCTAGGCTTTCTGAATCTTAGGTCCCAACATCATACTCCCTCCTTATGACTTATAGCTCCACTTCCGAGCCTCCAACTTTAAACTCGAGCTCCTCAACCCAAAGTGAGATGCCGCTCAGGCCTGTTGATCTCCAGGACTGATCCAGGACCCCCCAAGGGCCCTTTAATAGAGCCCCTAGGGCCCTGAATGGTGTTAGTTCGGGTATATTAGAGGGTAGTTGGGGGGGGTCTGCGATTAACTGGCAGTTTTGAGTTCATTAGTTAGGGTTCTCTGGTATATGGCTAGTATCGGGGAGCCAAAGCTCCAGTCTAGGTGTTCAACTCTTC
Source organism: Symbiodinium sp. clade A Y106 (assembly GCA_003297005.1). Classification (NCBI taxonomy): domain Eukaryota; class Dinophyceae; order Suessiales; family Symbiodiniaceae; genus Symbiodinium; species Symbiodinium sp. clade A. Next base: position 135,507 of record BGNK01000859.1, read on the forward strand.
CCTAAAATTGTAGATACCCGTTTTTTCTAAAAGGGGACTTCTTATCCGAGTCCTCTTGCAATTCTACAATCCTAAATTCAGGGAAAGCGTTTATCAATAAGGCCCATTTAGATGATCAAGCCTGAAAACCCTTAAAAACCCTGCCGCTAACCTTACAAGATACAAGACTCGTTTTTAAGCCCTCTTCTTGAATAGTTTCAAATTCCAAAAGCTCATATGCGGCCCTGTCAAAAGCCTTGGTTTGGGTAGGTCTTTCATGTAAGGGTTTAGGGGTGTATAACCCTTGATGCAGCCCCTTGTTGTGTTTCAGGGGTTTATAACCCTTCTTCCCTAAACCCTACACCCTCAACCCTAAACCCTTTGCTGCTGAGCTGAGGATCCCACAAGAGACCGGATCACTGAAAGGCTTGGCCATCGACGGTGCCAAGGAGGGGACCGAAAAGTTGTCATGCGCCCTGGATGCACTGGGGCCTTAATAATTAGGGTTTAGGGTTTAGGGTTTCTGCTGGGGTTGTACTATCGCTATGCCTGTCGCAAACTATGGTCATTGCTTGTGGAATCCACTATCAAGTTTCCCTTAAACCCTAAACCCTAAACCCCCAAACCCATGGCCCTAAGCCCCAAACCTTCTATTGTCCGGTCTCTGCTTGTTTAGGTTACTATCAGGTGTAGCTGAATTGAAGAAGCGGGCATGGTGCCCTTAAGGTTGAAAGAGGCATCTATGTCGGAGTGGTAGGAGGCTTGGTGTAGGGTTCAGGGCTTAGGGTTAAGGGTTTAGGTCGTGATTTCGGGATTCGTGGGTCCCTGGTGCTTTTTCTGAAAGTCTTCATGATTCGAATGCAGGCGAAAGCCACAAGATCCAAGCCCTAGGCGTTCTTAGTCTGCAGGCTCTAGGCGTCCATTGTCTCTACGCCCTGAAAAAGGGATGAGGGTTGCATGGGCGGGGGTCCCCAAAGTTGGGGCTTTAATCTAGGTGCCCCAGTAGTACCCTTTTACCCTTTTTCTTTTTGGGTTCCCTTATTAAAACGGAATAGTAGGAAAAAGGGTACCCTTATTATTTAGGGCCTACTGGGGAACCTAGTGTTGGTTACCTATGCTATTTTGGGGGGTTCCGTATTTTAACTATAGTGTTTAATGGGCCGCAACACCCTGTTCTAATTAGGCTTTAATCTAGGTGCCACAGTAGTACCCTTTTACTCTTTTTCGTTTTGGGTTCCCTTATTAAAACGGAATAGTAGGAAAAAGGGTACCCTTATTATTAAGGGCCTACTGGGGAACCTAGTAATAATTACCTATGCTATTTTTGGGGGTTCCGTATTTTAACTACAGTGTTTAATGGGCCACAACACCCTATTCAAATTTTTAAGGCCGCTATAGTGGAGGATCGAAACCTGGAAACTGCAGGGTCTGGCTACACCTCCCGAGATAGCACATACACATACAGGGGCCTTGAATCATTGAAAGACGATACTCCGGGCATTACATGCTCAGGTGGATTAAGATGTGCAGTGTTTTATATGGAGGCAGGCCGGATTCTGAGCACAGCAACGGTGGCTGCGCACTGCAAATACCCTTCAAACGAGTAAGATACATCAAATTTCATTACATCATACTAAGGATCCATCTGTAGTGAAAGTTCCTTCTTCATGGGGTATTGGGCGCTTCGCCTACGTAGATCTGAGAAACCTCTCAATGGGTTCTTGTCAGATGGTGACGAGATGTGCCCTTGTGACAGATGCTTGTTCAGGCATGGCTTCGTCTTCATCAGTTAGTTACCCAAGAAATGCTCGGTCTTGATTTCGGGATGGTCAGGATTTTGGATGCTTGCGGGAATTTCCTTCGCGTTTCAGGGCATGTATAGTTCGACGGGCTGCCCGTCACTGTGCAACAGGCTGGCTGTGATTTTGCCGAGGTATCATCCCGAATTGGAATGAGATCATGAGTGCCCTGCCAGCAACAATCCAGGTCTGGAAGGGTCCGCATTAAGTGTGTGCTTTGTGGGTACAGAGATCCGGACAAAGTGTAGTCACACCTGCCCAAGTCTTACACAAACAGCCTGTTGTACCTAGTTGTTTACGCCCATATAGCTCTTGTTGTTGGCTGGCTGCCCTCAATTGCAACACTCAGAAGCATCCAGAGACAGCTTAGGCGAAAAGGGTAAGTTTTTTTTTTTTTTTGCGAGGGGTCTGAATACATGGTAATACTATCCCGATGGCTCCTATACACATGTGACATGTGTATGTATCTATATGTATGGATGGATGAAGGAATGGGTGGATCGATGTATTTATGTTATGGTACGGTGCGTTACGTTACGTTACGTTACGTACGTACGTACGTATGTATGTATGTATGTATGTATGCATGTCTGTTTATATAGCGAGGGAGGGAGGGAGAGAGAAAGAGAGAGAGAGAGAGATAGATCGATAGAGGGGAGAGGAGAGAGGGAGAGTGAGGAAGGGTAGAGTGGGAATTGTGTTGGGGTATAGAGCCTATGGGAATGCGCCCTCAAGTAGTATAGTATAGTTTAGTATGTCTTAACATTTTATAGTATAGCGCAGTACATTATAGTATAGTATGTTCTCTTAGGAGAGGCACCCTCAACCCTCACCCGTTACGTGAGACCCGGAAGTCCAGAAAGAAGAATGCCCCAATTGCCTAAGTACAGGGCCGAAGCCCTCTAAACTCGAACCCTGAAACCCCGTCCTAGGGTTTAGAGTTTCGTGTTGCAGAGTTTAAAGTTTTAGGGTTTTAAAGTTTTCGAGTTTCAGGGTGTAGGGTGAGACCAGGTGCAGCCCCAAGGAACATTAGCGCTGGCCCCAAGCAAGAAGTCCCTCGCCGAGGACATATTGGTGGGCCGGCAGCCAAGGAGGACGACGGACACAGCATCGGCGCCTTGGCCCGGTATATAGTCCTTAGCTGCTTAGCACTCTCTCTCCCTCCCCCCCTCCTCACCCTCTCTTTGTCTCTCCTTGTGTCTCTCTCTCTCTCTCTCGCTTTCTGTTTCCAGACTCCGAGGAGGACTTTCGATTATCCCACTGGTTTTAGGATTTAAAAGCTTAGAGTTTGAGGGGGTTCTGGGCCGTGGGACTTCATTTCCTGGGAACTCTTGGTTTTTATCAGCTTCAGGAGAGTTTGGGCTTTTTGTTGCAATAGTTTGCTGCCAATGCCTCGTAAGTTAGTATAGGCTTCTGGATTTTCCATTATGGTACAGTCGTCTATGGACTAATAGTACTGATGATGTAGGCTCCTACAAACACCACGACAAGCACGAAGCATCACGCACCCTAAACCCTAAACCCTCAGCTGGCTCACGTAACCTGGGGTCTCCTAAACCGTGATGCCCTAAGATCCGCACGCCCCAAGATAAATCTTCAAAATTCCGAAAACTAGCACCCCTCAACATGACCGCATAGCCCTTGCAAAGACCACAATACACAATTTTTTTAGAGATCCTAAGAACGCAGCTAAGCCGTCCAATGAAGGACACTCATCCCCAAAACCTGTACCCTAAACCCTAAACACTACCCTAAACCCTAAACACTACGCTAAACCCTAAACCTTAAGCCCTTTAGACTGAATCCTAAAGACAAACGGGGCAAAAGCCGAGGCAGCCTCCTGACACGCTCCGGCTCGTCCGTGTCCAGTACGCCTTCCCTCGAAGATGTGCAGCGCGCTTAGTTCTGCTGGAGTCTTGTTAAGGAACTTAGTTTAAGTTGCCATAATTTAGGGTTCCATTAAGGGTTCTAAAAGGGCTTAGGGTTTAAAGGAATGTAATTAAAGTTACCATGATAGGGATCTACAGTAAAGAAGATGGTTTCCTTTATTATGGTAACTTGAATGAAATCCCTGAACAAGAACCCAGTCTGGCCTTGTACGAGTTGAACCCTACCTTAGCCCACCAGAACATACTTTTTTTGTACTGTCCCTACAACTTCCATAGCAAGGTTTATAATATTAACCCAGAGGGTCCATATACACTACCTATGGAATTAGGCCCCCAAAAAACCATCCCCATTATGGTTTTGGGGCCTAATTCCATAATGGTAGTGTATGTGGGACCCTCTGGGTAACCTACAGAACAGTAGGGTAGGCGAAGGAAACCCGAAGTTTGGCCTTTAGCGCTGTTGAGTTTGGGCTTTTGGATTCAAACTTCGGGGCCTCAGGTGCGAAAAAAAAACCTTAGGCCCCAGATCCGAAAAATCCAACCAACCCAAGTTATCTGATGGTGCAGGGGATTTTGGATCAGAGCGTGTTTTTCGGTGCTGAGGAAGCAGTGTACCATAATCAATTGTCAAAACTTTGGGTAACACTCCGGGGTTTCTGTAGCTGCCAGCCTAGCATGCCTCGTGATGTTCGCAGGAGGCCGGCCAGAAAGCCGGCCCGAAGAATCCGGCACAACTACAGTTACGAGGTCAAATGCTCGTATAACGGACGGATGAATCAAGCTCGCTTCATCAGCTGGCTGAAGGAAGAGTGTGCAAAGCAAGTCTCCGGGCGCACTTTGCGCTTGACGATGCAAGCCGCAAACAGCAAGAAGCTCAAGGACAAGTACAACTACAACATACGCTGCGCCACGTGCACAAAGTGCTCGTTTCGTGGGCGTGGACTATGCGATCTGAGCACGCGCAAAATGCGGCTGAGAGCAACCCCAGCATTGGCCCATGGGGATTTTCTTCGGATCTACCGGAAGCCTACAGACAGAGGGGAAGCAGGTGGGACTCAGTGAAAACTCCAAAGCCATGCTTCGCAAGCTCATGGAGAAAGGAAACACCCTCCGCGTCCAGGCGCTCATTCAGGACCATCAGCAGTACCCTCAACCCGAAACTTTAAGTCCCAAACCCTAAATCCTAAACCCCCGAAAGCCCCATACCGCAGCGAAAGTAGAGTTGCAAGTCTGATGGCTGCGCGTGTGTTGCACGTATGAGCGGCCTAAACCTTGAATCTTAAACCCGAATGCTAAATTCTCTTAGTAGTAGAGGGTAGCCTTTAACCTTTTGGGGTACTATAATCCCTATATGATCCCAAAGGTTAACCTTTAGTTTCCCTAAGATATTGCACAAGTAGGTTCTAGACCCTAAACCCTAAACCCTAAAGCTTCAACCTTGCTTGCATGACTTTTACACCGCTGGAGCTACGCCACCCTAAAACCTTAAAGCCTGAACTCACAAGTTTAAACCCTAAGCCCTATGCCCAGAACTACCAAGATGATACTCCCGAAACTCTATAGCGCTAAACCTGAAGCGCTAAACGCGCTGAGCTCTGAGCTCCATCTGAGATTGGCTTGGGCCGCGGAGTACGGGCATACCCGCGAATCAGAAAGACCTCCAATCCCGAGACCCGAGTTGATTCTTAGTTTCCTATTTCCATGGCTCGTGCTCAGGCCCTTCATTCTTGTGGTTCTGCAAAATCCCCGGAACTCCTTTATTAATTACATTTCTACACCCTGAACTCTGAGACCCTGACCCCGTAAATTACCCAAAAAGCTAGGGTTCAGAGTTGACGGTGTTGGGCACCAGCAACAAAAGCAGAGCAACAGACGGAAAAAGAACGCAACTGAGCAACTGAAAGCAACCCTAAATTCTCTTTCTGAGGTAAGTGACTCCCTCGGTGTTATTGGGGATCCGTTGCACGCGAATTCCTGCGGCTCGGCGCGGCTTCCGCAGTTGCTTAAACAAGTCATATAGGGTCTAGGGTTTTAAAAGCATCCTGCATTCCAGGGTTCTACATTAGGGTCCCGTCAGTTGCTTGAGCCCCTGAGTTGCGGGGAGGGTTTGGGCTATGGGGTCATAGATCGGTTCCGTTTTTGTTGGGTGCGGTTGCACGGCTTACATGGCTTCCAGCAGGACTGGATGGTGAGGTGTGACTTCTTCATGCTAACTTACAGTTTACTTGTCTCCACTGGTGTGCTATGCTCGCACTATTCACTTATGTAATGTAACGTATGTATGTATGTATGTATGTACGTATGTAAGCATGCCTGCATGCATGTATGCATGCATGCATGAGCATTGAGTTCAATATTCTGCGTGGATATATGTATACATTCATGCTAGGCCCCGCTCAATCTTTCGAGGAGTGGTGCGACAGACCTCTTGCACGGATCCGAAGGATGGTCTACGTGTTTAGGATTGTTTACGGTTTTAGGGTTTAGGGTTTTTTTTGAGTTTAGAGTTTTAGGGCCTTAGGGTTTAAGGTTTAAGGGTTTCGGTTTTAGGGCTTATGTGCGCAGACGACTTCAGCATCTAAATGATTTGAACTTGGGTTGTTTTTGTGGCCACAAGGTGAAACTTCATGCTGGGGCTGCGGGTCAAGACAAAACCACACCTCCCCACAAGGGCTCCTTTAACGTAAGCTTTTAATTTCAAGGCCCAGGCCTCGAGCGGCAAGCCGTCTAACTGCCATTTCACCCAAACCCGAAAGCATCTCTACTTCCAGGACCTCCTCAAGCGCCCTTTAATGGAGCTCTTATGGTCCTTGTTCAATAGAAGTAGTGCCTTAGGTTTATGTTCCTGAACTCCAAACCCTTGAATCCCGGAGGCCCAAGAAGACCCAAACCTGATAGGTGACCCGAAACCCTAAACCTTCTAAGTGTCGAATCCCGTGAAGCCAAGGAGCCTGCAGTCAGTGCCAGTTTCACTACCGGCTCCAGAAATGCAAGCGGCGTGCGGCACACCTGGGTTGAGATTTGAGTATATGTTTCAGGTTTGGATTGTTGTGGTTCAGGCTAGGGCTTTGGGTCTAGGGCCGTTAGCATCATAGCTTTCAGCAGTGTCTGGCAGGAGGTAGTTTGTAGTCGAGGGTAAATAAGATAGAACTAGACATGACAGTTTAATTTGGGATGCAGTTTGGGGTATGTGCAGCTTGGGCAAAGACGCGGATGGTGAGATCAGGCATGTGCTTCAGGGTGAACGGCTCGCTCGATAGTCTTTGAGCCGGATCTTACAACTACGGTTTAGGCTTTAAGGTTTTCCGGTGTGGGGCTTCCGCTAACTGTCCAACTTACGATAAGATCATTGTGGAAGGTTCAGGTTTTGCGAACTGTAGATGTGACCACCTTGGGCAGTAAACCCAAATCTCCAAGCTCTTGCCTCCCGTTCCCACAGATGACAACCGCCTAAACCCTCATACCTTAATACCCTACTTCCCTAACCCCCAGTAGGGTTCCTCGGGTCTTGTCGCATTTCGGGGACTTAGAAACCCGGAATCACAAGTAACACCTAAACCCCGCACCCAAAGCCCCAAGCGCAGCTAAGCTCTACACTCCGAGTCCGTCAACCTTCGACCCGGTAGTAACATAAGCGGACCCAAACCCCAAATCCTGGAGCTTGATGTTCAGAGCTGTTCTTGACGGGTATGTACATACATTCAGTTTGTTTATGTTTACTTACTGACTTACTTACACACACACACATACACGTGTACAATACATATAAGTATACACGCATATGTGTATAAGGAAATTCATATATATATATGTCTATATATATATGCATACATATATATATATGTATGTATGTATGTATGTATATGTAAATGTAAATGTATGTGTATATGTATATGTATTTGTATATGTATATGTATATGTATTTGTATATGTATATGTATATGTATACGTATATGTATATGTATATGTATACGTATACGTATACGTATATGTATATGTATATGTATATGTGTAAGTATATGTATATGTATATGTATATGTATATGTATATGTGTATATGTGTATATGTGTATATATATATATGTATGTATGTATATATGTATATATGTATATATGTATATATGTATATGTATATGTATATGAAAATGTATATGTATATGTATATGTATATACATATATATATATACATACCCACATCCATATCCATGTACATGTCCATATACAGGTGTATGTGCATGTACATATACATATACCGAAGCATACACCAAGATACATACATGTACACATACCTAAACATACGTACGTACATTTTCCAGCACGTGAATCCTTGGGTCAAGCCGCACCGCAAGCACCCAAAGCCCACAATGCTGAGTCCCTTGCTGAAACCAGCATTCTCTAGTGTTCCATGATGCGTATAATTTAGCACTGCCCGAAACTCAGTTCTCAATCTTGACACACGAAGGCCAAACTTCCAGAACTCGGGACTAGGCTGGTTTTAAGACGTTTTCATCAGCAAAACGACTCGTAAGGAGTGGCTCAGAATCAAGGATCAGTTGAGGGTCTAGAGCTGCTTCCAGAACAGACCACAGAAGCTCGAAGATACCCTTAAGGCCCCCTAAACCCTAAACCCTAAACCCTAAGCCTAAACCCGTACCCTAAAGGCCCTGCAGCTACGCACGCAATGCGTTCGGAGACCCGGTCTAGTCATCAAAGTCTTGCTGAGGTCCAAGAGCGACTTAGTCGATGCGCAACGCACAAGGACGCAACTTGCATAGGGCCGTAAGGACCTGACATGTGACTCTGTTTCTTTCGATATATGCATGCATGCATGTATTTGTATCTGTATCTGTATATGTATGTGTATCTGCAGCTGTATATGTATATGTGTATGTGTATGTGCATGTGTATGTATATGTATATGTATATGTATGCGTATAGGTATATGTTTATGTATATGTATATGTACATGTGTATGTATATGTATATGTATATGTATATGTATGTTTCTGTGTATATGTATCTGTATATGTATATGTATCCGTATCTGTATATGTTTAGGTATAGGTATAGGTTTAGGAATAGGTATATGTATATGTATATGTATATGTATCTGTATGTGTATATGTATGCATGAACGTATGTGTGTCTAGCTTGTATACATTATATTGTATATATACATATGCACAGTCGCATACTTTGTTGGGTGTGTTCTTGGGTTTCTACTAACAACTGAGTATGCAAGCGTCAATGTCTTGTGGGTCAACCGAAGGTTCGCAAAAATTATGGGGCAAGGGAACCTCAGTATCTCCTCCGATACAGGCTTTACAGTGCAGGGTTTATGCGGCGTGGCATCCCGCACGAAAACACCCGAAATATCTAAGCCCTACAGGGCGAAAGGCCGTGAATGCAAGATCAAGTTGCTGCCTGGGTGTGGGCCATCGCTACGTGTTTTTTGACCTGCACGGGCACCTGCTGGAAATTTGCAGGGGGGGCACTAGGAGGCAGCTAAGGGCCCTTTGCACGGGTTGAAGTCCACGGTTCGGGCCTTGCGGAGTAAAGGTTTAGAGCTTCTAGGCTTTGGGGCTCATGCCAGAGGATTCGTGGCTTCAAGGGGGAATAAGTCTAGTGGCTTCACTGGCAACTCTTCCGTAGACACGCTGTGAGCACATCAGCACATGTGCACATGTGCGTGTCTGTGACGTGGACTCTAGCTGATGTTCAGCAATTCCGAGACTGAAATGTGAGACAAGCCCTAATCCCCAAAGTGGTAGCTAAACCCAGCATCACATGCTCCGAAGCAGAGTGCCTGCAGTACCATTTGTCAACCAGTGCACCTCACTGAGCTGTCGGTTTACGTGTTGCTCAGACGGTGATTTCACTTGGTGTCGCTTCTGATTGCACGTGGCATGCCTAGCTGCAAGGCAGTGATTTAAGTCGGCGTGGTTCTGCTTGCAGACTTATGGGCCTTTCCTCTCTGAAGGCTCACGGATGGCTCAATGCACCTACAGACAAGACTCAGACACGAGGTTGCTGGAACCTGCAGTATGCACGACAGCTTTGCCCTGGTCCACATCCGACAGATTCCCTTACGGTTGTTCCAGCCAGTTCCACTGAACTTCCGCGCAGTAAGTCAGGAAAGCTACAGCTAATGTATGAGAACAGCTTTGGGCTGGGCTGTTGCACCATGAGGGCTCGGACCCTGAACTCCAAACCCCCGAACAAGCAGTACCGGAAGTATCGATCCCGACAATGTAAGCCTTAGATCACAAACCTGGAGCCTTTCATTGTGATGCCTAGACCCTAATGCTTTCGATGCGTATGACTATGTATGTCGGTGGTTACTGTGCATGTGAATGTGCATGTGTGCATACGTGTGCATGCATGCATGCATGCATGCATGCATGCATGTAGGTAGGTAGGAGATAAGCAGGTAGGTATGTATGTATACACACTTAGACAGATAGTTTGTTCGTCAGACAGACAGGTAGGTAGGTAGCTAGATAGGCAGATAATGAATCGGTGGGTATGTAGGTAGGCAGGTATGTAGAGAGATGGATCGACAGAAACGCATAGGTCAGTAGCTGGGTCGGGTCACAGCCTGGCAGAGAGATGTTGAGAGGGCCCGCTGCATGTTCTGTGCTCTGCCTAAGCAGTGCAGAGGTCATGTGGCAGCTCATGCAAGCTTTGTGCCTTGGAGAACGCTGTTGCCGAAAGTCACGGGCAAAAGCCGTAATCCTAGACCCTACATTCCCTAAGCCATAGTTGCTAAGCCACAAACCTGGTATATTACAATCTCTACATAGATAGGGGCTACCAGGGAATCTCGTTTGTACAGGGATTGGACGCCCTCCTGCTTTGTGTGCCTACAGCGAATACTTGAAGATCGTGGGACTTGGCAACTCAGGTAGCCAGAGCTCGTGACCCCAGCTGAGATACTGATAGCTTCTAGCCCTAAAAGGCTTAGGCCCATGCGAACCAGCAATATTATTCGAAAAAAACACAAGTCCTGGAAGAAAATGATTTGGACAATTTAAGATAGAATAACAGTAACACTGACCCACACAAGCGATCCTACATTCTCCAGAAAGAGCTCCTTCCCCATCTTTTCAATACTGCAGGTACGTAACGGATTGCGAACGAGTTCTCGACTTCTTGAAGCCTAAGCCCTTAAGCTTTTGGGGGTTTACGGATTAGGGGTTTAGGGATTAGGGATTGAGGGTTCAGGCTTAATCGGCGCTTTCATGCTATTCCCTGGGCTTCCTTGGTATAGCCAGACGATAGAAAGCCCCAAACCCTCAGTCTAATGATTCAGGCTTCTCAAAAAATGCACAACCCCGCGAGTCGACCTATTCTTCATCCTGTGCAGCCCTCATATGTGTAGCACCGTTTCAGTGTAAAGGTTGCCATATTGGAAGGGCCAGAATGGAAGGTCGCAGCGTTCTGATGTCCCCATTGGTGTGCAAGGTGAGTCCACGAACCATCAAGCCCAACCGCCTGTGTGCGTAACCTTCCATGCGGAGCCGAGTAGGTACCAAGCATGCGCACATGGTCTGTTCAAACTAGCCTAAACCCTAAACCCTAAAACCCTAAACCCTAGACTGTCTCCTTGTATTGATTTGACCTTCACAGAACTATCTTACAAATGCTTTTGGCGGAACCTGATTAAGAAGCCTTTTGCCTTTTTAGGGTTCGTTGTATGAATCCTACTATTTAGGTGTTATAGGCCCAGGGGTTCTTAATCAGGTTCCTACATTAGGCTTCAGGGCTTCAGGGTTCACCTACACTTGTGCATACATGTATGTAGTATAGAGAGATTTCAAGTACATGCACTTATGTGGATACGGTGTTTTTTTGGAATGTGTAGTTTGGCTCTCTTTCATTTCTCTCTTGGCCGACCCTTCCTTTTCGCCAGAACCTTGAACCTTCAACTGAACCCGAAACCCTGGGTGACTTGAAACGAGTCTGTGTAATAGCTAATTCGATTGCCCGGAGAGACAGTTTGCTAAAAACTTGAATGCTCCAACTCATTTTCAGGCTGAGGGTGCTCTCATAGATTTCTGAAGTGTGTGCCATCTATATAGACTGCACTCTCAGGACGAAGCGACCGGGTCCAACACTCTAGCATCACATGGGCTTGGACATGGGCTCACCCGTTTGTAAAGTTCCCTCAACCAAGAAAGTGAACTCCGAATCCCGTGCTGATGCCTTCCCTTCCCTCTCAGCTATCTGGCTGCTTACGGTCTGGAGCCTCCTGATATTATGACCTGGGAGTTTCTGACAATTAGGGGTCCTTGTTTTGGGGCCCTTGTAATAAGGATCCTAGTATTTAGGGTAATATTCGGGTCCCCTATTTTCGGAAACTCCCATATATCACATTAAGCTGTCTCATTATCGGTCATGAGCATTCTTATTGCGCGGCTCTACATTATACCGTGTAAGCCTTCAGCCTGTTGGCTAACAAACAAACGGAACGGATCCGATTCGACTGATTAAGGTGAGAGACCCAGACATGCCAAGGTTTAGGAGTTTAGGGTTTAGGATTTAGGGTTTAGGGTTTAGGGAGTCTCTTATTATACGCGGAACTCCACAAATTGCGGCCCTGGAGGAAAGAGGCCTTCTGTGAATCTGGGTGTAAACTATCGGTTTCGGGTTAAGTTGCTTAGGCGCTAGGCGGCTGAAACGATGACACAGAGGGTGTGTTGGAATGCTTCGGGTGATTCCCATACGCTCTCCGAACCCCATGCCGGAGCCCTATAGCCCTATACTGACTACTGAAGCCAATGTGCTTCATAAAAGAGTATTATCTTCAACACTCTAAGACTCAAGACTCTAAACCCTAAGCCCCCGAGCCCGAGCCAGATATCTCCTCAAGTCTGTTTCGGTCGTAGGCTCCAGTCGTACCCTGGGAGCATTTGGCACATGGAGCTTTGTCGTGCATCTGCCGACTTTCGCAGGGTGTTTGGTATTTATCATTCTGATCATTGTTGCGCTTTTTGGTATGTTGATGATGACTGGCAGCTGGTTTGGATCCTTTCCCAGTATTGCCATTGTATCCCCATGCTAGCCATCCTGATGTGTTCGCCAAGCGTGCGTTATCAGCAGCACAAGCTTTCAGGATATGAGGCGACTGGAAATCTTTACAGTAGCACCGCTAAATACCTTTAGTCTCCATTGTAGTTCCTTTTCGGCTTAACCAAAGTCTCTATTATCGGGTCCTAACCATAAAGCTGGTTAACCAAAAAAAGGAACTGCAATGGCGACTATAGGTACATTCAAAAACCGTAAAAGCAAAAAAACCGAATGCGCACCCCTGGACTCCCTCCCCTGAGCCCGAAAGCGGAGATCCCTATGACCTTAGTAGTAGAGTAGGTAACCTTTAACCTTTTTGGGTACTATAATCCCTATAGGATCCCAAAGGTTAGCCTTTAGTTCCCCTAAGATACTGGACAAGTAGGTATATAAACGTAAGCCCTCAGCCCTGAAACACACTAGGTCTTGGCTCTGCCTCTAGCGAGATGCATGGACCACTCGCATAGAACATAATGTCTGGAGAGAACGTTTAGGGTTTAGGGTGCAGGACAAGATTCCCTGAACCCTAAACCCTCCTAACCCCTAAACCGTATGGTTCCGGTTAGTTTGTCGTTACACGGAAGTATTCGGATGATGGCAGGTTCAGGGTTGTTGTCATGATGTTCAGATTTGTCGGGCCGCTCCGGCTACTGGGTTTATAGGGTTAACGGGTTCGTAGGGTTTAAAGGTTAGGATTTAGGGTATAGCCAACATGGTCAAAAGACATTTACTGTGAAAGCTTCGGCACATGACGGCGCAACTTTCTGTCAGGCAGTGCATGTGAAGTTGCGCTTGCCCGGTGAAGGGCCGAATCGACGTAGACTCCTACCCCAGATCCCGAAAGTCTAAGTCCCAACTCTAAACAGTCTTATGAGTCTTATCCCAAACCCTGAAACCCTAAGCCCCTAAACCCTGAACCCTAGCCAGATCCAGAATATGACAAGGAACATCACCCAGACAGTTCTTGTCCCATGCCCAAACCCCAACATCCATGCCCTACCTTAACCTCAAATGACCTACCTTTTTAAGGACTTATACAAGGAAAATATAATAGGGAACCCTAGACGGGTAGGTTCTTTAAGGTCCAGGTATACCCTAAACCCGAAATCCAAGCCCCTTTCAAGCCGAAGCCGTCCCTAGCAGCCTAACGCCCCCAAGCCAACCAGGCACAAATTACCCTTTCAAAGCGTTCTAGTCAGGGCTTCCTGGCGGTCCCGCATATGTGTTTTTTGTTTTTAACTTTTGAGGTGTTCTTATATATATATATAGATATGCGTTCTGTCTGTCTGGGTATGACAGCGGCCCTTTCGTCCTGATTATAAGCATAGTAAAGTGGGCCCCAAAACCCTGGTCTAATTATTAAGGCCCCTACATTAGCCATTCCCCATACCCAAACCTCCGTACATGGCTCTGCGGCCCTGCGGGAAGGATGCACCCTGAAAAGCTTAGCTTGCAGACTGCAACCGAGTCAATTGTGCATATCGAACAGGCTTCCAGTGCATCTGGGAGGTTTGAGATCTACCTAGCACAGTTTAACTGACGAGTAGTTGAGTAGGCTACCTCAGCACTTAAGACCTTTTGTGGTTGACAAGGTCCAACTGGCCACAGTGACAAGGCTCACTCTGTTCGGGCCATGGAACCAGCAAAAATAAACGCTGCACCTTGAACCCTGAATGCAAAACCGTAGACCCCATAAGCCCGAAGCACTAAACCTTAGTAGTAGAGTAGCTAACCTTTAACCTTTTTGGGGTACTATAATCCCTATATGATCCCAAAGGTTAACCTTTAGTTCCCCAAAGATACTGGACAAGTAGGAAACCCGAACCATCCCTATCCCCTAAACCCGTACACGCCCTTACTTGGGCTTGAGGCTCCTGAGCCCCTTAGCGACTTCTGGGGTGAGTCTTGGGCTGTGTAAGTTTCAGAGCAAAGACCGTCCTGCAACACATGGAAAGCTAATGTAGGAACCTGATCAAGAAACCTTGGGCCTCTATTCGGCTTCCTTATATGAATCCTACTATTTTGGGGTTATAGGCCCAGGGTTTCTTAATCAGGTTCCTACAGTAACAGTAGGGAAGACAAGGGGCACTCGCAGCTTTCAGAATATTCGTCATGCTGCTCGTTTCCTAACTGCTTAACCCTAAACCCTGAACCCTCCTAAGCCCGAAGCCACGTGTGAGTACCAGTATACGTAGAGTAGAGGTTGCCAGTACCTACGTAGGAGCTCAAAGTATAGACTCTATGGTTCCATGGACCCTCTATTTCCCTCTAGTAACTCCCAACCTCTGAAAAGGCCTCCATTCTAGACACATAGGCCCTGAGAGTTGTGAGAGCTTGGAGTTGCACCTCGGAGCATGAGACTGAGGATTGAAAGATAGCAGGGATAAGGGGTTTAGGGCTTTAGGGTTTAGGGTTCAGGGTCTAGGGTTTCTGGGTTTTAGGGTCTAGGGTTTAGGGTTTAGAGTTGGGAATTTAGGTTTTGAAGTTTTTTGGCGTCTGGTTTGGCCGGGAGTTTGGGGCGTAGGTTAGAATTTCAGGTTTCAGCTCCGGGGTCCTAGTTATATGCGTCTTGGAGATCTTAGTAGTAGAGTAGGTCACCTTTAGCCGTTTTGAGGTACTATAATCCCTATATGATCCCACAGGTTAACCTTTAGTTCCCCTAAGATACTGGACAAGTAGGAGGTGTTTGATTGATCTGGATCTGGCCTGTCTTTTGAGCATCACCCACGGGGAGTTATGAACACGCTGGCCTATCGCCACCTACTGGCACCCGTAATTCTTTGCAGTCAAAAGAAATCGCGCCTGCCTGGGTGAACATCTGCCTGCTTCGGCTGCGTCTTGTTGCATTATCGACATCAGCAGCATCATGGCATCACCATCAGCATTGGCAAGTTTCCGTTTCTTGTATCCGACCTCACGACGACTGCGACGACGACGACCACGACTACTTCCACACTACTACCACCAGCACTGCGACGACGACGACGACTGCTACTACTACTACTACTACTACTACTGCTACTACTACTTATCAGTATATTCTCAGTTCTCTCCGCCCCATACTGTTGATGACCAAATCCTGCATTACTTCTGCTTAAGATAACCCTACACATCCCTAAACCCTGAAAACTAACGCCGTAGGCAACACTTGTCTAAGATATTCGCATTTTCCAGGTCATGGTGCAAGGCGTTCGTTCACTAACCCAGAGGGTCCCACATACACTACCATTATGGAATTAGGTCCCCAAAACCATAATGGGGATGGTTTTTTTGGGGCCTAATTCCATAGGTAGTGTATATGGACCCTCTGGGTAATCTGCCAAACCAAAGACAACAACCCTGGGAGCCCTTGGCTGTTTGCCGTTTTGCTGGCATTCCCAAAGGATCCCAGATTTAGGGTTTAGGGTTTAGGGTTTAGGGATACTTCCAGGGGATGTGACTAGGGGTCCTACATTCGACATATCATTACGGTTCGTGTAAGTAGTATAGAATCCTGAAGCATTTCCAATATGCTATTCCTTTGAGTTTCTTAAAACACATCTCAACACGCCGCTCCAACCCCAACAGGAGCCCTATTCAAGTTGTTAGGGCCCGTATAGTATCTCCTATCTGGCTACATCGGATCCGTGGAGGGGCATCGAGATCGTCGCCAAACCCTGAAAGTAGTAAAAGCAACTACATTCCATGTTCAGGACGCTTCACGCAAACCCCCAACCGTACACCCCAAACCCGAAACCCTAAACTCAAACCCGCAAGCCTGAACCCCAAAGCCAAATGGCAAAGAGCAAATCCTCAAGCGTTGCAGGTGCTCCCCGAGAAGCGGGAACCTCCTGCCGAGGACTCGATCCGCTCTTCGTAGCTTCGGGTTTTATGTTACAAGGATTTAGGGGCTTAGGGTTTAGGGTTTAGGGGTTCGTGGTTTTGTCAGGGGTTTCGGGTGTCGGATTAGGGAATTCAGTGTGCTTATATTAGAGGGCGGAGAGCTTTATGGTTTCATCTTAGTGCTTAGTGTTCCGAATGAATTGGGGTTATCCTGCGGTGGAAGCTTTGAGGTGGGGAAGGAGGCTGTAAGGTTCGCGGAGACAGGAGTGAACGTCTTCAGGTTGTTCAAAACCCTAGACCTTAAACTCAGAAAACCCTCAAGCCCATACGATTAACCCCAACCCCTAAGCCCTGTAACCGCAAACCCCTTAACCCTAAGCCCATAAAGCCTAAACCCTAAGGGTTGGAACAAGGCTTTCTGATTGTGCCTTCGGCCTTTGGCGTCGACGGGTTGGATGCTGCAGTCTTTAGGACGTGGTGTTGAGGGTGTCGGTTGCTGGAAACATAGCGGCATACATAATTAATGATAATTCCGCCCTTCGCTTTCGTCATTTTCGCTCTTCAAGACTTGGTAAAATCGCCCATATATACTGTTTTGGGGGTTCCTTACTATAGCTAGTAGGCTATTAACATAGCATCATAATTTACCCCAAAACCCTATTCCAATAAGTAAGGCCCTTACATTACTCTCCAGACAGAGACGACGCGCTGTATGTATAGTCCATCTCCTTTGCTTTTGCTCGATGCCCTGTCAGACATTCTGGTACTATAGGGGCCTTAACAATTACCTAAACTATGGTGCGGGCTTCAGTATTGTAATTATAATATAATGAACCCCAAGACCCTATTTCAATAATTAAGGCCTCTATATTATGGGCGGCGCGACAAGTTGCCCTTTTCAACACGCATAGGCCTTCCAACTCCCTGGGTGGCTACCTGGAACACCAGCTTTCGTGAATGGGAGAGCACACTAGTGGCACAAGACAGGCTACGTGTGATCACGGCTTTGCTTCGCAAAGGCCCTCGGTGCCTGCAGGAAACCAAATGGCAGTATGGTGCCCGAGAGCACATGCGTGCGCTGGTGTCGCTGTTAACGGTGCAAGCTGGGAGGTTGCCTTGTACCGGCCCCTTCGAAGGTAGAACAACAAGAAGAAGTTATGTATGCCAGGCTTCATCTGCAGCGTTCGCGTTTCGCAGATTACCTCGCTCAGCGCACAGTGACCCTACAGCCCACAAAACCGCAAGACCTTGAGCTCAACGCTGACCTGCTTCACTAAATCAACTCCGCTTTTTTTGGGGGTTAATTCAGGTTTTCATAGAATCCCGGATTCAAACTTGTGGGACAAAACCTTTCGCAGAGTCCCCACCCTCTTGCAGTCGTGACATCCCGCAAATTCTCGAGAGATTTGATTTCAGCTATGGCGTCTTCGGCTGTCTGGTCACCTCGGCTTCTACGGTCTGTTATGCATGCCGGACTCGTTGGTAACAATACGTTATATATATATATACACATATATACATGTTCATCATGCAACCCCACCCCCCAAAAAGAATCTAATTTTATAACAATGACGACTAAGCATTCCGACACCAAGAACTCTAAACCCCTCTGTTAAAGCTCAGCTCTCTTGGCACGGCAGGAGGAGGAAAGGCCCAGCAAGAAGCAAAAGCGGGTTCCTTTAGACGAGGCAGACGCGGAGCAACTGAAGGGCTCAGGGATGCTCAGGGCTAAGGAGTTTAGGCTTTAGGGTTTAGCGTTGTTTGTTGTTTAGGGGTGTTGGGCTCAGTGTTGCAGGTTCGAGAATGGAGATGTGCGGCTCTAGAGTTTGGGTTTTGGGGTTCAGGGCAGTTGGATGCCTGCCGAACTAAATGGCACTATGGGTTGCGAAAAAGCTTGGAGCATCCTGCGGCATCGTTGTAAAGCCTCGGCATTCGGCACGCAGAGACCCGCAGCTTGGCTTTCGAAACATGTTGGCCAGTGCTTCTGTCGACGCCTAGGAAGATGTGTCAACTCCTACGCGTACTCAATTCTAAACCTCAATCCTGAAGTCCACACCCTAGACGCTAAAGCCCCAAAACTCCGCTGCGAGGTGCCGCTGATGCACACGTACACATCCGACGCTGGCTGCCTCTACGTGTACCCTGGGTTTCGAGTGTACTCCACACTGCCTGGATTATGCATACATGCAAGGGCATACATACATGTATCTGCAATGGGCGCATCTGTACTTTAAAAATACAGTCTAACTACAGCACGTAGTAAAATACAATACACGATACCATAGTACACACTACTTTTATATTGCAATGCACTGTATTTTGATATACTATACTAGACCAGACTAGACCTTGCCATACTGTACCGGCACAACAGAACACAATTATGATATATGATATACAAAAGTGTATAATGCAACATGTTTCTCATATAGTAGTGTGTTATTACAAGATCATAACATATGGTATAACATGTTATATAATATCAAAAGGTAGGTTACGACAATGTGTGTGTGTGTATGTGTATATATATATATATACACATGTTAGATGGGCAAGAACGACAGAGAGTGAAAAGTCCCTGAATACATTCCGAAAGTCAGTGGCCAAAGAGTAGTAAGTGACTCGATGAACAGATTTCTGCAAGCGTTGCATTTTTCGGAGCTACTAGCTACGGATTGTTGCCGGAAGCCTTGGTAGTCGTATGAGACCCCAAGGTGAATGGGACGATGGAGGGGTCACCTAGTGCGACGGCATGCTTACCCTGCGTTGATGGCTGCATCCATGCTTTCGCTCCTTGAAATAACCTGGGACATCGCCGGCCGCAACTTCATTATAGCACGCCCGAAGCCCCAATGACCCTAAACAGCGCAAAGCTGCAAAGCAGGTACTATTCTAAAGAATTATTAGACTTGAGGTCCCGAAGTAGGTACCACTTGCATGCTCGGAGTTTCAGGGAACCCCCAATGACCCTGAAGCATCTTGTGTGCATGGCCCCTGAAAAAGCCTTCAGCCACTAGCTACTGCAACAAGAAGCCTTCTCAAAAACCTAAACCCTGAACCCTAAACCCTAAATCCGAAACCCTAAACCCTAAACCCTCTAGCACGAAGCCCTGCTGCCCCAAGCCGTGGTTAGCTTTAACTCCCTGAAGCCTAGACCCTACCAGCTCAACCAACGACCACAGACCCCCCGGTTTAGGGTTTAGGGTTTAGGGAGGCGCCAAAGTCGTGCCGTCCAGAGCCGACGCTAGCCATGTCGCGACCTGTTTTGGCCCCCGCCAAGGCTTTCTGTGAGGCCTCGGGGCCTAGGGGCCTAGGGATGAGGTGTGTTCAGGGTTGTAGCGGTCTTTTTACTTATTATATATATATATATAATATATATTAGTAATAAGAATAATGATAATAACAATAACAAGAAACAAATATAAAATAATAACAATAAAAAATAAGAAACCCCCAGAATAGTATTGGTAATTGTTTAGGCCCCCATAGTAGGGCGCGAGGGCATTTGTGTCTGAAGTTGAGGTTTAGGAGTTTAGGGTTCAGGGTTGTAGGTGGCTGGAAGGTCTTAGGATGTTCGGCCTATAGGTGGGGGGGGGGGGGGGGGGGGGGTTNTTTGAGTTTGGGTTGTGGGTTTTGTGGGTGGGGGTTGTAGGTGGCGGGGAGGTTTTAGGGTTTTCGGGCTGTGGGGGGGGGGGGGGGGAGTGGAGTGGCTTGTGTTTGGCCGGTTTCCGGTCTGAAGGGGCTTGGAAAGCAGACCTCAGAGACTCCGATTCATTTAATTTTTACCTTTTTTGTCATTGGATTAGGGTTTTGGTGCCCAAAATGACTGCAATTATGTAGGGACCACTAGTTATGCCGACCTCCATTTTGGGGTTTCGGGTGTAGTGTGCAAGCCAGGGTGAGAGTTGATCGCTTTCTTCTTCGGCCAGGAAGTGCCAGGAAGAGCGTGTACAGACAAAGACGTTGACCCCTGATGTGATATTGGGACCTTACGGAGTAGATTACGATCTTTGGGTATCTTCTCGCATGGTCTTGGGGCAAGTTTTGTCGCATAGTTATGTAGCGACTTAAAAGTTGCACTCAACATTCTCATTAGTAGTCTTCCCCGCTAGATTGATATGATACCCCGATAAAGCAACGCTCCTTCCCCTTACCTTGCATGGGTGAAAATATAACAGGGATCATTAAGTTCAAGAAAGCCCCCCTGTAACGTTTACAATCAGGTTACATGAACAGTCTTAGGTTTGATGATTTGATACAGGCCCCTTAGGTAAAGCTGATAACAGGCTTCCTTGAGCCACTTAGAGGTCCGTCCCGTAGTAAGGATCATACCGGGAATCCCTTTGCTTAAAGATTCGAACGCCCTAAACCGTAAACCCTAAGCCGTACATCCCGAAACCCTACCACAGCACTTACAGAACTCTTCTAGGGCGCTGAGCGATGTTCTATAGAAATCTTACACTCCGCTGCACATTGGCTTTTCAATGTCGACGAGGTGCTGTGGCTTCGCAAGTAGGCAAGGGACCCAGCTGTTCTGAACAAGGTCTGACGCCATGTGGACCTCACGGAAGCCTGTGACTATTTAACATGAATTGTCATGATGGTAGAGGACGTTGCCAAGTTCAGCACGGAGACAGCTTCTGGACTTTTCCGCCAAGGGCGCTAAAACCTAAATCCTAAATCCAAAAACCTATATGGGTAGTTGTCAAAATGATGGTCCCTTTTTGGGTATCCAATATATTAGGTGCCGTATTATAATAAGGACCGAGAAAGGGACCATAATTTTGACAACCACCCATATATAAGCCCTAAACACCTAGCCCCCTCAACCCTAAACCCTGAGCCGTACTGTGAAATTCGGGGGTACGTGGCTCTAGCCCTGAGAGCTTTTTGTCTGCATAGAACCCCTTTCAAAATCCTACAACATGGTCTGAAGAACCCTTACGCCCTTATTTCATAGCCATGAAACCCCAAACTCTAGAAAACCCCTCAACTTTATAACCATAAAGCCCCAAACTCTAAACCCTAAGCCCTAAATCCTATAAACCCTGAACCCTTTCTACCCTAAACCCTATACCCTAAACCCCAGACCCTATACCCTATACCCTACTCCCCAAAACCCCCGCCCCTAACAAGAGCCAAAAGACTTCCCTTCGAGGCCTTTGGCCTCCGCTTGCCAGTGCTGATGGCGCCCATGGCCGGTGCCTCCCCGGTAACTCGCCTTGGCAGTTTGGGTCCGAGGTTATCAGGTTTATAGGGTTTATTGGGTTTGGGGTTGAGGGTTTAGGGTTTATAGGGTTTATAGTGCCTTTAGGGTTTATAGGTATTGTAGCGTTTATAGGGTTTGGGATTAGGGGTTCGGGCCTGAGGGGCCTCTACTGTTCATGGTTCCGGTTGTAATGTTTGGGGGCTTAGGGGTTTACAGGGGCAGGGGTATCTCGGGATTTGGGATTTGGGCTTAGGGCTTAAAGTTCGGGGTTTGGGGGGTTCATAAAGTTAGGGGTTTATAGAGTTTAGGCTTAGGGTTCGGGGTTCCGAGTTCAGGGCTCTGCGTTTTGGAGGGTTTGGTGGTCTTTGGTTTTTGGTTGAGGGGTTTGGGGTGTATCGGTTTGGGCAGGCTTAGGGTTGGGGTTTAGGGTTTGGGGTTTAGGGTTCAGGGTTTAGGGTTTAGGGTTCAGGGTTTAGGGTTTACCTAGACCCCCCAACTACCCTTTATATTGTAGCCCCAAGTGTACCTCTTCATGAGAAATATTAGAGCCCTTTAAAGGCTACTTGCGGGGGGTTCTGGTTTAGGGTTTCGGGCCGGAGCCGGAGCCGGGGGGTTACGTCTCAGGATCTAACTGCTTCGTTCTTATAGTCTTAGGACCGGTCGTCTGAAGGTTTAGTGTCTGAGCTTGTCAGATGTGGGAGTTTCCGAAAATAGGGGACCCTAATATAGCACCCTAAATAGTAGGATCCTTACTATAAGGAACCCAAACTAAGGCACTCCCTATTTTCGGAAACTCCCATGTAGATTGTGGGAGGGGGGGGGAGATTGTGCTTAGGGTTTAGGACTGAAGTTGAAGGGCATAGCCGACCCCTGATCAACATACCTCCTGTTGTGTAACGTCTAATTCTGGGGTTCCCCGTCATCGCTCTTCAGTTAACAATCGGGGTCTGCATCAGTCTGTCTGTGTCATGTATACTTTTGCACACATCATCCAGAGCACACCTGTTGGGGACTTTGGACTTACATAGTAGGGATACTGTAGGGGCCCAAGCCTAAACTCTGAGCCCTGTAATCCCTTAAGCCCGAAAACCCGCAAGGTTGCTCTGGCTGCCGCCGTCTCCAACGCAGGTTTGCGATAGGGTTTAGGGTTTAGGGGTTTAGGGTTTAGGGTTTAGGGGGGTTTGGGGTTACAGGGTTTATAGCTTGGGGTTTGGGTTTTCAGGGGGAGGGCTGTTGGGCCTTGCGAACCGCCTCGAAACCCTAAACCATCCTGAACCCTTGAACCCTATAAATCCCAACTCAAAAACCTAAACCCCAAATCTTGTATTTAGGGCTTCGAGCCCCCTTCATCGGTATGGTAGTTTCTGCGAGCCGCTGACTCAGGATCCTTATTCCAAGGAGCATGCGTTTAGGGTTTAGGAGTTGGGATCATGAAGTTAAATGTGAAACCTTTTCCATAAACCCAGAACCCTTATAGGGGTTTATAAACCCTAACCGTACCCTAGTGGTTTTCCTTATTCAGGCTTTAGGCTTTAGTCTGGTGTTTAGAGTCGTTGCCGACAGAATCGCAAGGACCTTCCCGTTTCAGTGATGTCTGCAAAGATGCAATTTGGGGTTTAGGGTACGCGCAGTCTGACACATTAGGAATTGGGCTTTGGGGTTTACGCACCCACAACGTGCCTTAACTTCCGCACGCGAACAACATGTGGACTTACTCGACTCGGCAGAGAATATAATTCTATTCACACATATACTTCATTCAGCAAGCCTGATAGAGCATTTCAACAACATGCTAATATAGAGCATAAATACAGCAATACTACCTTGCACCAACATGATATAGGCACTAGGGTGGTTGACACTATAGTATATGGGCCTTATACTAGTTAGCAATACTATTTTGGGGCCTCCTTACTAATTATGGTATGCCGCTTTATTTTGGGGCACACTTCCTGGAATATGCCCGCAAGCCCTATGACAGGAGGAATGGGGGCGTGTGGCGTGCTTGGCATGGGACCGGCCTCCTGGCAGCAACAATGGCCCACACTAGGGTTTTGGCTTTTGGTTCGGGTTTAGGCTTTTAGGTTAGGGTTTAGGGTTTAGTCTAGGGTTTCGGGGTTTAGGGTTTAGACAGTTTAGGTTAGGGTTTAGGGGCTGTAGATCTGTTATTGAGTTTTAAAGGTGAAGAATGTGCACTTGCATGCGTTTTTCCGCCTGCCAGCGCCTTACATACCCAGAGTTTTTCGGGGCATGGGTGAAAGATGCTGGGTTGATGAAGTCTAGCCCCTCTCTCAAAGTAACCAATCATTGGGCTCCTCCAACTAGCGCGGACTGACGATTACACTTGGGATCAGGATGAGAAGTATCACCCCTCCAGGATGCGTTTTTTGGCCTGTCACCAGCAAAAAAATAATCCTCAGCTTCAGAAAAGAAAGAAAGGTGGTTACCAGGGTTTGCGGGTTTGGCCAAAAATCGGGACCCACAGACCAAAACCACAAGTCATGACACCCCTCTGCAAGGCATTCCCCTCACGCCCCCCGGCTCCAACACCTTGCCAACTTCTGAACGAAGCTAGGTTTTGCAACACTTCAGTATGTGAGGCCGGAGTACTGTCCTCCACCTCATTGCTCATGCGAAGCATACCGATAGTAGCTGACAGGTTCTAGCCGGGAAGTCCAGTTCATGAATGCAGTAAACCCATGATTAAAAAATGCTTTGCAGGCCTTGATAAAGCCCGAAAAACCAAAAACCCTAAACTAGGATCCCAATTAAGTTTCAGAAAGGCGAGGGAGCTTGTTTTCAGGTCTACGTTGCCAGTTACTGTCTGTCTGTTGCCCTGAAAGAAACGAGCCTTCACAAGCATAGCACGAAAACTCATGAAACCTCATGAGTTACTGAGCCCTACCTGGGTTTATGGTTCATATCCCACAAGAGTTTTGAGGGTCATGTGGTTCATGCGCTAGGCACAACCGTACACCTGAAAGTCTAAGCAGAAGCCCCAATGGTTGTTATTTCTGGGTGTTTGGTACCCAAAACGTCCTCAAAGTCCAATAAGCAGGAGTGCATGGACTTAACGAAGAGTGAGTTCTCTGAAAGTCCTCAGCCCTATAAACCCTAAACCCTTAAATGCACAGAGCGAGTTCGAAGGAGCAGATCCGACTTTGGGTGTCTGAATTCCGTGCCAGCTCAACAGGCCCGTTAGCTGAGACGAAGCAAGCAGTTGAGTGTTGAGGTTTCAGGATTCAGGGTTTACTTCGTAGTAGAGTAGGTAAGCTTTAACCTTTTCGGGGTACTACAATCCCTATATGATCCCAAAGGTTAACCATTAGTTCGCCTAAGATACTGGACAAGTAGGTTTAGGTTTTAGGATTCTTGGTTCAGGGTGCAGGCCCAGCCTTGAACCCTCAAGCCTAATTCATGGGGCTTTGGGTTAAGTTCAATGTTCAGGGCCTTGGCCCGAAGTTTGTCGAAGGGCGGCTTGTGTGGAGTTCACTTCAAGTTCCGTTTTAAGGCTGCAGGGTTTAGAGATTCTAGAGTTTAGGAAGGTTTAGGGTAGGAGGAGTTAGGGAGTTTAGACTATCAGCGGCACGACAGCAGTGCATCGTACATGCAACAAATGTTTGCCAGGAGTCTTTTAACGAAAACCTAGATCCCTGAGCCCGAAGATTAAAACCCCAATCTCTCAGGCCTTGCCCCATAAGCCCGAATCAAAATTGTGAGAACCTTTATAGGGTTCTGGGGCAGTTTAGGGTCTTAGTAACCCTAGTGCCAGCTCCAATGTCCAAGGAATTGATCTGGTTCTCCTTGCAGCTGCCCTACCTATAGTCTCTATTGTAGTTCCGTCTTTTGGTTAACCAAAGTCTCTATTACAGGGTCCTAACCATAAAACTGGTTAACCAAAAAAGGAACTACAATGGAGACTATAGGTACAACTCCCAGGTCTTCTGATCAGCAACCACTGCAACGACGTAGTTGAAGAACAGGTAGCCTTTCTATTTCTGGGGCAGTATAACCCCCGTATCTATTCCTAAAGGTTAACTTCTAGAGTTCTCACTGGCAGCTGGGCCGCTACACGCTTAACCCAGGGGCAACTCGGCCATTACACCCCATCTTTACGTATCGGAGCTGATAAGTCCAGGCCCTTTGCAACTGAATACCTGGGTACCCGACCCGGATCCTGCACGAGATCCAGCGAAGGACGTCTCAGGGTTAGGGGTTTAGGGTTCAGGGTTGAGTGTTACGGGCTTAGGGTTCAGGGCTTAGGGTCAGGGGTCGAGGGTTTAGAGTTTAGGGTTTAGGCCTTGTCATGGTTTCCCACTTGAAAGGTTTGGGGTTCTGGTTTTTTGTTGTTATAAGCTTTGCTGTCCGTTTTCCCCTAAACCCTAAACCCTAAACCCTAAACCCTAAACCCTAAATCCTAAACCCTAAACCCAAATCATACAAGGATGTTGGGGTTCCGTGTTCTCCGAAACTCAGATCTTGGATCTCCTAGCCCCGACAGCATTTTTACTGGGCTTTGGAGTACCATACTTTAATACCTTTTTTCTTAAAGGAACCATTATGAAATAAACAAGTGTATACTGTTTTCTCCCTGGTTACTTAAACGCCCAGTTTATGGGTTTATACAGGGAATTCACAGTTAACAGGTTCAGGGAAGATGGGGGACATGGTGTTCGGGACAAAGGCAATTTTGCATGGCCGCCAACATCTATCTGCGGCTCCCAAAAGCTACTTGTTAAGTTCATGCCCCCCCCCCCCCAAACTCATAACCTCGCATGTTGTTGTGTTTGGATCCGCACATGGTGATTGGTGGAACCACTGTGGATTCTCACAGGCCAACCTCCCGAACCGCCGGATGTGGCAAGCGAGGATACACCAAGCCCATTGGAGTGTAGGCGTTTTAGGGGTTTGGGTTAAGGGCTGTAGCCCTGCCTTAACCCTGAAGAACCTACCTTTTTAGGGATCCCTTATTATGATTTCCTTATATAAGTCCTTAAAAAGGTAGGTTCTTCAGGGTTAAGGTCAAGCCAGGAGCCCTCGGCCTGACGGCCCTCGTCAGTCTTTGAACCCTCTTGGTCATTGTTTGGTCAAGGCGAAGGGAGCTAAGCAATTTCGCCCTTGGATTCCAAAGCTTTAAGATAGGGTGGCTTGGTTAAGCTTTGTCAATTGTGGTCGTTAATGTTTATCGGGATTGGACTGCAAGTCTTCAAAAGTTTATGATCTCTGCCCTACGAACCTGCAAGTACATCCTGAACCCAAACCACTGGCCTCAAACCATTCGATGCTTATATAGATCGAGTAATCCCCCGAATTGCCGGGTTCTCAGGTGGGAGTTCGCTGAAAATCATCATCATGGTACATATTCAATGATATGGCCCATTGCTGTGGAAGCTTAAGTGAACCCCGCACCCTTCCGAGACTGTGCAGAGTCCCCAACATCCTCAACCTTAACCCGTTACCATGGTCTACACTTGTTTGTACGTGTCGGGCTTATAGCAAAAAAACCCACGTAATGGCAGGCTGGGATGCAACGCTCGACGCACGAAATCGTCATCAGCACTATACCCAGAATCCTAACACACACATACTCCCGAAGCGCTGCACCCTCATGAGTCCTTGTTCCCCAGGGCCTCCACCTTTACAAGGCATCCTTTAAAGCTCTGCAAGGACCCTCGTAAGACCCTTCTCAACACCTTGACAAACCGTATAAGCCATCCTACAGAGCCCTCGTTCTCCCAAAGCCTCCCGCACGTCAACGGCGGAGTAAGAGGAGCGACGGGTCCGTGACTTCCTGGCGCGTTGGGGGCCGGAGGCCACTGGGCCTAAAGCCTACAGCATAAACCCCGAGCCGTACTATAGGGGCCTCGTACTATAGGGGCCTAAATGATTACCAATACTGTTTTGGGGGTTCCTTATTATACGTATAGTGTATTGGGCGCCAAAACCCTATTCTTATATATTAAGGCCCCTACAATATACCCTAAAACCTAGTGTTGTAGGGTTGCGCTAGATGGCTCTTGGGGTCTCGGGTCTGTAAGATGCGGATGGCTGACTCTTGGTAGGTCATGATTCGATTGGTCCAGCTTCATAGGTGCAGGCTTCGGGGTCATCTAGGTCTGTGTGGTGGCAGCTTCTGCAATGGGTCCAATACTAGTTGTCTTCATTAACTGGTTGCTGCGTTAGTCTTAGTCACAGTCCTCGTCTTCGCACAGCCAAAAGCACAATAAAATGTACATGCGCGCTTTTCTGGAAGGGGCGGGGTGAGCATAACTTTCGGTTGGTTTTGAGGTGTGTGTGGCAATCAAGCCCAATAGCCCTTGATTGAGTGGGTCAACCTCAAAGTTCACAGGGATCTTTTCATGCCATCGAAGGTATAAGTAACCATAAACCCTCAATTGCTTCATGAAGGCGTGGAGGGCTCTCTGGGAGAATTACGGGTTTGGATACCTCCTTACACCGCAGCTGGGCAACTGGGCCCATTTTTCATATCCTGCAAAAGTGAGAGTGGGGCTTTGGGTTCAGGGTGTGGGGTATGCCTAAACAGATCAACTCGATTTCTGCATTGAAGCCCCCCGAAAACGCCATGAACTTGCAACGGACGATGCCTGAATCGAGCAAGGTTCCTTGAAGCGTAAAACCCTTATAGAGCCCTTTAAAGGAACCCTTATAGTGCCGTTATAGTAACCCTTTGAAGGAACCCTAAGGCACCCCTACAGTGCAGTAGACACCCTTGCAAGATGATTCTGATGTTTATGATAAACCCAAACCCTAATTTAGAAGGGTTTAGGGTTTAGGGTTTAGGTTAGAGATACGGTAGTTTTTCATCCATCCCCAGCTTTAATCCCTAAATACTCTGGGGCATCCATCGCTGCAAGTAGAGCCGGAGCTTCCTGTGTGGGCAGAGTCCCAAAGAGCCTCACGCACGCCCTGAGCCAACAGAAGCGCCCAAAGCATCCATTTAGGGTTTAGGGTTTAGGGGATTCAGATACCCAACACCTTCAGACTATAGTGCTCGGCATTTAGCACCCTACGATCCCTAGACACTAAAACCTTCAACGTCTGTCTCTCAGGAGATTTCTGCTCAGGATTAACCTAGGCTCTCGAACTTGGACTCTCTGCTTGAAGGGTCAGAGGACTTAGCAAGACTATTTATGTTGATTAAGTGGAGTTATAAGAAAATTGGACTATGGTTACCTTACTTGCAATCTCACTCATTAGGTCCATAGAAGTATACCTTCACCTCGCAAAGAAGCCCGACCGATCTCTTACAAACCTCTTCGAGGAATCCTTTTAGGAGCCTTCATAAACCCTACTTACTACGTCCCGCGATCTGCTAAGTAGCGAAGACAAAAAACCCTAAACCCTAAACCCTAAAGGTGCCCGCAGATGCCGGGGATGCACGGCTGGTGGACTTCGAAGCACAGATGGCTGCAATGATCCAGGAACGCAGAGACTCTGCACGTTTCTCGGGGAATGCGTCCTAAATTGTAGAATAACCTTATAATAGTACAGGACCCCCAACCCTAAACCTTGAAACACCTTTTCAACAATAAATTGAAATAAGTTAAGGTACATTCCTGAATTAGGGTGGATTTTGATTTACCCTCGCAGTCATGACTTCTAAAGTGAGCAGTACAAGTACTTAAAGCTTTCATAACCTGCTTTATGTGTGGGATGCATGTAGATCCTAGTTTTGTGGGGTCCCCATTGGCGCCCAGAAGCCTATAAGCTTTCCTAGGTTAGCGGGTGTTTGGCTCTGTGGGAAGTCGACCTGCTGATGAAACCCAGCCCCCCCGTCCTTGAGAATAAGGGTCCTGATCGGCGTTCAATTTAGAAGCCTGCATAATTATCCTAAGGACTTTCTAAAGGTCCCCTGCAAGGAGAGGCTCGCTAGAACCACCAACGACCTGACTGCGAAGCGCATGCAGACCGCATGGTGGCTTGAAGAGGTGGTGAATAAGCTCCTTTTTTGCTTAGCCCAGCCGGGTCTACTACCGGATCGGAGAGGCGAGAAACCCAGGCCCTCAGGGCACTGAGCAGGGTTACTGGACTTAGCAGGCAGCTCAGCGCTCAGGCATAGATGTGCTGACCTTAAAAGTGGATGGCAGCCCTGGATGCTGGACAGCACTCTCGTCAAGTCGTTTGTCTGCAGGAGGCTTCCATGGCTATGGCTAAGTGTGGTGGTTTCGCACGACAGGCCAAGCAAAAAGGCTACACTGGCTTTCAGTGTGCCGCGCCGCCCGAAGAAGGTAGGTGGGGTGGTGTCGTCACGCTGCTTCCTACCCGAAAACCCCATGGTGTTCTGGCATTTTCAGTTTTTCAGTTGGATTCCAGGGTTCAGGGCTTAGGGTTCCTTGAAGGGTGTCTACGAGGGTGTCGTTCAAGGGTCTCTAAAGGGTTTTATAGGGATTCGATAGGTGGCTCTGTGAGGACTTTGGGGTTCAACGCACTCCGGGTGAAGCATTTAAGGCTTTCGTGGTTCAGGTTCAGCAAAATTTGGGTTTTCCCAAAGAGTCCTAAGTGTTCTATTCATACTGGAAATTGCTGGTGCAGCTCTCCCCCTAGAACCATTTTTCCTTTCTGCCAATAGTATGACAATAAATTTGACTTTGTGGCTAAGACCCAACGTTTCAACTCTTGGGCTCTTGTAAGACAGCCATTTGTTTACCCAGTGGGTATTCGGGAAGTAAATTGGAAGGGTTATGTCTAAATCCATTATGGGTCTAAGGTGCTGGTCACAATGCTGGGATTTGGTTTTGCGGCTTATGTGAGTTTCCGTAAACCCTGAATGGGGTTTTGTTTTTAGGGGCCTGAAAAAACAGACCCTTTATTTATGCTGTTCTATTCCGTTACAGTGCGGTCCAGCACCCATACTTGCTGGAGTCTGGATGAGGGAGTTTGTCACTTGTCAAGCGATTCGGGGACATGTCTGCATGCCTGTTTTCATCTGTGTTCGCAAGCACTTTTCGGCCTCAACTGTGACAGGCCCGTCCGGCTATCATTTCCTCCATCATGGGCCTCTACTCAGCCAAGCATGTCGAGCAAATGAAGGCTGGGCTCGTGGGGCACACCATGAATCTTCACGCTTCAGTTGCCAATGTTGTGATAGTCAAAGCCCTATGCAGGCTTGACAGAAACCGCAGACAACGACTACATAATCGCATCCCCTTATAGTGCTGACTACAACTGCTAAGCAGTATAAGGTATACTCTAACACCCTAATCTGATTCTTGCGGCGCCTATATTCCTACATTATAGTACATGTTTGGAAGGAAGGGCTTTAGGGCAGAGCAGGGCCGGGGATTTAAGGCTGGTTTGGCGCTTAGGGTTGAGCAAACCCTGTACTACTTGGAGGATCATGGGACTTAGTGACTAGGGTTGCTATTAAGTCATAGGGACCCTTAGGGGGGTAGGGGGAGGGGGGGTAGGGGGCCTTAATGCCCATAATAAGGACCTAATAAGGCCTATTTAAGGAAGTATAGTCCCCTACCCCCCTCCCCCCTACCNGTAGGGGGAGGGGGGGTAGGGGGCCTTAATGCCCATAATAAGGACCTAATAAGGCCTATTTAAGGAAGTATAGTCCCCTACCCCCCTCCCCCCTACCCCCCTAAGGGTCCCTATGATTAAGGCAACTAGTCTTATAATTGAATTCCTCCAAGTATAGGGGTCTAACTACTTTGCAACAGTACCCAATTACAGTCCAGATATAACTAGACGCTACTCTACCCACTATACTATACGATGCTATGCTGTACTATCCTTGAAGGCCTGTTCGAGTTATGATAGTCTTAATAGTTCCTGCATGACCTCAGTGATGGAAACCAGTACTCATATCCCCTTCCTGTCTCTATATACCTAAGACTATATACAGTCGTAACCCCAAACCTTAAACCCTTTCCCTAAAGCCCAGAGGCCAACGGCATCAAGTGGTTCGCGGTGGCAACCACGGTCCGCGAGGCGCTCGCTGCAGAAGCGGCCGGTGCCGATGCCATCGTGGCACAGGGGATGGAAGCTTGGCCGTCCTTAAGGGTGACGATATGGGCTCTATAAGGGAATCCATAAGGGTTATGCAGGGGTTGAAGAAAAACTGAGACGGAAATTTTGTTGGCTCCTTGTTCGTAGCGCGGGACAGCACATCAAATATAGGCGCCTTTGCGTTTTTAATGGGGCTAACGGGGTCTAGTCTGGAATAATTAGATAAAGTTCCTACATCCACGACAAGGGACCGGCTGTTACTACTGCTAGGTTACTACTACTACTACTACTACTACTACTACTACTCCTACTGCTACTGCTACTGCTACTGCTACTGCTACTGCTACTGCTACTCCTACTACTACTACTACTACTACTACTACTACTACTACTACCACTATTGCTACTGATACTACTACTGATGCTACTACCCATGCTACTCGAACCATGTGATTTATGCTACTTCTACTAAGAAGACCCTCAAGCTCAGAGTTGTGACCGAAGATGTCCAAAACTTGTAGCCTGAACACGGAGTCAATCTCGAACCACTTACGAAATGAACAATGCATATGGTTGCTGTTGTGCTGTTCCCCAAGACTTTGATTACAATCATCTTCAGTTGTTGTACTTGTTGTACTCATTGCGCTGGCCGCCACTCCACGGAACTCAAACAGGTTTGTTCGGCTTCAAGTTTTGGTGTCGCAGGGTTCAGGGCTTTGTGTTCAGCCGCAGTTTAGGCAACTGGGGTGCGGGATGTAGGGCTTCAGGGTTTTCTGTAGGTTTTTCCCAGGTCGACCCTCCAATCTGAATCCCCAATCTGCACAGCTTGGACCCTCAAAGCCCCCGTTTCGAAGTCTCCAGACCCCCGCACTTAACTCATTACCATCTCTATGATCAGGGCCTTGCTTGGACTTAACTTACCCAGAGGGTCCATATACACTATTTATGGAATTAGGCCCCCAAAAAACCATCCCTGTTTTGGTTTTGGGGACCTAATTCCATAATGGTAGTGTATGTGGACCCTCTGGGTTATTGCCCTCTAGAGGATAAGGGTTTTGGTGATGTTGTTTACATTTCCATGTTTCTTTTTGAGGTCAGGTTTCTTTCATAGGGATATACAAACCTTCTTAGGGGATTGGAGTGAGCTTCGGAAGGATACCCTTCAAGAAACCCTCAAGCAAACCTTACTTAGAGGATAGTGGGACCTGGTAATTATAGAGGCTTCTAAATACAGTAACTAGAGCTTTAGAACTTTTTGTAGCCCCAATTAACTAAGGTACGTATAGCCTTACTTGCTTAGCCCAATGATCCTCCAAGTTAACGAATTCGAAACCTTAAGCCCTTAACCTTCAACCTTAATTAACCTTCTTCGTAATGCCCAAACTTCTAGACCTTGGACCCCAGACCAGACTCCAGGACGTACCCAAAACCCCAAACCCTAAACCCTGAAGCAAAACCCTAAACCCTAAGCCTTATGAAACAAGCAAAACCCAAGCTAAACTCTACTGAAGGAAGCCGGGGGCCATCGCGGCGCATTCAAAGCGGAAGATGCAGCCCGGGACCGTGGTATTTCAAGCGTCTAATGTACGGTACTGCCTTTAGGGTTTAGGGTTCAGCCACTCAGACTCTGTTCTAAGTATTGAAGCCCATAAAGTGGGGCTCTACCACAGAGTTGAGGGTGTAGCTACGCGGAGGATCAGGTGACTTAGTGCTGTTTTAAGTATCTCTCAATTAGGATTGAAAGTAGCAGGACCAGAAAGATAGTTACCTTACATGTATCTATATCCCCACTTGGTAACTGAATCCTATGATCCGTGAAGTCGGGGAGTTCACCATGAGTAATGCTATTCTTAGGATTCCTTATTGTAGTAAGGTTAACCTAAGGTGCTCGGTGTTTGGATTCAGGGCTTTAGCGGTTACTGCACTCTTTCAAAATTGTTTTTGACGCGGTCTACTGCTATATGGTAAATTACGCAATATAGGGGCCTAGATAGTTACCTATACTATTTTGGGGTTCCTTATTATACTTCTAGTATTATAATGGGCCCCAAAACCCTATTCTAATTATTAAGGCCCCTACAGTATTGTTACCTTACAGGGATGTGGAAGGAGCCCTAGCCCCAGGACCTCGTGGGCTTGTTCTCCCTTCTCCCGGCGATCGTGGATGCTGTCCGGGCATCTCTTTGAATTTATTATAGGGGGCTTGATAGTTGTCTCTACTTTTTTGGGGCGTTCCGTATTATAACTGTAGTATAATGGTCCCCAAAACCCTATTCTAATTATGAAGACCCCTATATTAGGACTGTTGTATTCGGGTGCAGGGCTCTTTTCAGGGTTCTTGCACGGGTTCCTATGAGGGTGCCAGGTCAGTGGGGCTCGGGGTTTCCGGGATTAGGGTGTAGATTTGTTGGGGGGTCACGGGCTTAGGATTTTAGGACCCCCCAAGTCCGCTTTAAAGGGCTCTAATATGTCTCATTAAGAGGTAATTTGGGGCTACAATAAAGGGTAGTTGTTGGGTCTAGGGACAGCCTTGAAGGTTGAAAGTTGTTGGAGACCCTGTGCCTCATAGAAAAGGAGCTTGGAAGAAACTTGTTTGGTCGGAACTGTTCAGCAATCACTAGGGGCCTAAATAAGTACCAATACTATATATTTTGGGGGTTACCTTCTTATAATTATAGTATAATGGGCCCCAAACCCTACTCCAATTTTTAAGGTCCTATATTAAACCCTAAACCCTTCTGCTTTGCATGCAAAGAGAGTTCTGCAAACCTTTAGGCCCGTAATGCACGCCCCTGAATACGGAATTCTTCAGTCCTTTCCATGCCAGGCCAGTAGAACTAATGTAGGGGCCTTAACAATTAGAATTCGCCGAAACCCTGCCCTCCTCCCTCGCTTAACTCCCCCAAAGCTTGACAAAAACAATCCAAAGGTGCCGGTCATCGCAACCGGTGGCATTGCGGATGCGCGAGGGGCGGCTGCGGCTTTCACTTTGGGAGCTTCGGCGGTGCCTGGATCGCCCTAGTTTAGGGTTTCGCGTTCATGTTTTCGGGTTGAGGGTCTCGGGTTGGGCTCGTTTAGCAGTTGCTAGAAGGGTTCTGCAAGGATTACTATCAGGGTTGAGGGGTTTTAGAGTTAGCTACTCTTAGACCAACCTACAGCGTAAAAATGACTCATTAAACCTATACGCTCTAAGCCCCAGGACCAAAGCCTTCCAGTACCCTGACATATAAAACCCCGAATACCCACTATGAAGGACCATAAGGGCTCCATTAAAGGGTCCCCGGGGGCTCCACCTAAACCCTAAACCCCAAAACCTAGCCCTAAAACGTAAGCATCCCTAAACCCTAACCGGAGGTCCAGTTGGGCACCGGTCTGCTGAGAACTCCCGAGGCACACCGGAGAAGGTTTTGCCTGTTCGGTGGGTTTAGGGTTTTTGCAGGAGCCAGTTTTTTCTAGTGAATCGTGTAGACTTGGCTGCCGCTTTAAGAGGTTGTTTCAAAGGGTTTGGGCATATGGTTCAGGGGTTCCGCGTTACGGCTGGGATGCAGCGTTTCGGATGTAGGACGGGGAACTGCTTACAGGACTTAGGGGTGCAGTGGTCGTGGGCTGCTGTTGCGATGCAGGCTCCCTCTCTTCCCTCCCCGCCCCTCCCCTCCCCTACCCTAAACCATATGTTTTTTTTTCTCTTCTCCCCTCCAACCTTCCATCAACCCTAAATAAACCCTACCTGTAGCTCCACACCCGACAAAATAGTAGGCTCTGACCTCTTAACTTTCGGGTACAGCTCTTAAGACGGTAGGGTTTTGGGATCCCAAGGCAAGCCTTTACTATCCTTTTCTCGCAATACAGGTAACATAGGGGCCTTAATAATTACCTATACTATTTTTGGGGGTTCCTTATTATAGTTGTAGTATAATATACACCAAAATCCTATTCTAATTATTAAGGCCCTTGTATCACAGCACCCTACTATAGATCGTTTATAGTAACCCTTATAGACCCCTTTTAAGGAGCCCTTTTCTATTTGTACAAACCCGAAATCCGAAGCCTCTCACGAGGCCGGCATTCCGCGTATTTGGGCCGATGCATTAGGCTCCTGCCAGCTGCTAGGCTGATGGACACGCTAGGTACAGGGGCCTTAATAATTGGAATAGGGTTCCTTTAAAGGGGTCTATAAGGGTTACTATAAACGATCTATAGTAGGGTTCTATGATATAGGGGCCTAAAATTCGAATAGGGGTTCCTTTAAAGAGGTCTGAAAGGGTGACTATAATGGTAATATAATTCGGTTCCTGAACATGTTTATTAAGGGGCTATTGGGGAACCTGGTACGGTTTAGGGTTTAGGATTTAGGGAGGTTGAGGGCTCAAGCTTCCGTACAGTGTGGGTTTCAAGGTGTGGCGGGGGTCTTAGTATTTATTTTTTTAGGGACTTATAAGTACCATAATCCCAATTAGGATCCCTTTTAGGGTACTTATAACTCTACNCTACTAAGAACCAGAAAGTATAGTCAGTGTGCATGTGGTGGGCGGGGGGGGGGGAAGGTTTACTGCGTTTTAATGTTGTCGGTCATGGAATACCTTAAGCTACCATAACCTACTTCTCTGTAGGTTCTTATTATAAATCCCAATATGGATTTTATAGGGACCCTACAAAAAAGTGGGTTTTGGTAGGTTAAGGTAGAGCTTGGTTCCTGCGCTTCTCTGCTCCTGGTTTCATTAGTTCGCGGCACTGTCGGAGGACTCGGTTTAGATTGTCTCAAGCCCGAAATAGCACTTAGGGCGCTGATCTCATCATGAAGACCCCTACAGCCCTTACCCGTTGAGCCTGAAGCCCAAGCCCCAAAACCCGAGTTTTCCTGAAACGCGCACCCCAGGCCCGAAGATACTGTAGCTTCGCGGGCGTTCTCGGGCCGCCTAGGACGCAATGTCAAAGCAAGGGGTTCAGGTAAAGAGAGTTTCGAGTTAAGGGTCAAGTGTTTCTGGTTTACGGTTTACGGTGTAGGCCTAACCCTAAATATCTGGGCTTTAAGGATCTGAGGAATGTTGGCTTTTGGGATTTTTGGGGTGGTGGTAGGTGGTAAGCGCCGTTGGGGGGTCTCAGCAAGGTGCAGGAATTTTGTCGGAAGTGCAAGAGCCCGCTTTGTTAAAGACGTCCAGATTGCAAGCTATATACGTGGTCTTTTACCACACCGGGCGTTCTTCACACCTACTCTGCACCGTTACAATGTCTTGAGCACTTTATGCTCTGATGGTAGTCGACGGTGGAATGTGCAGATAGGGCTTTGAGTTTTGATTTAGGGTTTACGGTTTAGGGTTTAGGGGTTGGTAGGGTTTAGGGTTTGAGGTTCTTGGGTTTAGACTGTTGGCCTATGCACTACGCCCCAACTCTCCAGGATTTGCAATGCCCTCGGGATGACAATCTGCAAGGCATTGGGTCTAGCAGTCTAAGGGCCTGGCGTGTCGAGAGGTGATGTAGACGACGTATGATTAGCAACCCAGCAGGCCCTGCAGTTGTTCTCGGATCCCTAGTGTAGTCCTTATTCTGAGAGAGGAGAGAGGGGTTCATGCAACAGTGGTCTAGGTTATGGTGAGTTTCCAAGGGATGCAAAAGGCACAAGTACGGCTTAGACTTTAGATTAACCTACCATAATAAGCTGCTTTTTCTTTAAGGCCCAGTACAGAATGCAAAGGAAAGTTAGATGTTGCGGTGCAGCTGGCAGCCGAGGGGCTCAACAAGGCCGAAAGAGGCCTTGCTTAATTTTTTACTATGAAGCCTGCAGTCGCAGTGGTCCCAGCACCGGCCGATGAGTACGAGGTGGCGGTGCCTGTAGATATTCCTTGCTCGTTGCCTTCGGGGACACCACAAGGGACTCGTCCGGTTAGCTGCGGCGTCGGATCTGGTCCACTACAGTCTTCAGACAGCGAGTCAGAGGAGCACTTTGGGAATATTGATTCCCAGGAACTATCGTCACCCAGATCTCGTGATTCCCCGGTGACATGTCCGCGGCGAGGCACGCCCCCGGATGCAGTTGAGAAGGGCCAATCCATGAAGCAACTTCGGCATGTCTCAAACCATGACCTGGTTGCGAATCCTGGGCTGTCGATGATCGCTCTGTCGGATTTCTCCCAAGAGCGCGACATCAAATCTTGTTTTGCTGTGTCTCGCTTGATGTCTCTTGCAAGTATTCTGCTACACCTAACGATCGGGCTTGTCCCAGCAGGATGCCGAGGTCATTGGACAAAGGTGTTGCGGATCAGTACCAAGCTGCTGTCTGCTGTCTTTTGTTTGCTGTGCGGCTACAGGTCCTACATGACCACAGGCTACGAGAAGTGGAGTCACACGCTGTATGCCATGGAGGCTGTCGCGTTCTTCCTGCTGCTAGCAACGGTGTGCAGTTCCGATGCTTTCCGCGAGCTCATGCAAGAGAGGCTCCCGGAAATGCAAAGGACACTGGACTCGAGATTGCAAGCCTCCTTGAAGTTGGACCTGCTACCCATCTGTGTCTATCTTCTCATAGGTCTCGCGTGCTTCGTGGCTCTTAGCCAACTTCATCCGGGGTCAGTTTTCCACTCGTATCCGATCAGCTCAGCCATCCAACGCGTGGCCTGGGCCTTCGCGCTGCTTCGGCTGAACCGCTCCATGACGATCCAGGCCTATACAGATTAACAAGGCTTTCAATTTCATCACTTTGGAATCGTGTGAAGGAACAACTGACAACAGTTGCAACTCCTGAGCCCTAACCTAAGCTCGTTGAAGGGTCTCTGACAGGCCCCAGCCCTGAATTCCATGCCCGAAAGCTTTACTTAAACCTAAACTCTGTAAGACCTAAACCCTCAACTTTCAACCCTGAACCCTAAACCCGAAACTGCTACACCCCCAAACCCCGAAAACCCTAAACCCTTTAGCCCTAAACCCCAACGCCCACATCCTGGGGTTCCCGGCGACTTCTCCGCCACCACCAAGCAGAAACCCTACCAGAACCCCCCCCCCAAGTACCCTTTAAAGGGCTCTAATATTTCTCATTAAGAGGTAATTTGGGGCTACAACAAACCTAGACCCTCCATCTACCCTCTATTAGACCCTAAGTACCCACTATTTGGGGCCATATACCCCTATTTGAGGGGTACAAGGAGGGTCCTGGAAGAGTAGTTGGGGGGTCTAGGTAAACCCTAAACCCTAAACCCTGAACCCTAAACCCTGAACCCTAAACCCTAAACCCTAAACCCTAAACCCTAAACCCCAACCCTAAGCCTGCCCAAACGCAGAACAGC
The DNA here is from genome assembly GCA_003297005.1 of Symbiodinium sp. clade A Y106. Classification (NCBI taxonomy): domain Eukaryota; class Dinophyceae; order Suessiales; family Symbiodiniaceae; genus Symbiodinium; species Symbiodinium sp. clade A. The sequence goes on from BGNK01000859.1 coordinate 174,523, forward strand.
CGAGGATCTTGCTGGATCGCTTTGCAGTTTCCTATGCAGAGCAACCGACTGACTTTCAATTAGCCTACAAGCAGCGCCTTAACTCAAGATATCTAAAGTTTAGGGTTTAGAGCCTAGTTTAGGGTTTAGGGGTATATCTAGTTGCTCAGTGGTACTGTTCCTATCTTTCAAGTCCCCATGTCCCTAGATTACATGCCTGCTTTTGCAATACTCGATATTCGGGTATGCAGAAAAGTATAATCTGCAGCTAGAGGTGGGCGTACATTGCTGCCTTTGCTGGCGAGATCTCCCATTGGACTGGTGCAGTGTATCTCCATCTGTCAACCTTTGCACTTCTTGGCGCGTTTCCGCTTCTAGCGGAGGTTTTGATGGGTCTCCAGGACAATGGCGACTGGTTGCTGCCACATCTGATCGTGAACCTCACCAACTGTTGCCTCGCCCTGCATGTTCTACATCGAGCTGCCGTCGTGAGCCATCAGAAGGACAGTGCTGTTGTGAGTGCGAACAGTCATCAGTGGGCGCTGACGTGGCAGCAGCGTCACCGCCAGCATCTTTTTGTGGCCTACATGGGACAGAGTGAAGTTGGCATGTACGTGTGGGGCACTCGCATCACGAACTCCCTGCTGGCCAAGCTGGTTCCTGTCCTCATCACTGGAGGATCCTTTGCTTTCGCTCGTGTCCTTTCCCTTCCCCAAGAGAGGAAGACAGAGCTCATAGAGCAATGCAATCACTTCCTCCAGGCATTGGGAGTACAGTGAGCTGGCACATGCAAGAACAAAGAGTTTTCCTATGTGAGTTTTGAATATGCTTGATTAAATCCGCAAAACATCCAGCTATGGATGGATTGATGCACAACTAGGGGAAGGAAGGCGCCTTTATGAGACGTGAGTAGACTGTCGGAAGCTGTGACTCATCATCTGCACGTGAGCCTGAGAAGAATACGGAACGGTTCGAGCGGCGAATGAGTAGATCACTGTAGGTGAAGAACAATCGTGTCCGGGGGCGTGTGTAGAGGTGTGTGTGTGTGTGTGTTTGCGTGTGTGCTCCTGTGTGCCTGTGTGCCTGTGTGTGTGCGTGGGGTGCGCGTGCCGGGAGGGATTGATGTGTGCGATGCAGGCGATTCTGATGGTCATGATGATGGTGATGGCGATACGCATAGCCGCATAGTGATGGCAGCAGCCAGCAGCCAGTGTCAGGTTACGTAGTGTTCATTTCCCACGTGTCGAAACTATTGTGCACCCTGACACCCAACCTATACGTTGTCTTCTGCATTTGCTGACAGTGTTGGTTTATGGTCTTTGTACCAGCGCAGCTTCGTTTCGGTGTTGTGAGTCTACCTCTGTCAGTTACATTGCCCCGCTGTATGACGTTGCTAGACCTTGTTCGGGTTTTCGTTATAGTTGTTAAAGGTGGGGCCCGTGCATCTGTTTGAACTACTTTTTCGTGTTCGCGCATAAGTAGAGATCAACACATGATCTTATGCCTCATTCCTGCACTTTGGCTGCATACTGCCACGCAGTAGACACTGCAGGTACACATGTAGTTATGCATGTATGCGCTCACTAAAAATGTTCGAAGTTGGAGTGTACACACGTTGGTGTGTAGGTATGTGTGTGTACATGTAGCCAGAGCCGGTCGTGTACAGCTTATTCGCGTCCCCGAATGCGTGCCCGTATCTATCCCTATTTCTACAGATGCCTGTAAATGTGTTGTGCCGCCCCGCGTGGGCCTTTCGGCGATGTTATCCATACCAGACTGTCGCTTAAGCTTTCGGGGAAACGCAAGATGACTACCAACTCCCGGAGTCAGGAAGCAATGCTGGGTCCTGTAAACCCAGGTTTGGCTCCGGCGGTGCGATTGGTGTTGGTAGCTATCGCTTTGCAATTGTTGCTGTTGGTGTTGCATGCTTAGCGTTTGTTGCTTTTCAAGCTGCAGCTGCATAATGTATTCACCATTTCGAGACTCCTGCGTCTTGATAAGGCTCCCGGCATGGATCCCAATGTTCGGTGGATATATAGAGCCAGGGTCTTCTCCATCAGGTTCCTTCATGTTCCTTCAGTACATCCAGTCTTCCATTCCAACAAGGGTCGAAACACCAGCATGGCATATGGTTGCAGGGCCAAAATATCTGCGAAATTGATATTTTATTCCTTTGTGGTCCAAGTCTTTTAGCTTACAGTTCCATTCGGAATCCAGAATGATGGCTCGCGTGGCAGCCCAGCTTCCGTCCTGTCTCCTGGGAGGATTGCACTGATGACCCCGCTTGTGCTCTTCGCAGTGTTGGAAGGATTCACACGGTGACTGTGTTGTTTTTGTTGACGGCACACGTAATGAATATAAGTCTTCAGATCTTCCAGACCTACAGTAATATGGCGCCGTATGATAGAGTTATGTTTAATCCAATTTAGCCTCAGTTGTATAGCAGATCTTAGTATGCAGTATGGGCGAACAGGACTAACATCACCGAACACAGCAGGAACGTCATGTCATTGCGTTGTTGCAATGGGCTGTGGCGTTTTGAACTTATAGCGCAACCAGTATGAACATTTCTACTTGCAGCAACACTGACAGCAGTCATAGTTTCAGTAGGTTATCATCACCATCGACAGTGCCATGCATGATAAGCCCTTAAAGGAACCCTCAAAGAGGGAACCCTATTATAGAACCGAAGGGAACTGGAACCCTAAACCGCAACTGAAACGAATTTGACTAGGAGGTGAACTAGCGGAAAATTGGTATTTTTCGCCTGGCCCGATCGATGATGGTACCTTACCAACTCTGTGAATCTGTGAATGGTTGAGTTATCAGTTATCTTTGTCAAAATAATTGCCATTATTTCGACTATTACCACTATTTTACGATTATTGCTATGGTGATTGTTATTATAATGGCCATTAAATGGCACAGCTATCTGTTATCTTTATGATCGAATATTCTTCTGTCATTACGAGTGGTACTATTATTGTGTTGCTATTCTTACTCTTATTACTGTTATGACTATTATCATAATGTTCGATAGCCGTTGGACTGGTCGATGTCGCAATCCCCCAGCGTTCAAGCCTTGATGCCTAGATTTGACAACATGATCTCTCCGAATGCGGGCACAGCGAAAAAGACTGACTGTCTGCATCTGTCTGCATGACTTAATTCTGCAGAAGTGCACAACTGACTGCAACAGGCACCACTGAAGAGCGAGCCTTGTACAGCAATTGCAGCTGAGTCGCCCGGACACTGGACAAGTGGCACAGCCGGAAGGCAATCGCGACAGATCATGCCCGAACTGTTCCCTACTTCTTGCCGTCGCATGGCAATCGCGTGGAGAAATTACATGTTCGAGCCTGCAGCTGTGGAGCCTGTAGGCCATGCAGGCAAGTATGTGTCTGGGTATGTGCCACCGGTGTTTCTTTGCGTAGAATGACGGCCTACAACGACAAGTAGGCCTCCAAACAGTTCTTAGCACCTACATGGTAGCATGTAGGGGTTACGAGACCTGCAATCATTGTCTGGGAAACATTCCTTCGCCCCAAGACCCTTCAAGCAGCTCTGGAAGGAGCAACTCAGCGAACCTTTGAAAGAGCCCTAAAAGGAACCTGTAGAATGCACTGATCGTCATGACGTTTTGGCCCAGAATGCTAAGTGCATATGGTGTCATGCAGGACTTTGCAGAAACCGCAGACCTTAGATAAAGGCAGAGCACACCTTGTACATTTCAGCTTTCGCCTGTGAAAAACTTGACGTCGCTTAGGCCCGTGCTCTATGGTTCGGCTGTGATTCTTCCTGTTGAGGATTCTCAGAACCCTTAATTAATTGAGGGAGCTCGTGAAGGAATCCATTAAGAAACTAGTAGAGGAATCCTAAACCCTAAACCCCTGAACCCCTGAACCCCTAAACCCCTAAACCCCTAAAAAGTCTTCTGGGAGGAAGAAGCATCAAGACGGCCTATGCCGTGGCCGCCGTGGCGGCCGCAGCCCCCGAGCCGGCTCCCTACCCGGTGCAACGCGGGCTAACGGCAGCGATGAGGACTCAGGCCCCCTTTAGGGTTTAGGGTTTAGGGATCAGCAGCTCCGGATCGAGCAATCTCTCGTCGAGCTCGCTATTTCGACAATGGAAAAAACCCACCCACCCAGGAACCCTCAACACTGAGAAACCATCGTTTTTTATAAACACAATGTTTTTATAAACAATTCACCATCATTTTTTATAAACCTAGACCTCCCTGACCCCACGCCCTGATTTCGGGGGTTTGTGTGACGACGAATACGACGACGCAACCTTGACGACGAATACGTCGATTTCTGACGACGAATGAAGCGATTTCGAGGGTTTGTGCGACGACGAACACGGCGATGTTCGGCGATTTCTTCGTCGTCAAATGGTGATCTCGGTGGTTTGGGAGTGAAAAAAAAGCAATCTGACGACGAATCTTGCGATTTTTGACGACGAATGTGGCGATTTTGAGGGTTTGTGCGATCACGAATACGGCGATTTGGCTGAAATCGCCGAAAACGACCAATACCATTAAGGATTGAAGTCATATGATAAAGAGGTTTAGGGATTAGGGTTTAGGGTTTAGGTGCTCTAGAATTCAGAAGGCGCTCCTCTTACTTATACTGGATCAGGTGACTTCGTCAGCAGGTCAGCATGGCTTCGATTTTTCTGCTCTGCTTGATGTGTAGCCTGTTCCTGAAAGTAGGCTGTTGGCTAGGACCTAAACCCTCTGACGGTGCTGAGGATTTGCTTCAGCGCTCAAAGGGTTCCCATATTATAGCATTCTTTCGTATATTATGTAGTATATCAAAGTACATTATAGTATATTCCAGTAGGTTACAGTACGCTATAGCATTTTATAGAAGGCTACAGTACACATGTTTTTCTAGGTTTAGGGTTGTCTTTTACAGAAGTAATAGGAAAGCTGATATACCCTGATCCAGCCAGAGCCGTGGATTGGACTGGAAACAGAAGCCGGCAAAAAAGGCAGGGATCCGAATATCAATGCTGGTGGCCATAGCTTCAACTAAGTGCACTCTATAATATCGGAGCGTGCATACTTACCAGTTCTATTCTGTAGATTTCTCGGTTATAACTAGTCTATACCATGGTAGCTATGGTATATCTGAACACCTATTCCAAGCGATCAGGCCCTATTGAGGGTCGTTGGGTCCGGATTCGAGGGGGCATCCTCTCCATGGCTTTTGTTTACGGCGTGTTTGGTTTGAAGCTTGGTTTGTTTGTATGTGTGTGTGTGTGCGTGTGGGTGTCAGCGTGCGTGGGCGGGTGAGGTTTGGGGCCTGGTCAGGGTTAAGGTTGGGACTCAAACTGCAAACCTACTGAAAGCCCTGTTCCCTAAACTCTAAACGCTCAACCTTGACTGACATCCAGGCGGCTAAAGAGCAGAACTTGGACGGGATGATGGCCCCTTGGAGTTGTTGAGAGTTTACAGCATTAACCCCTACGTGTGGCCGAAAACAACAACCGCGGTCTTGGGGTTCCGTATCAATGGCATGGTTGCCAATTTCTGTGTGTCAGTGGAAAAGTTAACCCCAAAAGCCCTAACGCAGTCAACCTAATCCTTACATGTGCTGGCCGTACTTCTCTAGAATGCCAACAGGAGTCTCATTCGAACTTGAAAAATAGTATGTGGGCCGGTAACTTTTGTCACATGCTTCAATGTACCTCTACAGTTCTACTGGGCTTTGGAGTACCATACTTTAATACTTTTTTTCTTAAAGGAACCCTTATGAAAAAAAAGTTTATACTTTTTTCTCCCTGGTTACTTAAAAGCCCAGTCTAGGTTTAAATGCCCAACTGCAGGTTTCCATATGGGAGTTTCCGAAAATAGGGGGCCCTAATATAGTACCCTAAATAATAGGATCCTTATTATAAGGACCCCAAAATAAGGTACCCCTCAATTTAGGAAACTCCCATATACTTCACCTCTTAAGCAACCCTGAGCACTGAAGAGCAGTATGCCCGTAGTAACCCTGTTTGGGCATATCGTTACCGCTCGACAGAGATAAAGGGCTCTGGGCAAAGGAATTCAATTTTCAGGCTAAAAGCTATCTTTACCATGATGGGTAGCATAAATTCTGTGAACTGTAGCCTGGAATGAGCATCGACACAGTCGGAACAGTCATAGTGGTAGCAACTATGCAAGCAATAGCGAAGGTGGTGCATGACCATCATCGTAGCACTCGGAAAGTCAGAAGAGACACTGACAACGACACGATGGACTGTGATAGTGCGGGTCATATACCCTTGGCCCCGAAAGCCTTGAAATTCTTCGTACCCTGAACCTGAGACACTGCCAGAGGGACTGCAGTTCAGTTAAGGACCAGACATGCCAACTGCACTATATTCTAGAGTTAGAGAGTTCAAGCGCCTGGTCCAAAAACCCCCTAAGCCGTTAAGTAAAAACCCTTAAACCCTAACCTCCCAACACGAGGTGACTGGGTTTGGGGCTTTTTGTGTGGGTCCTTGGGCTGAGCCTGGGATCAGACTCTGGGAGCACGTTTGCTTCCTGAGTCGCAGTGTGGATTCCCACGCAAACCATTTCTGAAGACATGCGGGGGCTGATCTATCTTGTTCTATAGTTTGTGGGAACACAGCTCCTGACAAGAAGCTCCTATCCAATGATAGACGCTGCCTTATGGCTAGCTAACTTGCGGACAGGTATTGTGAATGAATACCATGTCATATACAGGCCGGAATGTTTACTCATAGACAGTATTCCGATTGAAGTCAATACATATGCCCCGAAACCTAGTGGACTTTTCAAGGATGGTTCCATGGCCCTTTTACACTCCAAGCCTGGCTGAGCTACATCAACTTCGCCCCAGCCTGAACCACCTGAAGCTCTAAGCCCTAGTCGTGCTTGATCCCCCCTCCCCCCCCTCCCCCCCATGCTACAGTGCTAGACACCCGGAACCCGCCGAGCCCTCCCACAAGACAAGAACAGATTGTCAGATTCTGCAAGCCCCATCCTGTAAAACATTACAGAGCATAAAACGTAGTAGTAGAGTAGCTAACCTTTAACCTTTTTGGGGTTCTATAATCCCTATATGATCCCAAAGGTTAACCTTTAGTTCCCCTAAGATACTGGACAAGTGGGAAAAGGATTGGCTAATCAGGGGCTTGCCATGATTTCAGAAGACTATTACAATCCCCAGAAGGACCCAAGAGCTCTGAAACCTCGTACAAAAATCCCTGGCACGCCCTATTGTTGTAATTAGCATTATTGTTATTGTTATGGTGACTATTACTATTATTATTACTATTACTACTATTATCACTATTGTTACTATGATTACTATAATTATAATTACTGTTGTTACTATTGTCCCTGTTCACTGAAGAGCCACTGATCATGAGGCTTGGGCCGGGCAAAGCGCCCGTCTCAGCAAGACCTCGCCGGCAGCGACTCTCGTATCTTGGGCAAAAAGATGTTCGGGGTTTGGGGTTCAGGGTTTTGTCGGGGTTTGGGGTTTAGGGTTTCTTTTAGGGGTTTAGCGTTTAGGGTTGTTTAGGGGTTCGGGGTTTAGGGTTTTTAGTGTTGTTTTAGGGGTTTAGCGTTTAGGGTTGTTTTAGGGGTTTAGGGCCTTTAGTTTTTTTTGGGGTTTGGGGTTTAGGTTTTTTGGGGGGTTTAGGGTTTTTTAGGGGTTTAGGGTTTATTAGTGGTTTGGGGTTTAGGGTTTTAGGGCTTATGATGACAATGACAGTATACCTAATGTCTAATGTGCAGCCTTGTGATTTATTAGACAATAGAGCGGCAATTTGTGTGGTTGTTTGGAGAAAACTTGGGCGGGGCGGGGCGGGGGGGGGGGGGGGGGGGGTGCTGGGGGTGGGGGGGGTTGGGGGTCTGTTTTTTCCGAAACCCCCCCACACAAGTTCGTANGTTGGTGTTTTTGTGTTGTGATGTGTTGGAGTTGGCAGAAGCGAGGATTTAGTGTGTTTGGGGCTGTTTTTTATTTTGTAGGAAAGTGAGGGTTGTTTTGTGTGGGTGTTGGGGGAGAGGGGGGGGGGGGGGGGGGGGGGGGGGGGGGTCGGGGCTACTTGGGATGTTGGTGATTCAGGTCTTGATTTTTCCGAACCTCCCACAACACAGTTCCTTCAAGGGGTCTTTTAAGGGTTCCTTCAAGGGACCTACATGGGGTTTAAGGTTTAAGGCTTTCTCAGAAGATCCTCCGCAATTTGTATGCAACCATTGGAAGCAAAAAGCCTTGTGCCCGGAAGCTGCCGGAGCCTGACATAACCCTTACTGCGACTTGCTATTCCTTAGGGCTCCTTAATATTCGGTGATGTTTGATATGCCCAAAGCCCTTATCCTCATGAATATCAAGGCCCCTACATTACCATGTGGTCGTTGGGATCCAGAACTTCTAAAAGGAAAACCTAGATCCTGAACCCTACCTGATCCCTATCAAGCCTATCTTTGTGGCGCTCCTTCTGAACTCCTTCTTGTGATGATTTCCTCATTCAAGTCCTCAACGAGGTGGGTTATTTGGGTTAATGTAGACCCTACACCGAGCAACCCTAAACCCTAGTTACTAGTAGAGTAGGTAACCTTTAACCTTTTTGGGGTACTATAATCCCTATATGATCCCAAAGGTGAACCTTTAGTTCCCCTAGGATACTGGACAAGTAGGCCTAAGCCCTAAAACCCCAGGAACCCTAAGCGCAGCACGGAGCGCATCAGGTGCAAGAGCTGTGGACCGGTACGCAGGAGAAGCGGGTTAGGGTTTAGGGTTTAGGGTCTAGGGTCTAGGGTTTAGGGTCTAGGGTTTAGGATTTAGGGTCTCGTTTCAGGGGGTCTCGGTGCTGAGATTCGGGGGTTTCCGAAAATAGGGGACCCTGATATAGTACCCTAAATAGTAGGATCCTTATTAAAGGGACCCCAAAATATGGTACCCCTAATTTTCGGAAACTCCCATTTAGGGTTAAGGGTTGATAAGTGTAGGGGCTCGCACGGGGGGGTTCTTGTCTTGAGACTACATTTCTTGTCCGAAGGTCCTTTGTAATGAGGACCCTATGATCTGAGGTCTGTATTAGGGTTACGTACCTCTATATTAGATCCTGTTCAGGTTTGATTGCAGGCTTGGTTGCACCCCACGAAGGAGTATGGCTGGGCACGATTTGCATGATGTTGCCATAGGCAGTAGCCTTTAGGGCCCGTGTCTTGCTTGGAAGTGCATGAACACTCCAAAACTCCGACTCCTAATTTCCTAAGCCAAAGCCCCAAATCCGAATTCCACTCCTCAACTCCCAAGCCCGCACGGTCAATCTCAATCCTAGCCCATAAGAAGTCTGAACTCTTCCCGGGAGGACATCTTGGGTGTATGCCCGGCAAGCAAGTACTAGCGCTTCCTGGCTTGTGCCTCTGTCAACTGCCGCCCTCCGACTTCTTAAGTTAACATCCTTGGTGGTTATGAGTACGGATTAGCACGAAGAGTGCAGTAACACTACTCCCGTATAGCATACCATAACCTCAAAAGGTCTGGCGTTCTTGGTATGTACATACCGAAGAAAAGCAGATTGTAGCTTGTGAAACAGGATTCAAGTTGTGGGCTATCATCACCACAAGAAACCCCTTAACTGCTGGTTAGGGCTTTAGGCTTACAGGACTTTCGATGTACTTGATGACTCTTACTTGCCTAAGGCAGACCCTTGATGAATGACCCTTCCTTAGTTCATGGGCCTGATCTTGGGAATTCGGTTCTATGCAACCCTATTCCAAGTACTAAGGCCCGAGTACAGCGTTGCCCGTTAGATCGTCGTCCTTTTGCAGAGCTCCGAGCTCTTCCGGTGGTTGCCATTTGCCAAGGCATCTCTTTGACCTTTAACAGTTTAGTTGTCCTTTTGAAAAGGCTTTGCCCGCGCTCCGAGCGCATCGCCGGCTCTGCACAGACAGACCCTTCTCCGGCGTTTTGGGTGTTGGGTCTAGGTCCGTTCAGGGAGCTTGCTTGAAGAAGTGAAACTGGGCCAGCCCTAAACCCTGAACCCAAAACCCGATTCACGTTCCTTCCCGTTGCGCTCGTCTGGTACGGGAAGTTGCGCAACGAAGGGCAGAAGTTACGCACCGAAGGGTAGCAGTTTCAGTCTTTTGTCTGAGGACGGAGGACACCCAGAAACTCCCAAAAACGTCGAGCTCAGTCAAGAACTGTTACTCTGTATTTTGGAGATAATATAGGGGCCTAAATAATTACCTATACTATTTTGGGGGTTCCTTCTTATCATTGTAGTATAATATGACCCAAAACCCTATTCTAATTATTAAGGCCCCTATAATAGTATATTGGACTCGACTTAATCGAACTTGGTGGCTTGTCAGGTTTCGAAACCCCCGAAAATCCAAAACACTTGGATGGAGGATGGTAAACCCTGGGGATCTAAGGACTCATATATTGAGGCTTTTGGGCTATTTTGATCCCCAGAAAAATACAATCAGGGGTGAGGAGTCGGAGCGCTGACCTGTAGTCCCTATATAACAAAAGCACCTCCGAAATCGCAGGGTCATGGAACTTAGTAAGCAGGGCTAAAAGTACCTTAAGTGGGGTTAGAAGCAATCTTACGGTTGGGAGTCGCTGGCAAAAAGTCCTCCGCTGGTTGGCTCTGGAAGCCTTTCCGACTCTCATTTCGCGTCTTGGCTGGTGAGCCTATGCTTCCCAATGCTCCTAAGTAGCTGCTTGGGGGGACTGCCTAAACCCCTAGACCCCTAGCCTTCATGAGGTGGACGTGATTGCAGCATGTCATCCAGATGCTTGCGGCTCCTACAAACCTGAGCTCAAGCCCTCACTGTCTGAAATTCACGCATAGTGGAAATTCAGCAGACCAGGACAGATGAAGTAGCGTTGATGTTAGGGTTTTGGCGACAATGTCTATAGGGCTTGTTATAGTTTGGGTTCAGCTTAGGGATGCATCCAAAATCCTCAAGCCGAAACCCTAAAGGCTGAGGCGTACCAGGAACATTTCCAAGGGCCCTTTAACGGAGACCTTATGGTCCTACTCGTGGGTATTGGGGAAGAATATGCCGCTAAACCCTTCAAGTACCCCTAAACCCTAAACCCTGCAACCCAAAACCCTAAACCCTAAACCCTGCAACCCAAGCCCTGAACTCATAAGCTCCAGGACACCAAATTATGAACCAACCTTAAACGCCCCAACCGTAGCAGTTATGAAACCACATACACTCGAAATTACCTTGAAAACCTTAATGCGAAGCCGGAAAAGGATCCATTCATGAGAATCTTGAACCTTCTGAAGCCCAAGTCCTGAACTAAACGCCCTAAACCCTAAACCCTAAACCCTAAGCCCTAGACCCTAAGCCCTAAACCCGAAACCCTAAGCCCTAAGCCCTAAGCCCTAAACATCCGCCTTGCTTGTCCATGCGATGCTGCGGACATGGACAAGGCGGATGCCCGAGCGACTCGCCTCCTCCCATTCTACGGTGCGTGTTTCCGTTTGTAGGGGTCCTTGAGTTCCGCTAGGGGTTCCTCTAGGGGTTCTATCAGGGTGCTCTGTGTTCCAGGGTTTAGGGTTTTAAGATTTGTGTTTGGTCCTTCCGGGTTGCGGGCTCGTGGGTCTTAAGGTTTCTAGGGATTTTTGATAATCCAGCTTTTGGGGTTTACGAGTTGTGAATTTTCAGGTGTCAGTCTTGCTAGTGAGACTGGAGGCGTACACTGGGATGTGTCAGAAGGTCATACTGAATCATGCCGTAGGATGGCGCCCTAAACCCTAAGCCCTAAACCTTAAACTTAAACCCCTAAAAGCCAGCAGGATCCGTTTCAGGGTGTTGTTGAAACTGAACGGTTGGATCTTGCTTTGCCGATCCCTGGTTTCGCAAGCCCCCGCTTTTTTTTGCGGAATGCCATCGTATAAAAGGGATGCTACTATAGGGGCCATAACTACCTATACTATTTTGGGGGGGTCCTTATTCTAACTATAGTATAATGGGCCCGAAAACGATATTCTAATTATTAAGGCCCCTATATTAGTTTAAACGGGACGCCACAATCTAGAAGCTTTTCGGGTTTAGATTTAGGGTTTAGGGGCAAAGAAAAGGGTACATACTATTACAAGTACAGTCGTAATCACCATCAGCAAGCTGGAACCCGCAGCCCCTACCAATGTAGGGGCCTCTGAATACAAGAACGGGGTTGGGGGTAGATAACAGTGTAGTTATGAAAAAGAACCCTAAGAAAAGCAGTATCACTAATTATTCAGGCTTCTATAAAGTGCGTCACTGCAGGCAGCGGGAACTGAAGTAGAAATCGAACAAGTCCTTCACCGCAAGCTTTAGAACTTGAGCCCTAACCTAAATCCCACACCCCACCCCATGTCAAACAAACACATTTATTATTTTTGCTCCACGGAAAACAAAGACAGGCCGTTCACCGGTTCTGTCGCCACCAAACAGCACAACAAACAACGCTACCTGGGTCCCTAAACCCTAAACCGTGGTTACTCAAGGTCTCCCTGTCCTCTATCCCAGCTCCGAAGCGGCAGCGTTGCGAGGAGCAGGGCGCAGGAGTGGTCCGGAGGGGTCGAGCTTCAGGGTTGTATGGAGTTGGGTGTTTAGATGGATTCCATAATATCGGGTCTACACGGGTTTATGGCCCTTTCAGGTTTAGGGTCTTTAGGGGCTTGGGGTCTTTAGTTTCTAGTTTCTTTTGCTTTGGGCTGACGGTTAAGGGCTTTAAGGGTTTAAGGGTTTCGGGGGTCAGGCTTTTGGGCTCGCTTGTCGTTGTGATTTACGACATTTACAATGCTGAGGTTTCGGGTTTGGGAATTGTGGGGTGTCCACGGCCATGGCCAAAGATACCCGAGATCTGCAAGCCCAAACTTGAACATTCCCAGTGTTGAAGTTCTGAACCTCATTTGCCATCTCTTTATGGCGTCTTCGGGCCTCTTGCTTATAGGGTTTCGTGCTTCAGAGGTTTCGGGTCCTAGAGGGTGTGCAATTCCAGGTTTAGCAGCGCAGCAATTATTGGTGTGTGTGTGTGACCCTAAACCCTAAACGGGCTTGCGGCTGCTGGTTTACGGTGTCGGTCCTGGTTTTCGGGGGGTTTGGCTTAGGATATGCGAAAACCCAAGAAGCCTCGAAGCCGCAGAGTCCTCCACATGCGCCAAAGCCAACCCCATGAAAGCTTATGAAAGCATGCACAAAGCTCAAACGCTAAACCACTTCTCTTGAGGGCCTGCCCCTGTGGAAAGCGCCCTCAAACCAGTGCCGGTGGCAAATGCTGGGATCTCAGCACCTTTCGGGCTGGGTTAGGGGCTTAGGTCTGAGGCTATAGGGTTGCAGGGTTTCGGGCTTCTGGGCCAGTTCTGGCTTGGGGTGTTTCGGGTTTGGGGCATCTGGGAACCAGATGCATGAGCCCAGAGATCGAACTTGAATTTGGGAGAAGATCCCATGTGGCCCTTTTCTAAGCATGACACAGGCTTAATTTTCAAGGTACTTGAGCCGCATGAGAAATAGCTTTTTGAAGAGATTCCGAGAGAAAAAACGAAGAGACCCGGAGCTTCACATGTAATTAGTTCGTCGCACATGGTCCTTGGGTTGACTATAGGGTGTTGCTACATGTAGTGTTCATGTGAGGCCTTGGTGCGGATATGATTTCTGTTTCTGGGTCGTGAAAACTCTGTGTCATTCTGCAATCGATGCTCCAGCTGTTGCCCTGTGCGATTTCTGCTCCTGCGAGTTGTGGATTTGGCATGATGAGTCGTAGAGTTGTTAGCCTACGTTGTGTTCCAAGTTGCAATGGAAACTTCAAGTAGGTGTGAGTGCAAAACAATGCTTTTCGATGTCGGTTTACGGTTTTTGGGTTCAGGGTTTCGGGTACATATCCCCCGATATTGCCAAAGCCTTTAGAGTTGTGCCCCTTTTGGAGAGGTCTTTGCCTCTCTTCACCAGCGAGCATTGGGCTACCGGAAAGTTCCGGGGCCGAGCTTATCTTGGGGTCTGTGTTTAGGGATCCAGGTTTTGCGGCTCGGTTGGATTTTGGGATTCAGGGTTGAGCAGGTTTCAGGCGAGCGGGCACCAGGACTAGTGCTATGCGAGGGCACTGCATGGGATCCTGGGGGTTGTAGAGAGTAGGGCCACTATGACTATGGTATTACGAACTATTTTTCGGTGTCGTTCAGGTACGCCAGCCCGGCACAAAGGGACTTCGCTTTTTGGGTTGGCGCGATGAACTTAAACCAGAGTTGGGGGGTTTGCATTTGGGTGGTGCAGCGGCTTGCAAAACTGCCAAGTGCGTCTGTCTCGTCACGCCTGGTTGGACACAAGCTTTAAATGCCAACTACCGTAACAGGATATTCGTGTTGACTTCCTAAGCTAAAGCGGCCGATCTTTCCCAAAGGTTTCCGTGGCGGTCTTAGTCTTCCCGTGCGATAGTGGCACCAACCTCTAGACCCTTAGAGGACCCTCGTACGTTGCTGGTGACCGCCAACCCTAAAGCCTATAGAACACCGTTTAGGGTTTAGGGGCCAACCTTCTTGCCGAAGTCATTTGGCTCAGAGAAGCGAACGCTGAGAGAAGACACAAAGATGACGATGATGCGCCGTCGTGGGCTCAGATCGGTTGATGCTAGGGCTTGGTCACAGCCATGTTGGCCCAAAGGCCCCGGAGCCTAAACCCTAAACCAAACCCCCCCAAACCCTAAGCGCCCTACAGCCGAAATCCGAAGGCTCCGGGGCGCCGCTAGGTACAAGCCCAAAATCTTAGTATGCCAGCACGCTACGGCGGTAATGTAAGGGGTGGAGATACCCATGTGATGTATGCTTGAGTCATAAGGTGGCTGCATGGGACCTCCTTCGATACCAGAATACAGGCAAATTCGGCACATGGAGTAATATTAATAGAAGCCTGAAATCGTGTTTCCTATTCTACTTTTCCTAGGCCGCACTTCAATATCCCATATTTTCGGCCCTAAAGCCCAGACCCTATAAACCCTAGATCCTAAACCGAAGACCCTAAACCCAAAACCTGCCTGGGAAGCTCGATCGTTCTTCGGAACGCGGTGTCCACTGCTGTTGCCTGGGCGGGTGGGGTGACCACCATCCCCCCCTCCTCGCACCACCCACCCTCCCCTCACCCTCTGAGATTCCACGGAGCGGACAGTCGTAGTAACGCTAGTAGTGGTGGTAGTAGTAGTAGTAGTAGTAATAGTAGTAGTAGTAGTAGTAGTAGTAGTAGTAGTAGTAGTAGTAGTAGTAGTAGTAGTAGTAAATGTAGTAGTAGAAGCAGAAGCAGAAGTCGAAGTAGAAGTAGAAGTAGATGTTATAGTAGTGGTTGTCGTAGTATTGGCAGCAGTCGTAGTTATTATGTAGTAGAGCCTGCAGCGCTGGGAGAATTGGTGTAGTAGCAGCTGCAAGTAGCAGTGGAAGGGGGCGTGGTGGTCCAGGGACAGGGGGACGTCTAGTGGTCACCGCCCCCTGGGCTTCAAGCTTCCACCCCCACACATCAAGAACTCTCACGGAAGCTCCAGGACTCGACGCAGGTAGACCTTAACCCAGGTCTCCCAGTGAACACTTTAACCCTTTTCGTGGTCTTAGGTTCCTTACTTATAAAACTAGCACAAGTTAAGTGCCTACAGAGGCCTTGCACGCGGCTGGCTACTGGCAGCCCTTGCTGCCTTCGCATGGCTGGGCACCACAAGGCCACAAGTGCTCAAGAGAGGAAGAGGGATGGGAACAATTACCCACATTATTCCGATGGCTCCTTGCCAAAGGTATGCGACAAGAATCCTATTCCAACTACTCAGGCCCCTACGTTACACGGTGTTTAGGCTTCAGGTTCAGTTTGTTTCAGGCTACAGTGGGTGTTCACTTTCAGCTGCAGCCAGGCATGAGTGAAAGGTGGTCAGTCAGTCAGTCAGTCAGTCAGTCAATCGAAGAACGAATCAAACGACCGCGCCAGCCAGCCAGCCAACCAACCAACCCATCATCCAACGAAGCCATTTTTCAGTCAATCATGGTGTAATCTAGCTTGCTAAACACTGTTCTATATGCAGCTGTTTCAGCGCATGCTTCACAGCCTGCACAAGGCATTGACATGCTCAGTTGAAAGTGAGAAGAGCATGCAGCACAGCCCAATGACCGTTCCACCGGATGGCATGAAGCAGTAACGATTCTGCCTACATGCTTGGCCTAATGACAAACAAGGGCTATACGGTGAGGGCGAACTGACGATCCGCTTCGGGTCCACACGCTTCTCCAAGCTGCTGCCAATCGATTCATTTCCAGCTTCGGATCCGTTGGAGGGACTGGCAACAAAGTCCGGTTGACCAGCATAGATCCTGCAGACCTGACAGTACTTCAGATTGCACTTCTCGTTGAAGAGCAGCGACATGGTCTCTGCTGAATCCACCCATTTCTAATGTTTGGTATGTTGGGTGGTGGAGAGACTCTTGCAAGGGAAGCTTGCAGGTGGACGTTGACAGCTCAAAGCCTTCAGCAACCCCTTATCCTTAACCGTTAGGTTTCAAACCTTTGCCCCTTACCCCGAAAGCTTAAATCCAAACTGCCCCCCCCCCCGCTCNCCACGCCCAAAGCTCCAGCCCGAAACCCTGAAAAGGACCGAGGCCCCACAACCCATAGACCTTGAAAGCCTCAACCCCCGCAAGACCCGGAAGCTCCCGTTAAGCCATAATCATAATCAAATACCCTGTCCTAAATGAATTTGTTCGTGCACTACATTCCGCCCTCAAGCCCTACGAGCAAACGACTTAATAAGTGCGGTTATCATCACCTTGCTTGGGTTTTCCAGCTAGTTCAGCTATCGTCACATGATTATACACTAGGTCAAGCTTTCAAGGAGCCGGACACACCGGAACCGATCACACCCTACTTGCTCAGTCCATTGTGACCCCTAAACCCTAATCCCCTAAACCCCAAACCCCAAGCCCTAAACCCTAATCTCCTAATCCCTAATCCCTTAAACTAAACCCTAAACCCTAATCTCCGAATCCCGAATCCCGTAAACCCCAAACCGCAATCCCCTAAACCCTGAACCCCTAAACCCTAGTCCCCTAAATCCCTAAACCATAACGTTAGGTGCCAGGGAGGCTGCTCTTTTCTTGGCATCGCACGGAGAGCTCCGCAGCGCCAGATTTTGAGGACTCCCCGAGGTGCACGGAACCTTTGGGAGGTTTAGGGTTTGGGGGTTAGAGTTTTGGGATTTAGGGTTTAGGGGTTTAGGGTTCAGCAGCTGTGACTTTAGCAATTTCTTGTCAAGCTATTTCTTGTCAAGCTATCTTCCAGAAAAAACCCCACCCGCCCATAGAATCCCCTCACATTAGGAATAACGGTNCTTCAACAGACAACCTTTTACATACTATGAACAATTAATCTTATCTATTAGTTTAAAGCAGGTACCAAACAACCGTTGAGATACTTATTGACGCTAAGGCCTGACAGAACATACTACAGCTTTCAGACAGAAACTACACAACAGACATTCGAGGCAGCATATTTCTCACGCCAAGCTATTACGCATGCCATCGCTTCACTGAGACAACAGCTGTCGAAGACAATCGCAAGAGACGGTCG
>BGNK01000860.1:1299-29405 GCA_003297005.1 Symbiodinium sp. clade A Y106
TCGAGCACCACATCATCGAGTTCCACATCCTCAACTTCCACATCCTCCACCACAACATCCACCAGCAGCACCAGCAGCACGACTTCGTCGACTTCCAGCACTTCAAGCAGTAGCACGAGCACGTCATCTAGCAGCACCACCAGCTCCAGCACGTCGACGTCGTCGACGACCAGCTCTTCCACGTCAACCTCATCGACCACCTCCTCGTCCACATCTACTTCATCCAGCACAACGTCCTCCACGTCGACGTCCTCGAGCACAACATCATCGAGCTCCACATCCTCAACTTCCACATCCTCCACCACAACATCCACCAGCAGCACCAGCAGCACGACTTCGTCGACTTCCAGCACTTCAAGCAGTAGCACAAGCACCTCATCCAGCAGCACCACCAGCTCCAGCACGTCGACGTCGTCGACGACCAGCTCTTCCACGTCAACCTCATCGACCACCTCCTCGTCCACATCTACTTCATCCAGCACAACGTCCTCCACATCGACNAGCAGCACCACCAGCTCCAGCACGTCGACGTCGTCGACGACCAGCTCTTCCACGTCAACCTCATCGACCACCTCCTCGTCCACATCTACTTCATCCAGCACAACGTCCTCCACATCGACGTCCTCGACCACCACGTCATCTAGTTCGACGTCTTCAACATCAACTACATCAACTACGACATCCACCAGCAGCACAAGCACATCGTCCAGCAGTACGTCAACGTCATCGACAAGCAGCTCTTCGACATCATCTTCGTCGACAACTTCTACCTCCACATCGACGTCATCCAGTACAACATCTTCCACATCAACGTCCTCGAGCACTACATCATCAAGTTCGACATCCTCGACTTCAACATCATCCACTTCCACATCCACTAGTAGTACCAGCAGCACGACATCTTCAACTTCAAGCACGACAAGCAGCAGCACGAGCACATCTTCTAGCAGCACCACCAGCTCCAGCACATCAACTTCGTCGACATCCAGCTCTTCGACGTCTACCTCGTCGACGACCTCGTCGTCCACATCCACGTCCTCCAGCACAACATCTTCCACGTCGACGTCCTCGAGCACTACGTCATCGAGTTCGACATCCTCGACCTCAACATCATCCACCAGTACATCCACCAGCAGCACGAGCAGCACCACATCCTCAACTTCCAGCACGACCAGCAGCAGCACAAGCACATCTTCCAGCAGCACCACCAGCTCCAGCACATCAACTTCGTCCACGACGAGCTCTTCCACGTCAACTTCATCAACGACCTCGTCGTCCACGTCCACGTCATCCAGCACAACATCTTCCACGTCGACGTCCTCGAGCACCACATCATCGAGTTCCACATCCTCAACTTCCACATCCTCCACCACNTCATCCAGCACAACATCTTCCACGTCGACGTCCTCGAGCACCACATCATCGAGTTCCACATCCTCAACTTCCACATCCTCCACCACAACGTCCACCAGCAGCACGAGCAGCACCACATCCTCGACTTCCAGCACCTCAAGCAGTAGCACAACCACGTCATCCAGCAGCACCACCAGCTCCAGCACGTCAACTTCGTCCACAACAAGCTCTTCCACGTCNAGCACGAGCAGCACCACATCCTCGACTTCCAGCACCTCAAGCAGTAGCACAACCACGTCATCCAGCAGCACCACCAGCTCCAGCACGTCAACTTCGTCCACAACAAGCTCTTCCACGTCAACCTCATCGACCACCTCCTCGTCCACATCTACTTCATCCAGTACAACATCTTCCACGTCGACGTCCTCGAGCACTACATCATCAAGTTCGACATCCTCGACTTCAACATCATCCACGTCCACATCCACTAGTAGTACCAGCAGCACGACATCGTCGACTTCAAGCACAACAAGCAGCAGCACGAGCACATCCTCTAGCAGCACCACCAGCTCCAGCACATCAACTTCGTCCACGACGAGCTCTTCCACGTCAACTTCATCAACGACCTCGTCGTCCACGTCCACCTCATCCAGCACAACATCTTCCACGTCGACGTCCTCGAGCACCACATCATCGAGTTCCACATCCTCAACTTCCACATCCTCCACCACAACGTCCACCAGCAGCACGAGCAGCACCACATCCTCGACTTCCAGCACCTCAAGCAGTAGCACAACCACGTCATCCAGCAGCACCACCAGCTCCAGCACGTCAACTTCGTCCACAACAAGCTCTTCCACGTCCACTTCGTCGACGACCTCGTCGTCTTCATCCACGTCATCCAGTACAACATCTTCCACATCGACGTCTTCGAGCACTACGTCATCAAGTTCGACATCCTCGACTTCAACATCATCCACTTCCACATCCACTAGTAGTACCAGCAGCACGACATCGTCGACATCAAGCACGACAAGCAGCAGCACGAGCACATCCTCTAGCAGCACCACCAGCTCCAGCACATCAACTTCGTCGTCAACCAGCTCTTCTACATCAACTTCCTCGACGACCTCGTCGTCTACATCCACGTCATCCAGTACAACATCTTCGACGTCGACGTCCACGACCACGACGTCATCAACTTCGACATCGTCTACGTCAATATCATCCACTTCCACATCCACCAGCAGTACCAGTAGCAGTACATCGTCGACCTCCAGCACGACTAGCAGTAGCACCAGCACGTCATCCAGCAGCACCACAAGTTCTAGCACGTCGACCTCATCAACAACTAGCTCTTCCACGTCGACGTCGTCCAGCACAACATCNACAAGTTCTAGCACGTCGACCTCATCAACAACTAGCTCTTCCACGTCGACGTCGTCCAGCACAACATCTTCCACGTCGACCTCCTCTAGTTCAACATCATCCAGCTCCACTTCGTCAACGTCAACATCATCCACCACTACATCTACCAGCAGTACCAGTAGCAGTACATCATCGACCTCCAGCACGACTAGCAGTAGCACCAGCACGTCATCCAGCAGCACCACAAGTTCTAGCACGTCGACCTCATCAACAACTAGCTCTTCCACGTCGACGTCGTCCAGCACAACATCNACAAGTTCTAGCACGTCGACCTCATCAACAACTAGCTCTTCCACGTCGACGTCGTCCAGCACAACATCTTCCACGTCGACCTCCTCTAGTTCAACATCATCCAGCTCCACTTCGTCAACATCAACATCATCCACCACTACATCCACCAGCAGCACGAGTAGCACTACATCCTCGACATCCAGCACGACTAGCAGTAGCACAAGCACGTCGTCCAGCAGCACCACGAGTTCCAGCACATCAACTTCGTCGACAACCAGCTCTTCCACTTCTACCTCGTCGACGACCTCGTCGTCCACATCCACGTCATCCAGCACAACATCTTCCACGTCGACGTCCTCGAGCACAACATCATCGAGCTCCACGTCCTCGACTTCAACATCCTCCACAAGCACATCCACCAGCAGCACCAGCAGCAGTACATCGACGACCTCCAGCACGACCAGCAGTAGCACGAGCACATCATCGAGCAGCACCACGAGCTCCAGCACATCAACTACCTCTACATCATCGACTTCAACCTCGTCCAGCTCTACATCTTCAACCAGTTCATCTACCAGTACCAGTTCGACGTCAACCACCTCAACCAGCAGTTCATCGACGTCATCTAGCACAACTTCAACATCCAGCTCGACAACGTCTTCCTCATCTTCCTCTACGAGCTCAAGTTCTACCACAAGCTCCACGACCTCGTCCACAAGCACGACATCAACTTCAACCTCGTCAAGCTCAACCTCAAGCACGTCGAGTTCTTCAACATCTACGAGCACCACCACGACTTCTTCTTCCAGCAGCACTTCGACCACTTCTTCCTCTAGCACCTCTTCCTCGACATCCACGTCCACCAGCAGCACATCATCAACTTCGACATCCACAACCAGCACTTCCAGCAGTTCAACTTCAACTTCGACTTCATCTTCAAGCAGCACATCTTCCACCACCACTTCATCAACATCTTCGAGCTCCAGCTCGTCAACTTCNACTTC
Source organism: Symbiodinium sp. clade A Y106 (assembly GCA_003297005.1). Classification (NCBI taxonomy): domain Eukaryota; class Dinophyceae; order Suessiales; family Symbiodiniaceae; genus Symbiodinium; species Symbiodinium sp. clade A. The sequence continues at coordinate 5,316 of BGNK01000860.1, forward strand.
GACATCCACAACCAGCACTTCCAGCAGTTCAACTTCAACTTCGACTTCATCTTCAAGCAGCACATCTTCCACCACCACTTCATCAACATCTTCGAGCTCCAGCTCGTCAACTTCGACGTCCACAAGCAGCTCAACCTCCTCTAGCACCACGACGACTTCCTCTAGCACATCCAGCACGACATCAACAACCAGCTCCAGCTCATCTTCAAGCACAACATCCTCAACAAGCACATCGTCTAGCAGCACTTCCAGCACAACATCTTCCACGTCGAGCTCGACAACGACATCAACCAGCAGTAGTTCGACCTCGTCAAGCACTTCAAGTACCACTAGCAGCAGCTCGACCTCCACGACTTCAAGTACATCTTCAACATCGTCCACATCTTCCTCAACATCTTCCACGAGCTCTTCCACAACGTCCTCGTCCACAAGCAGCAGCACGACATCTTCCACGTCGAGTAGCACGTCCTCCACAACGACTTCGTCAACATCTTCGTCTACTACAACCAGCACGAGCACAACGACCTCTTCAACCAGCTCGTCCAGTACCAGCACATCAAGCACTTCGACATCTTCATCGAGCAGCAGTACAACTTCAACTACTTCAACTTCGTCCACTTCGTCCACATCTTCATCAACCTCGACAAGCAGCAGCTCAACTTCGAGCACCAGCACATCATCCACCAGCACGACATCGACGACCACCTCCTCAACAAGTAGCTCGTCTACGTCCACCACGTCAAGCTCAACAACCTCCACCTCCACATCTTCAAGCACGTCAAGCACCACCAGCACCTCGTCCACCAGCAGCTCGTCTAGCACGACTTCAACGTCCACATCCTCGAGCAGCACGACGTCGACATCAACATCGACCAGCAGTACCAGTAGCAGCACGACATCAACGTCTAGCTCCACAAGCACCAGCACATCGACATCGTCTAGCAGCACTACGACATCCACAACGTCAACGTCTTCCACATCAAGCACGTCCACTTCGACGTCTTCCACTTCAAGCTCGTCCAGCTCAACTTCGTCTACATCAACCACTTCAACATCCACTTCTTCCACGACAACCACTTCCACATCGACATCTTCCACCTCGAGCTCTTCAACATCGACGTCTTCCACATCGACATCCTCCACGTCCACGTCTTCGACGACCTCATCATCTACGTCAAGTTCGTCCAGCACCACATCGACAACAACCACGAGCTCCTCGTCTACAAGCAGTACATCAAGCTCGACCTCCTCTACGTCCACATCTTCAACTACTTCTAGCACCACGAGCAGCACCTCTACCAGCACCTCATCCAGCACCACATCTTCCACCTCCACGTCATCAAGTTCTTCTTCGACTACTACTTCAACGTCAACAACCACCACCTCAAGCAGCACGACAACCACAACATCCAGCACCACTTCCACCTCTTCCTCTTCCTCGTCGTCCACAACATCCACGTCGACTTCTTCCACCTCGACAAGCACCTCATCCTCAAGTAGCACATCGACCACAAGTACCACCAGCACATCAAGCTCGTCGTCCAGCTCCACTACATCATCCACATCGACGACGTCCTCGTCTACATCGACTTCGAGCAGCACGACTTCCACTAGCACGACATCCTCAACTAGCACTAGCACGACTAGCTCAACGAGCACGTCCACGTCAAGCTCATCGACTTCATCCACGACTTCATCTTCCAGCACGACCTCGACATCCAGCACTTCTACCACGTCGTCGAGCACAACGTCGAGCAGCACCTCAACTTCCAGCTCGACAACATCATCCACTTCTACAACTTCAACTTCCAGCACAAGCACCAGCAGCAGTTCAAGCAGCACATCGTCTACAAGCACGACTGCGTCCAGCACATCAAGCACGTCTACAAGTAGCACATCCTCCAGCACATCCAGTACTTCATCAACAAGCACTTCTACATCAGCCACTTCCACAAGTGCCGCGGCAGACGACAGTAGCAAAGCTTGCTGTTGTTTGTATTGTGTTGCTGCCTCTTGCCTCAGGCACCACGTCGACGAGCGCCACCAACACATCAACCACAAGCACCACCTTCACAAGCAGCTCCAGCACCGCCACGAAGCTCAGCGAGAGAAATGCATAGAAGGTTCGCGGCTGTGGGCGAGATCCGAAGGCCCACAGCCGTCTCGCATCATGTAGCCTTGCCTCAGGCGGCTCTCCGGCTGTGGGCTTGAATCTTGATGGTCATCTAGTGCCCAAGTCTGATGCTCCGTCCAACCAAGGACGTTTACCACGACAAGCTCGACCGCACTTGAGCCAGCATTAGAGTGTGCACATATGCTAAGTCTAAATGACAAGTGGCTAGGATGGCCGGTGTGGCAGTCGCGAAGCTTGTCCAAACTCAAGGCTAGTTCAGAAAATTCTGTTGCTTCTCTGCAAGGCCACGCCATCCTTGCCCCGAACGGACTTCGCCGTGCCATGGTTGCCAGAACAGGCCCACGGCAAGCCACTCCAGTTTTGGGATCGCATGCTGGCCACATTTGCCAAAGCGCGCATTAAACCGACGCCGTTTGCCAACCGCTATGCCAGGCGGTGTCGACCCAACTTGGCCACTTGCTTGGCCCCGCCTCTGCGACGGTTTCGGGCATTGAAGGCCGCTGCGAAGAAATTGCATCTGTTTAATAGCTACACTAGCAGAGACTAGCAGAGATAGTGCCACCTTCAGAGGCAGCTGGCAACCCGGTATCCCAGAGCTACTCTTTGCTTCCCTCCGGATCAAAGGGTGCCGTGTGCAGCTTTCCAGACATGCCCCACACTTGCGGTGCTCAGAGGTTGTAGCCCGCCGCAATCATGTGGGTGGACCTTGGCACTGGTCGCCACTGGGCTAACCATGATGTGGGGGTTTCTTTGAGGCTGGCTGGAGTTAGGCACAATGCTGCCTATGGCTAGTGGATGCTGGTGGGACATTGGGTCATGGATGCGTGCCAAGCAGCTGAGGAAGCTCGCATCCCATCAAAGATCGTCGCCTTTCTGGAGACAGAGCTCCTGCCGGACGGGGGAACGCTGACAGTGAGGACGAACGACTTCCGTGGGCAACTCCTCGTCAAGGGCGCCTCAGCTCAAGCCCTTAAGCACCTCGCTTTCATGTTCCAAGCACTGTTGTGCAAGGCCGCCAGTACGAATACGCTTTGATGCAGACTTCTGACCCAGAAACTCCGCTGCAAGAGCATTTGTGGCAGGTGCATTGGCAGCGCCTCTCGCCGTGGGGTGGGAGGGGCAAGAGAGTCCAGAGCCCCGAGATTAACAGAGGGAGAGCGCCTTTCCTTCACGGCGGTTCGGGGACCATGTCGAGAATCGTCCAGAAAGACAAGTACAGTGTCAAGCATGCCCAAGCAGGTGCCCAGAGGCGGCCCAGAAGCCCAGCACGCTTCAACTATCTCTTCGAGTTTCGAGTGATTTCATCGCACCCGCAGCCTCCCATGCAGACATCGAGCGCGTTTTGCGGGGAGCAGTTTTAGGCTTGTTTGATGCGATATGTGTTGTGGTGATGCTCAGGCGATTCAACAAAGCATAGTGCCACAGGCTTGTTTCTATCGAACTCCCGAAGCACGATTGGATTGGATCCTTGATCCGGATCATTCGGGCCATCTATCCGCGCACCTACCGGAAACCGCCTCAAGTTTCAATCCTCGGCTCTTTGTAACTGGGCGCAGCTAGCCGTACGGAAATTCGTGACATTGAAGGCAGAATTTATGAAATTTATGGCGAATGCTGAATGTGGTCCGCACGTCTTATTACTCAGATTTCACGCGTCCGACACACATCTCCCGATGCAGTGCGTTGCATACTTTTGGCTGGCGTCCTGTTATTTGTGGAGGATTCGTGCGAGGGCTGCCCGGGCGAGGGTTCATTGTAACTTTTTGCGCATGGACCACTTCATTCTTGCTCTCGATAAGCTGGAATCGCAGCAGTACTTGGGGCTGCATCCGGGCGGGAAGTATAAGTCTCGTCTTCGGAAACGTTCCAGCAATTGGAAGAAAACATTCCGGGCGTGGTGCTCAATGCGCCAGTACTTGGGGAAAGCATTTTGGAGGTGTCCTGGTGGTCTCCTGGTCTCTTGGTGGTCTCCTGCTGGTCTCTTGGTCGTTGTCGTCGTCGAGGTCCTCCTGGTCTCTCCCGGTGTTTTGCTGGTGTCGTCGTGGCCTCTTGGTGGTCTGCCGGTGGTACGCCGGAGCTCTGGCCCCGAAACGGGAGAGGGTAAAGCAGCTCCCCGTCCTCAAGCCTGCGCAACGAAAGACAGAGAGAGCGCGAGAGAGAGAGACAGAGAGAGCTAGATGAGGGGCCAGCACGCTCGATGCAAACACAAGAAGGCTGGGACGTGGATCAGGAGTTACGAGTAGCAGCTAGAAGTGGCAGTTGGTCTTAGCCAACATGTACCGAGCCCCACCGTCAAGTAAGGAAACCCTGGCAGATCTCAAGCTTCAAAATCCTGCAGATGTAGACGAAGCTGAAGGGCTGGGAGCCAAAGTCGCAAAGTCCGAACGGCTCCTCGGCTGCAGTTACTGTAATGATACAGGCGCATGGTCTGTGCATGAGTGTCATTCCATATCATTCCATCAATTTGTCGCAGGTTTATTGCGGATTATCCGCCTTTGGATGGTGTGGTGACCATGACGCCGCAGTCGGGCTTTGCCGTCACCACTGCTTTCGCAGGATCAACCACAGGTTGGGTCGACGAAGCATTGGAGAACAACACATACGCGTTCTACATCTTCCCCTACGAGCAGCCACCAAGCAGCAAGCTTTTTTTTTGCAGTCGTAGTTGTTTCTCAGTCCGTATACCTGCCAAGGAACGGCACAATTTCTGCGGATGGTGCTGGAGGCGAGCCGAGCCAAGCAACAGAGTGAGGAAGGAACGCGAGTCGACGACATGTTTTGTAAGTCGTCAGTCCCTCCCAGCCGCGGTATTGGATTCGCGAAGCCTCGAATGCATTTACAAAAACCGCGCAGGCATCACAGTCAATGGGACGTTCTCACATCCTTCAGTGGTGGCTTGGTCGAAAGCATTCCCTGCCGTGCCGTGCAGAGACCCACGGTGCCTTTGCGAAAGCTCGATGTACGGCTTCTGTCCGAGGATTTCACGGACACTTCCAGCCCAAGCTTTTGGACCAACATGGGTGGAACTTTCTTGAAGAACGTCTCTGCAAACGCTCCTCCCTGGAACGTCTCCGCCGCTTGCCTGAGATTCGAGTGGGCAGAGAGTGGACATTTGCGGGGAGGGTGGACAGAGGCTCGTGTGCCGCATGCTGCAGGTCGCCGCCGGTGTTTACTTCACCGCGGCAGTTGCCAGAGACCCTTTAGGAGCGATGCGCTGTAGTCTGTGCATAGAGGCAAGCTTGTGATCCTGCATTGAAGGAGCCATTTCAGTTGCTTACGCGCCGGGGCCCGTGGTAGAAGTTCCGGCAGGTGCTGAGATGCCGAGCCACCTTCCGTCACTTCTGTCACGAACATGGTACTCGAACAACTACTTTCGGACTTTCTATTCGAGCCGAACGATCCCTGAAAGGCGGCCTCAGTGCGGCAGAAGCCAGTGCTGCGATAGATGCAGCATTGCAGAGTGCAGATCCTGGGGTGATTCTGGGAATGCTGGACTCCTTGACCTCGGTGCCACTGGCCGCTTGGATTGGCTTTCGAGGCGGTGCTCCCGGCGAAAGTTTAAAGATGCTGGCGCATCATGCTGAGGCCGCAAACGACACGGCTGGCCAGGCGGAAGCCAACGCGAAGAAGTTTGAGGCAGAGCGCAGTTGTGCGAGTTGCTGGATGTGCGAGGTGTTAGGGTCAAACTCAGCAGTGCCGTGGCCATGCCTGCTTCCGATTGCAGGCGCTGAAGGTGGCCTCGGATATCGTAGAGACAGATGCGGGCAGCCAGGGCCTCAACCAACGCTGCCAATGCAGAACCCGCACCTTGTCTTTCTTGTTTTTTGCATGCGGAGGCCTTCAGAAATTCGGCAGTGTGGTGACTGACGTCTTAAAGTCGTCTGGTACCAATGGCAGTGCGACTGCGGATGCTGCATCGGCTGACCAAGCTTCCGATGCGCTTACCAACGTGCTTGAAGCAGCTCCAGCGCGATTAAGCCCCGTCTGGTTTCATTCTCCTTAGGCCTCATTGACAGTGTTTTCAGGTCTTGACTTTGCGCAGGGTTGGTTCCTGTTTTGCATTAAATGACCGAGGCAGCACTGGGCGCAACAGGCCTTGAGCATGCGCGGCAACTGTCAACAAGGGCGTGTTTCACTGTTTCAAAGAGCTCACGCGACGGGCGCAGGTGTGGATGTGGCTGCTGGCAATGCCTTGCTGAGCTCCATCTCTGCTGTGGGAGACAGCTATGCCGCAGTGCAGACGGGCCAAGCAGAAGCTGCCGCCGCCAGCCGTGCAGCAAAGCTTGAGGTCATGGCCCTCGCCTCAGCAACCCGGAACCCTAGATTGAGTTGACTCAAACCATGGGCTATGGCATGGCACATTGCCTTCGGTTTGCCCAGACCTCGCAATTGGGCAGCGCTGCGCTGGCGACGACGCCAGTGGGTGGCTCGACCACGCTGAGCTCTGTGGATGACACTGGCAAGGGCCTCGCAGCTCGGACTCAGCTGGAGACAAAACGGGCAAGCGGAGCTCCAGATAATGTGGAACCGGCACTTGGCTTCAGGAAATCAAAGTCCAGAAGGAGGACATCGGCGCAGCTGTTGAAAACGGGATTGCTGGCGCGGGCTTACAGGTGGGCTAAGCCGGCTCAGCGTAGCCTCTGAGTCCGTGCGCCTCGGATCGCTTGACATGACATGTGACCGTGCCAGATACCCGGCAACGCTTTGAGTAGCCTGAGCGGCCGACGACTTCAAAGTGGGTGCACCACTCTAGCTGTCCAGCAGACTGATTGGGTGCAGAGCAGCTTGGTGGCAGCTGCTGCAATCCTTCTGTCGAAGTTGTGAAGCCACAAATTTACCTGAGGCAACCCGTTCGGATATCTCAACACTAGCGGCTTAGCTGCAAGGAAAGTCGTCCACCATTTTTTGCGAGATTGAAGCTTTCGAATGCAGGGGCCAGTGTCGTTGCTCTGCAGGCATTGGTATCAATCGCTACGTTCCAGCAGCTGCGACCGTGAAAGTGTTGGAACTCAAGCAATGCGACACCTTAGTGACGGTCCCGAACCTGGCGGAACCCATCGCGATGACATTGCAGCTGTAGCTTGGTCGGCAAGGGATGTGTTTGCTGCCCGGCAGCTGAAGATCTCGTTGAAACTGAAGGCCCTCGGCTCCAGATCCGGGAGCCTCTCCAGACGGCCACGTCTTCGAGGCTGTCTGTGCAAGGTTGGACCCGCTTGGGCAGGCGGGGGTGCTCAAAGAGACCAAGCCCCAACAGGGATTTCTTTGTCGAAGACCAGTTAACTTGCTTAATGTTTACCTGCACCAAGCTAAGATGCTTTCGCATGAGCGTGCTGTTAACGCCTTTGTGTTCGAATGGTGGAGAACTGGTGGGAGATTCACATTTTGAATCTGTGGGTCAACGAGTCGGTGTGAATGTGGGGATCACGCGAATTGCTCTTGGCAAGTTTGGCTGCACCCAATCTCAGGCACAGTTAGGTTGCTGTCGGTGGCTGGGGCAATCGCGAGTTCTCGACGTACTGGAGCATGGTAGGCCAAGGCCACACCACCACCGTGGCCATCCGTGGCGTTAGAGGATGTTAGAGGTTCTCAAATGTAGAGTTGCAAAAGCTCTGGCACAGTCACGATCGTGTGTGGAGTTTGCGGATCTTGGAAGTGGCAAGCCGAGCACAAGCCCCGAACACCTCCCGCAAACCCAACACATAAGCTACAGTGGCGCGCGAGATAGGAAAACACAATCACGAATGAGCAAGGGAGGCAGTCACAACAAGGAGGCCAGGAAGTCAGTGTCTCAGCAACCCCCCCCATGTCCACGCGAATCGGCGACAGTGGGTGTTACATTGTGGCTGCCCGGAGGCAATGCATCATGACCAAGGCTGGTCGACGAGCGTCACGTCCTGGTTCCTACCTACCAGCTACACAGCCACTACAGTCGACTGCCTCGCCACAACATTGGGTGGTGCTTATGCTGGCATCTACTTGCCAGTGCCGCTCGCAACGGCGACCTCCAGCTCGACTTCGACGGTCTCAGCCACTTCGACCATGTCGTCGACCACCACCCACATAGAACAGCCTGAACCTTCAGACACGGGCATGGTGTTTGGAACTTCAGTCGCCTCAATTGCCTTCGTGGTCGTGATTGGGTTATGCGCCTGGCAGGCGTATTCAGGAAACGTGAACTTGAAGGTGAATATCGACACCAAAGCCTCTTGCAAGTGGATGGCCGAGTCAGTGCAGAAGGCGAAGATTCGGGTGCAGCCCTTCGAGCCACCGAGCACAGGGCCCACACGAGCCTGGGAAGCAGAGCCGTCTGCGAAACCGGGGCCAGTGGAGGAGATTCAGCCAGGTCCACATGCCCAGCGTGACGCACAGGAGCACTTCTGGGATTGGGCACGAGATTTGGCACAGTCTGCTTCGCAACCGGATTTGCCCCGTGGCAGCTCCTTCGGATTCGGCCAGTCAGTGGCCGGGACACCTCCAAGCATTCCAAGGCCACACTTCCCCGTGGCAAAGCAATCGGATGAGAAGGAGGAGTATTTTCAATCCTTTGCCCAGGAACTCAGTGATATCATTGGGTCCGGTGTTCCGAATGCGGTCGCAGATGCTCCTGTCATGCCCAAGACGCCACCTCCACCACCTCCGAAGCGGCCATCGATTGCAGACGTCAACCCTCCGGCACCGCCGTGGTCCCAAAGACGGCCGAGCCTTCAAAAGTCCACAACACCACCTCTCCCACCACCCATGCTAGAGAATGCTGAGCGCATTGACGTGCGAGTAGACCAAGCCTTTTCTGATTGGGCCAGCGACTTTGCCCTCTGCAGGCCACCAAGCCCAACGCAGGCCAAGGGAATACCTCCACCTCCCCCACCCCGCCGCTCCGCACCGGCGCAGAGCACCCTGCCTTTGCCGCCACCTCGGCCTCCGAGCATTACGAGTGGGAGCGACGGCAGGCCAAACCCACCACCAATACCATTCCGCGAGAACGATCCCCACGAGTGGAATCAGCTCTCACATCGCCCAAGCTTCGCATCCATTCCACCAGTGCCTTGCCTTGCAGACGGGCGGCAGAGGTCGGGTTTAAAAGGCTACCTGTAGCAGCTAGCGTTGCCCTCTTGGCTCCATTTGTTCATGTTGTTCACTGAGGCGAAGTCCGCTGACGTGCCGCGGCCTCCGCCGCCGCCGATACCGCAGGGAGACCGGCCGAGGCAGCCCATCGTGCCACCAGCACCAAGCGAACATCGCGTCCTGGGACCACCTCCGCTCTCTGGCGCACCAGCCCAGCCGTCTTTACCACCTCCCCGACCCAGTGGCAGGCTCGACAAGCCAGTGACTCCACCAGTGATGACGCGTGGCGACCGCCCGCGCGTCCCGCTCGTGCCGCCGTCGGTCACCGTGAGGCCAGGAGCGCAGCAACTTGGCCGTACAAGCCGAACTGGGAGGGGACTGGGGGTTTTGTCTCTGACTCCCAGGTTGGCGATGTCTTTGCCCAAGCAACAGCCACTCCAACCACCGGGAGTGCCTGAAGGTGCATCGCAGTGCTTCATTCATGAGGTTTCGAGGGAAGGGGTCATCATAAGTCCTATGCAGCTTGGCATAGCCCACGCACGATCAACAATTCATCGCTAGCCTGGCGTGTCTGACCGGTACCCACCCCAGATGACCAAGACCTTCCAAAGTGTAGCATCGGCACCTGCAAACTGTAAGGGGCAGTGTCGCGCACTCCATTGTACTAACCTGGCGAGCGTGAGATTCGAAACTGCTGTCCGAAGCATGTGAAAACACGCGTTTTCGGGACTTGCAGCATCAGGTTAAGGACTGTCGAGCGGACAGGATCAGCACACACACTATTCGAGAGAACAAGCGAAGCAGCGCTGCCCCTGCCACCTCCTGTGGTACTTTGATGATATCAGGTGTGGATGACGATGATCTTCCTGCGAGAAGTTGCTGCGGTCGCATCGAGAGTCTGACGAGTTCAATTCCACGTTCTGAAGCTTCCCTTCAGTCCACTGTCGCCATCGTTTGTGAATGCTGCATGAATGCCCCGAGGCTCATCAGATAGCCCTTTGGACGAATACAGGGGCGGGGGGCTGGTGGTTCGCTTGAAAAGACTTTGTTTTGCTTCTTGTCTCTAGGTGAGCAGAATGCCTCCACTCCTCGAGAAGCTCCTGCCTGACAGAAGTCAGATTCAGCAGCTCGGACCATTCCCCGAGGGTAAGTCGCAGCCCTCCCAAGTGTGAGCCTCCTCCCTCGAGAACGACCGCCCAGGTGTAGCTCTCTACGAGGAAATCATCTGACCGCTGTGCAAGGAAAAAAACATGCGGGCGGGCGCTTCATCGAGCAGCTTCAAGGTTGTGGTCACATCGTGTAGAGCATAGGTCCTAGGAATCGGTCAAAGGGAAACTGTGCAGTGTCATTCGCAGGGTCAAGCACCCTCAACTATCTCCGAATTGGGACATCAAAGTTCAGTTCTCCGTATTTCGGGTTGTGGAGTCTTGAGGGTTAGACCTTTTCGGAAATTTTGCTTTCTCTAATGGGCATTGCTGGGGCTCGGGCTGAAGCCGCTCTGCCTCTGACCTTTGCTCAAGCGTTTTCGTATCCGCCAAGAGGGCTTTGTCGCCTCCATGTTGGCCGTCAGCCTTGCCGACCTTGCCTGGTGGTCACTCAGCTGCCATACCCGTCGCACGTGCACCCTCCGACCTGCCCTGCCCTCTTACGGCACATCGTAGGTCTGTAGAGTGTTTAACTGATGTTGGCTCTGGGAGCAGGTGCCGATGACGAGAGGGGTCGCCGGCCTCACAGGCAAGTGGATCACAGCAATTCTATGGTGCCTCAGGCAAGTTTGGACCGACCAAAGTTAAAGAAACTTCCATCGTTATCTAAGAAGTTATCTAACCCTTGAACCCGAGACAACAATTCCGTGCTTGCCTTGAGAGAGTGTGCGAGTCGAAACACTACACTTAACATTTCACTCAGAGCTCGCAGGACTTTGCAGGCTGATGCGTTGGGCCTTGAATCTGCAGAGTTCGCACGCGGCTTTACAACCCTTCTGCTCCGGTTCACGGAAAACGTCACTGGGACCAGCAATTGGGATCCGTGGAGAGCTGAAGTGTCCAGTGTTTTGACGAGCTCACAAAACTCACCTTCGACGCAGCGCTCTAGTGAAGACTTTCGGCACTGGAATTTATTCCTGACATTTTTCAACCTTGTTCTTTGCAAGGTTAATGTCTCCGCTTTTTCTGACTGCGATGCTGTGCTGCCTGGAGCATCATTGCAGAAGACTTTTGGTTGCAGCATCGTGGCAGTCACGGGCGCTGAAATTGCATCTTTCATGGATGGATCACATGAGCATTTTTTCGATGTTGGCCTCGTGTTTATGCAGGATGGGCACTTCACCACAGTGTCAGTGGCTATTGGGTGGCCTGACATTTCAGGCACCATTATCCAGCGGCGTCCTGTGGTTGTTTGGCCATGCAGCTGTAATCCCGCGCAGGTGATGCTGGGGCACCAACCCACGCTGGAGCTGGGCGACGTGATCGAGCTTCCTCCTGCTGTAGGATCTGCGCCTTGGACGAGTGAGTTGTGTGATGTTGCGGGTCTTTGACCCTTGATGAACTGAGTTCTCAGGCGCTGCAGGCAACGGTCAACTCGTCGGACCAGCCAGAAGCTGTGGCATCAATGAAGCTGTTGCCGGCACAGGTTCATGGTTGCACGTGGCATGTTCATGAACGTAGCTGGCTTCAGTGCATTGGTTAAAAGCCAGCTGGCACTTGGAAGGTGCAGCGCTGTGGGCTAGTGGATGTAGCCGTGGACGCTTCCCTCTCCAGCGGCGGTGCTGGGCGGCCGCTTCAGGCGGAGTGGCGAACTGGTGCAGGCAGCCAGCTTCAAGCTGGACAGGTGATCCAGGACATCAAAAACTAACTTGAGAGCCAGGATGAGAGCCTTCAGAGCCCATCGCAAGGTTTGGCCGCCAGCCCCCGTCCGCCACAGGGTTTGCTGATGCTGATGGTTTCAGCTGCGCACTAAGCCTTGCCAGGACCAGTTGGCAGCACAGAATGGGAGCTTAAGCTTTACGCTGCCAGCGACCAGCATCGCCAGCGCTGTCGATGCCGCTGTAGCGGCGAATGCTTCGCTCACAGTGGTGCATGTCGAAGTGGTTCTCGCCGTCACGAACTGGCTTGGCCTCACGAGTGAGACTTCGGTGGCTCGGCTTAAGGCCTAGAGTTGACATGCGTGGCGGCGCAGTGCCGTCGCCATTGAGGCGATGCTGGAGGTTGATCTGTCAGAGGTGCAGCTCCCAGTCTTGGAGGCTTCGCCCAGCAAGTCCATCCGCACCAATCAGTCGGTCACCTTCAATGTTTTGGCCAGGCCACCGTCAGCGAATGAGAGCCCCTGAGAGGCTGAGAGCATCTGAGATTGTTGGTGATCAGGTACGCGCAGGCAGCGAACTGCACCACGGCCTCTTGGCCGCAAGGGCGTAGAATCGTCGAAGTGCCCAGGGCCAAGACCCGTTGACAACCTGCGTTTTTTTGTTTTTTTTCCTTGAGGCTTCTTCGGCGAATGTGAGCATGAGCTGGGAATATCGGTCTGGCTCCGGCCCGTGGCTCTCCCTGGAGAACGTGGCCTGGCCTGTTTCTGAATTGGCATGGCCTGGGCCTAGGAAAGGGACGTGTGAGTCGAAGTCGGGTTGTTTGTTGGGCAGAGAGCTCTCGAGTTGGTGGCAGGCTTCGCTCCAGGAGAACCTTATCACTCCTTGGATGCTCCGCTTTGCTCCCTTCAGCTTTTCGCCGGGTTCCTCGCACCAGCTGCGTGTCAATGCAGCCTTTAGCCCAACGCAAGTGCGGCAGCATGCTGCATGGCTCTTCGAAAACGCTTTCCTAGTTGGTTCTGCAGCTTCGGACGGCGGTGTGAGAGTACATTAAACTAGGATCTTGGCTTACGGGAGTCCGGCAAGACCGTATTCTCCCCGATGCGACTCCTTTCGACACTCAGGTGTTTCAGCTTGACGTAGCAGCGGCTGCACCAATGGTGCCCGTGGTAACCGGGCCATCCCTTCTGCCAGAAACCTGCGAGCTTGTGCTCTGGCATGCAGAACGTGTCTGCTCCTCTTTAGACTCCAAGCCAGAAGGTGCAGTAGCAGAATCAAACCTCTCGTGCACACGTCTGTGAGAGCAAGGTTCTGGATGCATCGCAGTCTTTCGACCCAGATCATGAAAGCGAGCCGCAGTACTTCTGGTCGTGTGCTGCTAACAGTACGGCCTTCAACTGCCATTCGCTTTCCAACTTCCGCACAGTCACCTGGACGAACACTGACGGTTCGGGGGCATCCGGTGCAGCTCTGCGGATCTCAGCCGGGCAGCTGGTGGAAGACCTTTACACCTTCAACGTAACGGTAATTCGCGCCAGCGACCGTGCATCTTTTGAGATTGCCTCTTGGATGGTGCAGGTCCTGCCAGCATCTGCAGTGCCAATTACAGTGTCCGTGCCATGGTACGCCAATCAGCCGATCTCGGGGCAGCTGCTGGGCGAGGTTCCGGAGTTCACGGCCACAGTCCTGGTCAGCGACGCTTGTGGCATGTCTGCTGATGTGGAATGGGTTTGGGCCTTGGTGTCCAATGTCAGCCCCTTCAAGATCCTCTTCTTTTTGGAGACCAGCGTCAGGAACCTCACCCTTCCGGGGCAGATCTCTGTGGCAGCTCTTGGTCTCCCGGCCTCGGGTTTCTTGGTGCCCGGAGACGTCTACGCAGTGGCGCTCCTGGAGGCTTCGGCCGATGGGTCCTTGGCCAACTTGGCCGAGGCTGCAACGAGGGGCTTGCGCTTTGCACGCTCGGTGCCCTTCGTCGCAGATGGTGCCCCCACCGGTGGATACGTCACAACCCTGCCAAGCGTCGGGACTGGAATTGAAACGGAGTTCCTCCTCGCCACGTCGGGTTGGTACGACGAGGACCTCCCGAACTCAGGCTTAGTCTACAGATTCTACCGCTTTCCCTTGCCGGCTGATGTGAGTTTGGTCGCCAATTCGGGCAGTTCCTTGGATGTTCTTGCTCGCGAGCCCAGCGTCGGCACCGCTTTCCTTCGTGTTATGCTCGAGCCAGCGTTAAGAAACAAACGCAACCTTTACTTTCGAAGACCTTCGCAGCATGCCGCAGAGCAACCCAGGTAAACTGTTGTCGTTGGGCCAGTGGCCAAGGCCAAGAATAGCAAGGAAAGCCGAGCTGCGTGAACATGGTTCGCATAGGTGCTCATAAAGCAGGAGCGGAGAAAGGAGAAGCTTTTAGAGTCCTGGGAGCGAGACCTGACAGAGAGACCGCGCGCTCGTTTTTCTTGAGGTTTCTCGGTGAGCGGTGCCTGGAGTCGGCCTTCTGTCGATTGGCGCAACAAGAGCAGCGCGAACTTCTGGAGCAAGCTGGGAGGCATCTTCCTGGCAGAGGCATCCGATGCCTCTTCACTGCGGGTTGCGCTCCCACCAGGGGAGCACATGCTTGGTGTAGTGGCAGAGGATGGGCTTGGAGCAGCTCCGAACTGAGTCGCTTCCGCTGAGCCGTGTATGTTGTATGTTTCTCGGGAATCTTGAATTCTCAAGTGCCTTGCCACACAGGTCTCGAGTTCCTGGTTCGTGGGCCCCTTGGTCCAGGTGCCAAGCAATGCTGCTTCGGTGGCTGCTCTGGCCCTCAACTCTGCACTACGACTTGGGGACGCACAGAACATTCTAAACACACTGGCCGCGTCGTCGTTCGCCAAGTCGGATGACCTTAGTGAGGAGGCCAGGTGTTCAGACAGAGGGCCGAGGGCCAGAAGCGCTCGAGTTCTCTCCGGGCAGCTTCCCCCAGGTCGCGGCACTCGTCGCCGCCTTGATGACCTTGGACACGCTCCTCGTGCGGCATAAGGGCAGAAGGCATAAGCTAAGCAGCATAACTGCATAGACAACTTCAGAAACTCGCTCATGAGAGACCAGTCGGCGCAGTGACTGCAGCATCACGAGGATCTGCTCGCATTGTATCCTTCCTTGCCTGCCTTTCCAGGTCCGACTTGGCGTTGTCGCAAGTCAACGCCGTTGCACCTCGACACACTAGGCTTGTGCGGCACACGGTAGAGAGTCATGACATGACCTCCGGTCTCACTGAGGTCGTGGAACTGCTTGAGGAAGCTGTGCCCGATTCCGCCGCACGTGTTTCCCAGTTTCTGGCGGCTCTGTTTGTCCCTTGGCATCGCTTACCCGCCCAACAAAGGGCAGCCCAGTGGTTCGCGCAAGCCGGTTCGAGAAGCCGCAAGGCATCGATCGTGTCACCGACAACTGGTCTGGACTACCTCTTGGAGGCAGTGCTGCTTATCAAGATCGTCTACGACCAAGAGGCGGGTGGGCTCTAGCGGTCGCTCTGCCAAGGGCTCAGTGTTCCATGCTAGGCGTGGCTTCGCACGGACGAGTTGCGGGAGCTTGTGGCCAAATTCGGCGATGCAGTGCTGGTTGCTGTCCCCGGCTCAAGCGAGAAACGGGTCCAGTCTTTGGACCACCTCTCAGACGGGAAAGGCCCTTCGGCTCAGTGTGGAGGTTCAGGCTCTTGGGATTTTCCGCGGGGTTGATGGCTGCATGTTTCGCCTAAACACGAACCTCAGACACATATTTCGGCAATGTGCACTCGCAACGAAAGAATTAAACATGTCAAGCATGAAGGCTACACCTCAACAGATGCTGACAGATGGGGTTGTGCGAATTTGCGCCCATTCCCTAATCAGACAGGCTTGCGCAAGGCCGTGAGAAGACCAGCTTGATGTTTCGGTTCTACAAGCAATGCTGCAGAAAACCTCTGACCGCGGCTACGGATCCGAGGGCTGGAGGTCGCCGTCAGAGAGGTGAGCCTCCACGACGCCGTGCGTCAGGGCATGTCCGTGGCAGGACAGTGGAATCGGGAAGCGGAGGGCGAAGGGTGTTTAAAGCCTCGTCATGCCTTCGCAGGATTCAGCACGGTTCCACTTTCGGAAATTGACGGCCAGGCGCCCTCCACTCTATCGCCAGCAACAGATCACTGCAATGCCGTCAAGTACAGTCTGGTGATGCTGCTGCTGCTGCTGCTGCTGCTCCTTGTCGTGGTGAGTGTCGTCGTCGCCGTCGACGTCGTCGTCGGTGCGGTGATGGGGGTGGTTGTCGTCGGCGTCGTCCTTGTGGCCGCCTTTCGCAGTTGTAGCGCCAGCAGCAGTAGCAGTGTTCGTCGTTCTGTTGGTAGTATGTCTGTCTAATTGGCTTTGCCAGGCGGGATGCGGGACCGTTACCGGCCAAGTCACTACATGGCGGCAAAGTGCCTTTTCAAAGTTTAGTCCTGGCCTGCACGGACAACTTGTTTTACTTGGTGCTTGTGCCAGGTAACCCATATGCGTGGCCGAACGTTTCGACAGAGGGAGTGGGTGCTGACATCACGACTCTTGTCGTCTGAATTTGAGCAGTTTGAGGATTCTGCATTCGATTTCACGCGTGCCACAGGCGTGAGTCATTGCGTGCCCTTGCAATGAGAGAGAGGGAGAGAGAGAGAGAGAGAGAGAGAGAACGAGAGAGGCGTGAGTCATGCATGAGCTGCTCCGAACCTAGGAATGTGACAGATGTCCACGTGTGCCTCGTCCCAGATCGAGGGTGCGTGGGTTGACGGCACCCTTAAGCTTCGGTCAATACCTCACCTAGCCGAGCGACAATGCGCCAAGAGACAGAGACCATGCCATCAATCAATTGCCAGCACATGTATGCTTTCATGGTGAGGGACCCCAGGACTGGAAATTATACAGCTTCGATCCTGATGGGATCGGATATTGATCGGATTGAGTGTCTTCAGGTTGCTCGATCACAGAGACAGGTTTGTTCGGCATGGCTGCGACTCCTCCTGACCTTTTGCTTCCGCATTCAGCAGTGCCAGTGTCTGGTTGAGCATCTGCAAGCCAAGACGGCCAAGTTTTGTAGTTCCGCTCACTGCCGCAAACACGAACAGAAACCCTCCACGTGCGCAAGTTCACGCCTGTCCGGATGCTGGTTTTCCAATCAGATGTGAATCCATGGCGATGTTCTCAACACAGGGGCAAGGTCAACGTGGCGAAAGTGTCAAAAGAGGGTTCTCGTGACCACATCTCGGATCCTACCGGTGAGGTGCCCGAAAGAAGCCGACATAAGGCGAGAGCACATTCCGAGCTACTTTCGGTGCGTTTCCATGCTCCAAGGATTGAGATGCGACGGTGTGGTTCGCCCTTCAACATCTCAGGCACTTTTCGGCTGTGTGTGCCTGATTCTTCGTCTTCGTTTGGGAGCCTCACCGGAGGTCGGATTGTGCTCGACTTGCCCCTGCCCGAGTTCCCAACGGAACCTGCTTTGGAAGGGTGTCTTAGATGCAAAAGCTTCGCCACCTCGCCACCGCTCTTCGTTCCGTGGGTCTTTTCTTTTCTGTCGCAAATCTTCAGGTATGCTTACCAGCCTGCCTGCATTGTTTTCGATGCAGTTGCAGAGCAATGGACAACAGATGGGCTTTGGCGGCAGATTTCTGATTCACTTCCTGCAGCTTGCCTGCCCCAGTGTCGTTCTGTTTTGACACGGGAGGACGTTCCTTTCATTGGCTGCGTGCAGACGTTTCTGAGAGCCAAGGGAACCCTCAAGTGTTCAGCAGTTCCCAGTGCAGCAGAACTTATCGCCGCAACCGTGGTTTACAGACTCGAACTCGTGCCGGTGGTGGAAGAGCCGCCGAGTGTGGTCCTGATCATAGGCAGGGGGGAGGGATGAGTTTAGTAGGCCGTCCGAGCACGCATCGAGACGTTATGCCAGTTGCCATCATCGTGTTCTTGCTTTGTATGGGCGGGCTGGCCTATGCAAACATGAAGAAGTCCGAGGGGAAGAAGGACAAGGCTGTCGGAAGAAGCTTTGCATTGCTCTCGCACGGCCGTCATGCGGGCAGATGGGCAGATGTGCAGGCAACAGAAGACGTGGAGGCCGCGGTGTCATCCAGAGTGGCGCCGGCTCCAGAAAGTGATGAGCACGGGCCTTAAATCTTCCAGGGCTTTACCCGCTCACTCCATGCATGAGGCAGGTTTGCTCTTGTCCGAACTTTCTGGTAGGTCCGTTTGTGTCATTAGGCCAATCATTAGGCAGTCATACGTTCTGGTGCGGAACGGATGCAGTCATGCGTTCTGGAGTGCGATCGAAGGCCGCTGGCCTTATCTGGCTCGCGGCTCGACATGACAACGGGCGAAAGGAGCACACCGACAAATTGACAACTCACCAAGCGACAGGAAGGCGATGCTCGCAGGCCTTCAAAAGCATCAACTACGACCCCCGGAAGGAACAGGAAACACATCTTGCTTTGTTCTTTCATTCTCTCGGCACTATCTTGACAAGATCAACGCGCCTGAGGGCTGCGTGGGATCATTCGTTGGACCTTTGGCAAGGTGCAATGCAGAATGCTCACCTTGTGGGCACATTCGAGCGGAAGCCCGAAACGAGCTGTGACGTGAAAGTGTGTGTCGCAGTGCAGCAGAGACCTGCTGAGCAGAAGAAGACCCATTGAAGATGTTATCATCTGTTAACTATTGAGCGGCCCTGAATCAATTTGCATTTTGTGGGTGGCTGTGTCGTGCAGCGAGGGCCACAGTAGAGCTCGCCAGGCCGAGCGCGTCCCCCCAGGAGGCCGAAGCCCAGCCGGCCAAGCCGGAGGCATTTTCGAAGTTTCGTGGGCATCTGAGCCTTGCTGAAAGCATCCTGTGAGGCGTCGACTTTGGTCGTGGCAGCTGATGCTCCTGCGTTGCCGCCTTTGCCAAGTTGCAGTCTCAGCACTCCATCAGCCCAAGCTTTCGATTCACTATACATGTCGGCAGCATGACAGGGGCGAGGGCAGGGCAAGAGAGTTTCAAAGGAGAGAGGCGACTGAGCATCCCTGAGGATGGGGCTCGCGTTCTTTAATGTAAGTGGCAAGATCCAGCCACGACATGGCCCGTGTAAGGTTTGATGCCACATGGCTTAGACCGAAGGTGAAGGGTACCGGCACGCGGACCCCCATGGTACCTGGAGGGGGGACTCCCTCCCTATCTCTGCCTTCTTAAGGGGGAAACCACCCGAGACGACCTGTTGCAGAAAACAGCAGCAGTGCCCCCAAGAGCAACGCCAAGCCAAAGCTTACTAAGACAAATCAAGAGCGAGACCACAGCTTGCTAAGAGGCCACGCCGAAGCCATGCGAGCAACGGCAACTCAGGAAGTAGTGATTCCGTTAGGCGAGGGTGAAGTCACCCGAACCGATTGACTCACGATTTCATGTTCGCCCAAATTGGGTGTTTTGCTTTCTGCTCTTCGCGGCTCTTTCCCTGGCCTTCAGTGTGTACATGCGATCCGGACATCCTTTGTATTGAAAGGGAAGCAGGGAAGCTGCAAGAGCTCGACGTCCAGTCCCTGGCGGTTTGAGCCTCAGGCGCCAGCTCCGGGCCTTCGCGTGCAGAAGATCCAGGCTTTCTTTTGGACAGACGTTAGCAATCACGTACAAAAAAACATGTGGAAGCACGTGTAGCATGGCCTGAGACTCTGCCGTGGTCAGGATCGCCTGCCGAGGCCTTGGTGCCGAAGCCGCAGCTGGTGACTCGGCTTGTGATAGGAAACTGCGCCTGTCACGAGGAGAAATCGGCGTCTGCGCTCAACTTCGTTCTTGCCTGTCTGTGTCTGTGTGTCTTCGAGCAGGACAGCGGCGTCCCCGTCGAAGCGCCTGTATCCAGCCCAGAGTTTGAGAGCTTCGCCGAGGGCTTCAAGACAGATCTTCCAACAGCTCCTGAGGACTCCAGGGGTTTTGCGATCCGGGACTTGCACTAAGGGCCTAACAAGAACCTGAATCCTAGCGCTTGCCGGACAGCCGCCTCTGATCTCGTCGTGGACCCTGCGAGGAAGCGCCGGCGCCGCCAGGCTGCTTTGAAGATGAGGGCCAAGCTTAGAGGGGAGCCGACAGAGCCAAGCATTCCCTCTCACATGACACAGCAACCACATCCGCACCTTGCCAACTGCTCTTCGGTGTTTGAGACTGAAACAAGTAACAAGCTTCGCGAATGCTAGGAATTCGAAGGAACGGGGGCCGTAGAGCGGCAATGGAGGAAGCCGGTAGTGGTTTTTGAGTACTGCCACATACGCTCCTAAAGTCTTAAAGCCATCCGGCAGCAGCTGCGACAGCTCCCGAACGGCAGCACTCACGCAGCGCGGCATGCTAAGCATACCTGCACGCTGCCAGTAGGTATCCAGGCCGGATCTGTGCTTGACCGAAAGATAGGTCGGGCGACTAAGGCCTTGCACGCGAATGCCAAAGACACAAGCTTCGTCAAACGCAAGCTTTCGTAGCTTACAGTTCGCGATGTGCCAGCCATTGTTGTTTGGCCTGGGTGTTGAGACGGTTGGGCATTCGGATCCTTTCGATTGGGGTTTGACGACCGGAAATCTTCAACCTGCACCAAATTCAAGCAAGATGTTCTTGTTGGCTCCAGCCGCCTTGGCATAGAGGACCCGCGGGCCGCGGGTGGTAGTTGAAGGCATGTCTTTCTGGAGGCGTGCTGAGGTTTTCTGCCTGGCTGGACTGTGTTTCGCAGCCTTTGTCCAAGCATCTGCAGCACCGAAGCTTGTCCAAAGCTGTTGCCATCGAGCGTTCTCCTGCCAATACTTTTCGATCTGTCAACTTATCCCAAGCTACTGTGTGTGCCAGAACAAAACGCAGCAAACAAGGATTGTGGTGGATCGCGCGCACACATCGGCCACTTTTGATGGCATTGGAGGCTTGAGCGGAGGTGGTGCAACTAGTGCATCCTGGCACATGTGGAGTTGTGCTGGTTTGCGCAACGTCAAAATTTCTTGATTTCTGTCGCCAGGGTCACTGTTGCACACATTTACAAATCACATAGCAACTCGAGGTTCTGCTTCCTCACTACGCCGAGCCATCGCGCTCCCAGATCTTGGATTATCTGTTCAAGCCCAACTTCGGTGCCTCATTGCAGATCCTGAAGGCAAAGCATGCTCAGTATTGGTATGGCATAGCATGGCATAGTAACAACAAAAATAATAGCAATATAGTAATAATAGTAATAATAATAGTAATAATAGCAACAATAGCAATAATAGTAATAATAGCAATAATAGTAATAATAGTAATAATAGTAATAATAGCAATAATAGCAATAATAGTCATAATAGCAATAATAGTAATAATAGTAATAATAGTAATAATAGTAATAATAGTAATAATAGTAATAATAGTAATAATTGTAATAATTGTAATAATGGTAATAATGGTAATAATTGTAATAATGGTAATAATGGTAATAATGGTAATAATGGTAATAATGGTAATAGTACTAATAATAATAGTACCGCCATCGCCTTCGAGTGTTGAACACGCCTGGAGGTGGAGATCGGGGGCGACTCGCAGTCGACGGATGGGACAGAGTCGTCGCACATGCACGACAGCGACACCATCGACCTCCACACTGGCTATGAGCGGCTCTGACTCAGAAGGACTTTCAGACAAAAGTACCCTAAAAGTAGCTTCTCACTGAGGTGGTGGCTCATGCAGGAGGCTTGGGCTTTGGCCTGCTTGGACTGCGTGCTTTGTGCTTGAAGCCGTCTGCGACTCTGAGAGGCGAAAAAGCGAAATCCGGAGATCAAGCTGTACGGCCTTGCCTGGGCGTTTCCGGGCTGGGTCGGTGAGGGCTCTGGCGATCCTTTCAAGTTTCCGGAGCAAACGGCACGATACCTGGTGGCATGGGTTGCTGGGGCAAAGACGGAATACGGGCCGCATGGCTGCATGTGAATGACTAAAGGGTCAGTCTGAGGGACGTGTGCAACGCTGCGCTGGCCAGCTAGGCTCGATATTGATTATTTGGGCATCTGGAATGAGCGCGCCTCCGACAGCAAGTTCGTGCCTCATCTCAACGAAGATGACATTGGTGCCCTAGCCTGTCATGCGCTTGAGCATGCCCTTCGCAGTGCCGGTGGTACTTGATCAGTTTTTGGTGACCCGCTGATATAAAGAGCCTTGCCCCCAGGTGCAGGTCCTGAGGAAGGCTCTGAACCAGGCAGGCTTCGCTGGAAGCCTGCAGGCAAGCCAAGATGGGTTCACATGGGCAAAGCACTACGCCAGCCAAAATGGACATGCCTCCGCCTGTAGTGCTTGCCGGCCTGAGGGTGTTATCTGCAGACGGACCCAAGGAACGAAGCTGGTGGTTAAGGACGGCACCCTGGATATTTGCACCGAACTGCTGAAAGACAAGGCTTACGCGGATGCTGTGGACATAGTGGGTCTGCACTATCCCAGTGACTTTGCAGATTTCTCGGTGGCCTGGCATTTGACTCTGCCCCCTCCTTTTTATCCGTAGCCATTTTGGCTCAAGCTCAAGTTTCGGCTCAAAATTTCGACGTGTGTCCAAGTATCCCCCCGGAAGTCTCACTAGCTGTACGCACTGTCTGTCCTTGCCTTTTCCCCTCCTCTTCTCTTCTCTCCCTTTCCTTCTCCTCTCCTCCTGCACTGACTGCCTTGCCTTTTCTTGTGAGTGCCGCACTGTCTGTCTTGCCTTTCCTACCAAGGAACGAGTTGTCGCAATGACTAAGGACGAAGACCGTGGCAGGACGAGAGAGCGCACTCGTGGGGCAGCCCGAGGGAGGCCTGTAGTCACGACGGCTCAGGCACAGGTTGAGGCCCCCACACAGCTCCCACCTNCAACACCAGGTGTTTGATCTAACGGCGGCAGATGATATCCAGGAAGATGACGAGCTCACCGGGGCGGACATCCCAGGTGCCCCTGTTGGCGCCTTTCCCAATCTAGTGAGACCCTCCAATGTATCCGGGATCGGGACTGCGAGTAGTGCTGAAGGGGCGCAACCCCCATGGGTGCAGGACCTCACGAAGTCTTTGCAAGGCCTACACATTAAGAGCGACCAGACACACGGTTACTGCCTTGAATTAGGAGCAAGCATCCAGCAGCACGGCATGAGACTGGATCATCTGGAAGCATGTCAAAAAGAAACCACTGAACAACAGGAAAGCACCATAGTCCGACTACGTGCTCTCGAGAAGGTTGTAGCTGACCTAGAAAAAGAAGCCCGCTCCCCGCGCCTTGCCCCCAACACACCAACAGGCAGGCATGGCAACGGTGGAGGCATTAGTCCTAGGAGCCCCAGAAGCCCTCGTGGTGGAAGTGACTTCGGAGGAGGAGGCGGGGGATACAGAGATCCCATGCAGGACCTGGGTCTTGTTATTGGAGGCTGGACCGATGCTCGTAGTTCTGAAGCTGAAGAAGAGGTCCGTAACATGTTTCGCGCGGCAGGCCTAGAAGGCCAATTGAGTCAAGTGTCGGGACCCTCGGGACGTACAAATTTCATGCGAGCTTCGCTCAACTTCCCGTCAGATTCCACGATTACACAGAAACGGCAGTCACAGAAAGACGTCCTCGATAAGCTTAAGCAACTCAAGTGTTCTAGCGGCATCGAAGGTCAGGGAGGGGTTCATCTTTGGATTCAGAAAGATAGGTCTCTCGAGGAGAGACTTCGTATCCGCGCCTTAGTGCTGACGAAGAATTTTTATACCAAGCTCCCGCCTTTGGCAAATCGAGCAAGCCTCCCCCCCCCTGAGATCGTCTGGCGAGGACAAGTCTTCCTAGGACAGACACGGCTGCTCCGCTGCATGGACGAAGGTCACGAACCGACGCCCAATGACCAGATCATAGAAGACAGCAAAGGAAATCATACAGTATGGTTCATCTCGTCTCAGGCTTTTGAAGATGTTACAGGGCGCAGTAAGGAAACCTTGCAGCAAGCGTGGCTCGACTATGGACCAGCTGCCACCCCTCTGGGGGCAGGGGCCCGGTGCCCTAGGGGAGAGCCCCACTGCCTCCACATCGCCTCTTGGAACCTCAGAGGCAAGACACTAGAGGACCTGACCGGAGTGTGGGATCTTGTGGGGCTCGATGGTACCCAGGTAAT